>VZTY01014397.1:239376-307412 GCA_013400935.1 Turnix velox | reverse complement strand
CTGAGGCCAGATAATTGGGTTCATGGTGTTGTATCTCAGCCTGAGTCCGTGAAGCCCACAGCTGAATCTCTTATCTCTTCCTAGACAATTATGGACTGGATCTTGGGCAAAAAATCTTCTGAAAAGAAGTCACATCCATCTGTTTCAATTTCTTTTCCCTAAATGAAATTAGTACTTTAACGTCTCAAAGAAAAGAAATAAATCCCTACGTGCAGTAGCACTAAGATTATTTTCATGAGAGTGCATGCTGATAATTAATTTATAAAAATCAACCCTCATGCAAATTTTCATAAAATGTTACTGTAAGACATTTGTAATATGTTTTATTTAAAAAAAAAAAAATTGCAGATGAAGTAGGGAATCCACAAAGCATTGTTTATAAAACTCTGCACTGCGGAATTAAAGAAAACCTTGACTGGACATCCATTGCCTACATTTTTTACCGCGTTTCTATAGTATTTAACTAATGCCATACTTATGAGCTCTCTTACTGCTACAAATGCTTTTAAGGCTGTATATTGGCATCAAAAATTTTTTTTTTCTAATCCCAGTGTTTTTAAAGTGCATATACATTCAGTAAGCTCATTAAAACTCCTTGTAGGTATTGCTGTGAATCTTTTAACTGAGAGGCAGAGAGAGTTTGGCTCTCTGGAAAACAAGTCTCATTGAGATATTTTTTTTTAAAACTCAGTAATTGTAATGTACTTTTCTTGCTAATTAGACAGGAAGGAAGTCTAAATTGCTTCCTGCATACAACAATCCTCTTCTGTCAGCTGCAAACAAATATGTTGAATACTGGGATTCTCTTACACCACATTAATGTTGCAACTTGGCAAACCAGCATGACATGGGATTTATGAACGTATTGGAGGCCTGAACATGCTTAGCTCAATATTTCATTGTTTGTGCTACAGAGATCATGAACTGGGCTCACAAGGTGAGAGACATATCTTTTAAAATGGTTTGTGAAATGAGGCTCCCCCTTCAAGTGGTTCCCTGTGAGTAATACCAAGATTTGATGGACTAGCCATGACAAAAAATATGTCAGGATGAAAACTTGCATCCAAAGAGAACATTTTAAGGGGTGTACTACCAGAGCTCTTAAGCTTTTTTAAATTAAATACAACAGCCTTACCACAGAAATTTGCATACCACAGAAACTTACATACAGATGAGAAGGACATGAGAAGATCAAAAATAATATAAAGGAAACATTGCTTTATTTTCTAAGCTATATTTCCCCTACTCTGCTAGCCTTCCTGCTGAGATTTATTCTATATTGCCGCAGTCTTTGCCAAGGGCAGTCTTTGGCTCCATTTCTTCCAGCTAATCTGCTTGTCTCAAGAAGGAATTCGTAAAGCTTATGCTTTCTAAGTCTCACAATGATCTGATAGATCTTCTTATCAGCCCTGACAATCACAAGCTCTTTTTTTTCTATGAAAATACCAGAAAAAACAATCATTTCTACAAAAGAGTTATGTATCCTGCAGTACAGTTCTAAAACTACAAGTCAAGACTTTCTGACTGAAGTTTATGAGTGATTGGATGCTGTTTCTACTTTTCTAAATATAAAATTATCTTTTGTGCTTTGAAACACAGTGTGGCATTGAAAGATTTCAGAGGTACAGACAAATCCTGGGAAATACATGATTTTCTTCTTTGAAGCTTTCATCTTATTCATAACTTCTCTACACAGAACAATGTTGCAGGGGAAACTCTTATTTCTGAAGTTGCAAAGGGGTCTGGAAGGCAGTTTATCTTAGTATTTTCTCCTTAGGGAGCAATTCTGTCTGTCTGTAAAACTGGTGAAGACAAGAAAGTTCACCAGATTAGTCTCTCGTTGAATGTACCTGTCCTGCTGCATCAATAGAGAGACAATCTGTGATATTAGGTAAAATACATCTTTTTGCTCTTGTTTTATACCCATTAGTACAACTTAAATTTTCAGAACATATTTTACTCATAGAGGAAGTTGTAGAATCAGATGTGTTATAAAGAACATTAATCATATTCAGACTGTAAGCATTTTGAGGAAAGAAACTTTTGAATGACACTGGGTCAACTTACAATCTAACAGAAGTCTCTAAATAAATCTTTGTGGCAACCACACGTGACTTTTATTTCTCAGCAATTTCTGTAACCTCTTGCATATCCTGTGACATTTCCTGAGTAGCTGGTTTTTGTGGTGCATTATTCCTATGACTCCAAAATCACAGGGCATGAAGAAGAGAGAGGCTAATTAGCACCTTGTCCCATGAAGTCCTTAAGTTGTATGACCCAGAACAGCCTAGTTCCTGTCCACATTAAAGGTCCTTCTGGAAAAATACCATTTTTTAAACATCTACAGAAAGTAGAGAATATTGTACTACACTGAAAGAGGGTAGATTTAGATGAGATATTATTCCCCAAAAGCCATCCACGCATTTTCTGACACTCAAATTCTTCATTTGTATGCGTAAGGATGTAACAACATTTCGGAGACATCAAGTCATAAAATCACAGCACATCATAGAAACAACTGGACTTTCACAGACATTAGAATCATAGAATCATAGAATGGTTTGGATTGGAAGGGATCTTCAAGATCATCTAGTTCCCAGCCCCCTGCCATGGGCAGGGACACCTCCCCCTAGACCAGGTTGCTCAGTGCCTCATCCAGCCTGGCCTTAATTAACACCTCCAGGGAGGAGGCATCCACAACCTCTCTGGGGCAACCTGTTCCAGTGTCTCACCACCCTCAAAGGAAAGAATTCTCGTAGCTTGTTCTATTTAACCACCTGAATTGGCATTATCCCAAAACATTCTCAGAAATACCACAGCCTTTCCAAAGGCTCAGTCACCCTCCATAAATGTCAGTCTAGAAGAATCACTATTTTAAGTTACCTAATACGTTTGCTTGGATCCCAGTTTCGAAGACTGAAACCAATCTGAAAAAGTAAATAAATAGTACTGTTAAAAGAGAGACCAAAGGAAACAGGTGGAAAAAGACAGGAAAGCCCAGGAGTCAATCTGATCTTGATATGAAAGATTTCCCTTGAATGCCATTGAGACAATGTAGGCAGTCCAGCCAAAGATCTCAAGATAGACATCCGACAAGGATAATTTGTTTCGATCAAATGGTCCCAGCCTGCACAAAGGCTACAAATGCACAGATCAGAGCAGCACACACACATATTTGAATGCCATTCACTGTGGGGAAGATTCCCATTAATTTCACTTAGTTGAAAAACATGCTATGGGCATTTTGCTTTCTAGATACAAGAAGTTCCCAGTCCCAGTTCCCATCATTCTCCTATTTTATTATTCTGTAATTCTGGAACTTGGGAATATATTGCAAGACTGCCTCAAGTGAGAGAAATAAAGGGAATTATTTTAGTAGGAAAATGCTTATCAATAGACACAGGGAAATAAAAAAAGCCAATTTTAGACTAGTTTTATATACTAACTCATTGAAAATCTGCAATATTTGAAATCTTCTTTGCATGTAAACTTGTATCATCTTCTTAGCCCCCATGTGGAATGATGTTTATTTCACTGTTCTCAAAATTATAGAGAAATAAACCTGGAACTAGAAATCAGGAAGTTCCTTGTTCATCTGTGAGTACCTTTGTCTTTGACCAAATGGATTAATCTCTCTGTTCTGGTATCATGATTTGTACCCTGGAAAGCACAGAAAATAGTGAAAGTGACATAAAGTAGGTATAAATATACTGTCCTTATTTTTCACTATTACAAGTGGTGGACAAGGAGGCTTTTTGCTTATACATTTTTTTAGGCTAACTAGAAATAGAATCTTCATCTCTCTAAGACCTAGAAAAATGTTATCACTGTCTGTATTATCCCATGTTTTTCAAGATTTCTTATAATTTCATGAGGTAGAAAGATCTAAATCAACTCAAAGAGCTCTGTTATTAACAGATCAAAATTCTACTTTAATTATTTTTATTGATTTTTCTAGCTTCTTTCTTAAAGTCAATACAAAGCCTTTGTTCAATATTTCAGATAATTCAGAGTGTCACACACTGCTAATAAAGAATGACTGTTTCAATTTCAAAAATAATGAATACAGATCTAATTGCCATTTAACATTGCACAGAACTGTTGCTGAAGCCAAATAAATGATCAGATGGCCATCCATTTCATTAACTAACCTCAGCTGGCAGTACTGCCAGAGGCAGCAGTGAGGCATTGCTCAGTGATTTCATAAACTCTGTGCTTCCCAGCTGTTCATTAATCAAATATATTGTGTTGGCAGACATGGCATTCCACTGTTTGCTGTTTCAATGACTCTGCTTCTTCTTTTTCAGAAATGTGTTGAACAAATGGAAGCACTAACATCTCCAGTATGCATTTTGGTGCCATTTAAGTCATCATACACCTGATTTCTTACTATTGTCTAATTTAGATGAATCACACCCTGGAATGACTTCTCTGTCTCTGAAGGAAGTCTAGATAGATTGTTCCTATTGATGTATGCAATGGAGATGTCTACTTTGGGTCAATTGAATTCCCCAGATAGCAGCACTGCCATCCTATCTATGAAAGAAGATTCAGATATCTCAAATCCTTGATTTTTAATGCCGCAATGTAGCAGTTTTCAGTTGGAGTATTGCTTGTCATCCCATCAAGCAGCAGGCTGATGATTAAAGGAACTTCCTCATAGAATTGTCATGCCCAGCTGGTAGCAGAAGTTCAGACATGCAGGAAAATATGTTGACTGTTCCAACATTCACATCTGTAATCTGGGAAGCACAAAAAAAAAGTAGTGTGAGATAATATCCAGATAAAAGTATTGCCTCTATTTTTCATTCATGAGGAACAAAAAGATGATGCTGTTGCTTTTTTTCTTCCAGTTCTCAGTTCCTTAGTCAAAAGGCCCACAAATCTTAAAAAGTCATAATTGAAAATTATAGTATTAGATATTGCATTTCTACAATACAGTTTTAGATCATTAGCATTTTTAATAAGATACTTATGGCTTTATAAATAAAATTTATGAAGTTCAGGCAAATCACCACTTCCACATAAAGAAATTGCTCAGTCATTAAATCACACTGTTAAGTGATCTATTTTTCACCAAATACAGTTCCTTCCAGAAGAAGCATTTGTAAAGCAGCAGCAATGTATGCAATCCGAAAAAAGCATGCAGGAAAAGAATCCAAATATCTTCCATTATCTAACCCATCTTACCTGATAATTAAGAACTACACAATTCTTGTGAAACAATTCCATATTCTAAGACACTAAGAACTCTGTAGCTCTGTGGATGCTGCCAGTGTTGCCTGTGGGTTTGTTCTAGGAACTTCCCTTTACCACTATTTTATTTCATCCTTCTTTTTGATTATATAGTTTGCCAAGGTGCATATGCCTGGCTAAGGCTAAGCTTTCTGATAAAGGCAAAGCTTCATCACTAAATGAGGATATTGAAAATAGATTTTATGAATTTGTTTCTAAATCCTTTTGTTTGTCATCTTAGAAGGAAACACCTGCTATCATTGTCAGCTCAATCATAATTGAGCTTCTTCAGTTTTTGACCTTATGAAAAGTGCAAAATTTCAACTGTCCTATAAAAAATGATACACAGAATTTTAGCTTAATGTTGCAGGAGAGCACATATATAGTTAAAGCAAAGTATATAAAAATGAAAGTGCAGATAAATATGAATGGCATGGTTGTAGCTACTAGCCTGTATTATATCAGAAAGTAGTTTCCACGAAAGATGCAATTTGTTGAAGTTTCTTTGAGCCACACATACCAAATTTTAGGGCATCTGCTAAAATAATCTTCTTCGAAGAACTGATTAATGCTTCATTTCTCACTTCCTTTTCTGCAGCAGGGTGGGCTAAACAGAGCTAAGTGCTGTCTGTCTGCCTGGGATGATATGTGAGGAGTTAACAGGAAATAAGGAATAAGATAGGTACTCCTCCAGAATAGGAAAGGAGTTTGAAAGAAGCCAGAGAGTGTGGTCTGAAAAAGGTCTTTGAAAGCTACTTAGAGTCTGACAGCAAATGAACTTAAAGTGGGAAATCAGGCTAGACCTGATGTCTACATTGTTATCTAAAAGCTTTCCTTATCTACAGCTTACTCCTCCCTGCAAGTTGAAGGAATAGCAATGCTTTAGCTGTTGAAGTGGTAAATCTAAGAATCCCCACATAAATTAACATCTATCAGTTAAGAGAAGAGCCATGACTACAATCGTGCCTTTGAGTGCAGGAGAGGAGCACCCACACTGCGGGCCCATGCAGCAGTGGAAACAGGAAGAAAATTTCCCTTTAACATTGAAGTCATGGCACATAGGGCAGTGCTTGGCTTCTACAGATATATTTACCCCTAAATAAGCCAGTAGTACTTCTTCAACATATGTATTTCTTGAATATTTATCATTTCCTAACAGCTGATTCCTTGCTATTAAAAGACTTTACAGCAGCTTTTGAGTTAATTATTTCCCTCTATTTTCATTTTTTACAACCCTTTCTTTCAAAGAAAGCCCATACTTCAACATGAGAGTCAGAAGCTAATGCAATAACCAAAGTAAGAATCATAAGAAAGAAGTTTGTTATATATCAGCAGAAGCAATTAGACAGGATTCCTACATAATGAACAATTTATGTTATTTGTGAATCATGTTACATCTTGAATGTAAAATTTAGGTGATTTCAACTGCATATAATGGAAACAGCCTCATTCTTGGGATAAAATTTCTTCACAAGCGCTATGTAAATGAAAGGCATGCTTCCAGCATGGAGATAGCATTATATCTAATGATGCTAATGTTGATGGATTGATGAGCTTTAGTGGTTTGCATTCCACCAAATGCAAAATACCTTTAAAATAACTCCTATATTATTATTGCATTCAGAAACTTATTAACATAACCCATTAAAATATCTATGTGGAAAGTGTAGAAGATTTATATTAGGAGAATTTGAGACATGCTTGCAGCATTGTGTTTCTCTTGAGCTGTTCAGATGAAATGTCATCCTTCTGGGAATATATGAGGAAGAAGCATTTAGCATTGCATGGAAAACTGGAAAGCTGGACATATTTAGCTCTTAAGTGCACCAGTCCTTTTTTCCCTAATATATTCTTGTTTCACCTAAATGTTTTTGTTCCTGATTTGTTTGCTTTCTTATCAGAGAATTATGCTTCGTGCTTCTCAGGTGCAACTTAAAAATTATCTCAGAGACAGTTCAGTCCTCAGGAATGATCTTTAAGGCTTTTGTATCACACATATTTCCTCTAGACATAAGGATAAATGCTGAAGAAGTAGGGCTTTGGATAGGACTAAAGGGTGGTTTGCCTGATTGGAGCAACCCTTTGTCAGGTCAGTGACAAAGACAGTGAAAACAAGGGATTATGTTTACTGCAGAAAACAAGGCATAAGGAATGTTTGCCTACAGGCATGACTGAGGGAACAGGGAGGAGGGCCACACAAGTAGGGTAAAATATCTTGCTTGAGTGTTGTTACTCCCTAACAGATTCTGCCCCTTTGCTCTCTTAAGACCACACCTGAAGTACGGCATCCAGTTCTGGAGCCCTGAGCAATAAGAAGGCCATGGAACTATTGGACAGGGTCCACAGAAGGGTCACAAGGATTGATGAGAGGGCTGGAGCACTCCTCCTGTGAGGACAGGCTGAGAGAGCCGGGACTGTTCAGCCTGGAGAAGTCTGCAGGGAGATCTCACAGCAGCCTACCAGTATCTGAAGGGAGCCTACAGGGAAGGTGTGGAGGGACTATTTGCTAGGGCATGGATCAATAGGATGAGGGCAGTGGTTTTANATCCAGTTCTGGAGCCCTGAGCAATAAGAAGGCCATGGAACTATTGGACAGGGTCCACAGAAGGGTCACAAGGATGATGAGAGGGCTGGAGCACTCCTCCTGTGAGGACAGGCTGAGAGAGCCGGGACTGTTCAGCCTGGAGAAGTCTGCAGGGAGATCTCACAGCAGCCTACCAGTATCTGAAGGGAGCCTACAGGGAAGGTGTGGAGGGACTATTTGCTAGGGCATGGATCAATAGGATGAGGGCAGTGGTTTTAAGCTAGAGCAGGGCATTTTTAGAGTAGGCATTAGGAAAAAGTTCCTCCCCATGAGGCTGGAACAGGTTGACCAGAGGGGTGGTGGAAGACCCATCCCTGGAGACATACAAGGTTAGGCTTGATGAAGCTCTGAGAGACCTTGATCTAGTGCAGGATGTCCCTGCTCACTGCAGTGGAGTTGGATTAGATGGCATTTGGAGGTCCCTTCCAACCCTATGATTCTATGATTCCAAGATCACATTTTCTCAGATTGTGACATTTGGAAAGGGGGATAAAATTAAGAGGACTGCAATCCATTTCTCGTTCTACAAGGACTTTGCAAACAACACTTAAACTGTGTCTAATAAATAGTTATGCCTTGGAAACAGCTTCATCTTAAGCTTTCCCATAAAACAGATCCACCACTTTGCACAGAATTGAGGTGCACTTTAAATTGAATACCTAACTATGCAGCATGTGTTTAGCTGTACTAAAATGTGCCTGCTCATCTGAATGATGCTGCAGCAGTAAGTATGTGATCTGTCTCACTTAATTTTGGTTATCTGCAGGTGGGAAGTCAGAACTCAGCCACTCATTTCATTGCCTGGTTTCTTATAGCATGAATTACTTTGCAGCAATTTCTTTCTACCAGCAGATGAGGAAATCTGGACATGTCAGGAAAGGAAAATGAAGCTAAGGAATTCCACCCTATGTTTTCTGTGATACAGGCTCAAATATTTAGACATCATCAGAAAAACAGACAGGAAGGGTCTAGCTAATTTATATCCAAATTTATACTGCAATTGAAAATTATATATATACTGTAATAAATGTATATAATGCCAAAACATCACAATGCTGTTGATATGTTAGATTATTCCTTCTTTCTACACTTCATAGCATAGCAATTATTTATAACTAAAAAAATTTGTACTATTTGGGCAAACTGGAAACAATTGATTCTGAGTTGAATGTGTCAGGCAATTTAAGCAGTAAGACACCACCAGATGTCTTTCCTATCATTATAGCATTAGCTACAGGTGTTCAAATTAGTAGTTTAGGTAAACAGTCTTTCTCTGGAAAAAATACACCGCACTTTGCTCATTCTGGATGGAGATCAATGCTGTGTGAAAGATTTCTATCCTTTACAGGATATTAGCATCGGAAATACTCTTGAGGTTAGGAATGACTAGTTCTCATTTCTAAAACTGCGTCGATGAGTGTGGGCTTGGCTAAATGGATTGCTTCCCCCTTTTCATTCACAGCTTCAGAAAGGCAAACACACCATGAAAAATACTGATGAAGATGAGAAGTTTGGGTTTGAATTCTGCCACACTGCTCATTCCTTGAAGGAAGAAGAGGGATTGTCCCAGGAGAGGGATGGCAGGATAAAAGATCAAAAGAACACTCACTGTAAAGCTAAGGCAGATGAGTGTGGGTGAAAGCCAGACTGGGAATGGCCTGTGGCTCCAGCCCTAGCAGGAAAACCCCTTGTGAAGGAGGAGAGTCAGCCCCACATCTGACCATGGGAGCATCACCACCCCTGTCCTGTATTTGTATGAGGCAATTTCTATATGCTCCTCAAATCCTGCAGGCATAACATAAAAGATTAAAGTTTAAAAACAAAAGGTGAGCTTTGTCTGTGGATATAGTTTACAGGCACATCCAAACGGGTGACTGTACAGACAGTCTGGAACTAACACCTAGCTCTCTGGGGCAGAGACATCCACAGTGTGGCTACATACATTTGTAATACAATCTTTACTACACTCTGGAAGAATATGTGTATTCTCCCAGTCAAGCTGAGAATCAATCTGAACACACCCTGCCAAATGGGGCTGCAATTCTTCGTGGTTCTACTTCAGTTTCCATTGGAAGGCACAAGTATTTCATAGCACCTTATGGCTCCTGATGTGTAATGTCATAGCACAATAAGGAAAAAGGACTTTCCAAGGAAATCTGGTATCCTTTTCAGTTATCAAGGTGGATGATATCCCTTGATATCCCTTGTAATGCTGAATAGTCCAGGTATTATCAGGCTGTCATCAGGCTGCTCATCATTCACAAGCTTCAGCTTTTATCTCAGTTTATGAAGCAAAAAAAAAAAAAACAACAAAGGAAAAAATCTGAAGTAATGAGATTTTGAGACAACTTTGTATGTGAATTGTCTGCCTTCCCTAAAAAACTGTCTGTATTGCTACAAGAAACTGAACACCAAGAGTTGCTTTCAGCTGGCCCAAATTAGGCATGCATCTACGGAAGTAGAAGCCTGAATATTTATACACAGCACAAGTTAGTAAATATCCAAACAGGTCAGTTACTGTGGGAAAAAGTCCCATAAATTTTATCAGGTTCTGGAAGGAGGGCAGCAAAAGTGCTATTTATTCATTGTTAAAATCTCACAGTGTCTGCAGCTGTTCTTACAGATTTCATTGTGAGGGAACACANCCCTTGTAATGCTGAATAGTCCAGGTATTATCAGGCTGTCATCAGGCTGCTCATCATTCACAAGCTTCAGCTTTTATCTCAGTTTATGAAGCCAGTGAGAAAGAAAAAAAAAAAAAACAACAAAGGAAAAAATCTGAAGTAATGAGATTTTGAGACAACTTTGTATGTGAATTGTCTGCCTTCCCTAAAAAACTGTCTGTATTGCTACAAGAAACTGAACACCAAGAGTTGCTTTCAGCTGGCCCAAATTAGGCATGCATCTACGGAAGTAGAAGCCTGAATATTTATACACAGCACAAGTTAGTAAATATCCAAACAGGTCAGTTACTGTGGGAAAAAGTCCCATAAATTTTATCAGGTTCTGGAAGGAGGGCAGCAAAAGTGCTATTTATTCATTGTTAAAATCTCACAGTGTCTGCAGCTGTTCTTACAGATTTCATTGTGAGGGAACACAGTGAGGCTGGAGAATCGATACTGAAATAACACCTTTTAAAGCATGGAAACTTGAATGTGAAATTTTACACTTTTTTTTTTAAATCCACGTTTCTTATTTTATCAGGTGCACATTTTCATTTGCTACTTTAGATGCGGAGCGTGCCATCAGAAAGATCACGCCTGAAGTTCAAGTGGAAAAACGCAGGCACATTTTTACTTCAGCACTTAAGAATGTGTCTTTCCTCTTCACGGTCTCTTTCTTTCTGACAAATATTGATCAGCAAATATCGACTGCCACAAACCTGTTAAGAACGTGCAGTAAGATAGACTGTCAAGCTCAGGGTCATTTTCAATCTGATTCACAAAGAAAAAAAGTGTTTTCAAACCTTGTTATGTTTTAGGTGAATAATATTCCTATAGAAACACATGCTTCGTATATATTTTTCCAGTCCCGTGCATGCATATATTTAGTCCAAGAATTTCCATGAGTCTCAAGCAAAATTCCCTGGCAAAATGCCCTCTGAGGCAGGAATCAACAACTCCGAGTTTCCAAAGCTGCTGTTACTGCACTGACTGTTCTTTCAACTGAAGGAGGGTCCTTCTCCATCTGCTACCTGAGAGGATCAGATACACCATGAAGGGCTGTGTTGAAAATGCAAATACGAGATTGTTAAGTTTATTAGTAAAATAGTACTATAGTAATATCTAAGGAGAATACTGCAATAACTATATGTTAATATGGATGTCCTGAATTTAAAAGGGGGTTCAAGATACAAATTCTAAAGGGTAGTGGTATGCAAATAAATACAGTATTTTTAGGGCTAATTAAAAATGTCTCCTCGTGTTAGCACCTTCAAAAGCAATCCTGAACTCTTTCATTTGCCTTGCAATCATTTGTCAAGTGAAATTACTCAGTCTGTTGAAGACTGATTCAAGGGAAAAGACTGAAAGCAAATGGATCTGAAGATCTCAGATGCCAGAAAATTAGCAATTTCTACAATTGCTTTTAGCCTGTATTCTTTGTCACATGTATTCGTCTGCTTTCGCTGCCTCCTGTACAACATCACAAACATAAAATGAAAACGAAGCTGAGACATAAAGAAATACTGTGAAGTATAACTTAACCATTTTGATTTCAGACTGAATCAGAGGATGAGGAAGGAGATGGTGATTTGTACAGTTTTAAGGGTGACCAGAAATTCTGTATTTGCCACCTTAGTTTTGCACCAAGGAGAACAATAATGCTCGTTCATAATTACTCCAGGATTTTCAGCCTCTTGGGTAACATCATCATTCAGAAAAGGAAAGACTGAAACCAGATAGCTTTAAAACATTGGTATAAATAATTTAAACTTCTTCTCTAGTCATTAGTAAAATTGAGTGATTACGAATCAGTCCTTGTTTAGCTAATATTTTCTGAATTATACTGAAGATTTTTCCAGGTGTTACTCTCAATGTTTATTAAACAAAATAAAGATTGTTCTTTACTTTTTCACAAATACAGCTATATTTGTTATTTTGAAAAAACCCACATAACTCACATTGAGTCTCACAGTAAACCTAGCTGGACTCAGATCTTTCTAACCAAACAGTAAATTATTTTAGGACATATTTACACAATACATGTAAAACATTAAAGAAATACTTTCACACAAGGTTATTTTTAACTAATCTCTGGGTAAACTCCATAAATTGTGTACTCAATTTGTCATAAATAGTTGACAGCTTCTCCTGCTTGTAGCTGTTTGCCTTCTGTTTGATGCTGGATTGGGCTATGAAGGGTGTTGTATCACTGCTTTCAAATAATGGACAAAAATATTTGAATGAAAATAAGCACATAATTTAATAAAGAATTAAATAAGAAAGATTAAATATCCTACCATGGTGCAGACACAATTTCCTTGCTCTCTGGAAATTAACTTTATCAACTGATCTGAGTATAAGGTAAATTTTAATACTGCATCCTCAAGCTATTGTCTTGAAGTTTTCCCTCTGAAGTTGCATTTTTCTCTTTTTTAAAAATGAGTATTCCAAAAATGTCTTTGTTTTCATAATTGCTTGTAACTTCTTGAATTAAAAAGTAATAGAAAGACATCACTACAAGAATTCCCTGGAGTACGTTATTCAGCTTCAAATTCCACATTGGTGTGCACAGAGATGCACAAAGTTATGCACAGGGTCAAACACTGTGCTCATCAATTTCACATTTAAACACAGAGGATGTTAGTTCCTGCCCCTGTGTCTTCTAGCTGCATAAAAGTGAAGACAGACAATCCCAATGCAACTCACATTTCACCCTAGAACAGAAAACCAGTATCCTGGCCAACTTCTGAAATTAATTTGTTGTGTCTCAGTCTTTTATTGATCTCTGAAAACTGCAGCAGCGGATGCCTGGGAAAAAAAAAAACAAAAACAAACAAACAACAGCCTTCTTGTAAAAGCAAGATCTTACCTCTGAAAAGGGCAGTGGATATCTGACCAGATAGATCTGTCTTCTGCCAATATATTTCTCAGCTCCACCATCCCAAACTTAGTCCCACATCTGAAGAAGCTGGAAAAAACAAATGTCGTGCAAACTTAGTGGAATGGGTTGGTATGCTCTTGCAGGCTTTATACTGAGACCCTGAGGGAATGGGTAAGAGCATACAAAGAATAAGAAAAGTGCCAGGAAGGTTTCTGTGGCGACTTTGGAATTTACTGAGTCTAATAGAAAATAAGCTCAAATTATCAGTGGCTAAACTTGTTGCCTTCTTTATTATCTTAAGTCCCAGAAGTGTAACCTCCAGCCTGGCCTTTCATTTTAGAATGGCAATTTAAATTTAGAAGCTATAAATTAAACTTTGAGTGTTTAAATGTTCCAAGTGTGTGTTTTAAATGTTTTTGTGAATGCAAGACTTCTTGCTTGTTGAACACTGTTTGCTCTCCTATCTTCTTCCCATGGAGAGATATTTGGGCAATAAAGTGTCATTTTTTGATTAAGCTGGTTTTATTATAAGTGTGTATGATGCCTCCGTGGTTTTGCTATAGAAAGTCAAACAAATGTCTCTTGTACTCTGAATGGGAGGCCAGGTTTGTGACTGTCCTTATACCCCAGGATATTTATTTCACAATCCTAGAGTGGTCTCCAAGAACATTCTGTCTCCTGGACAGGCAACATCTATGACAGCATTTACCCCTACCGAGGTGCAGATAGGGAGCAAAGGGAGTGGTCTGCAGGGACAGATGAGTGTAGTTGTCAGCACTACGCTGTAGATTCCTTTTTGGCCATTGTGAGAAACCCCACTGTGATGAGAAGGACCAAATTTTGCTTTTGACTTCATTGTGAGAAGAGATTGTAGACAGCTGAGGACAGGTCTGATGATACAGTCAAAATAAACAGCCTGGCTGAGGGCCTTTTATTCTAGGTGAATAGTTCTAAGTGCTGAAAAGCCTTTGTGACCAAATACATCAGACTCTTGTAGTCCAGCCAGGAAGCAAGTGAAGCATGAATAACTGACTAACGTGTCATTGTCTGCCAGCATGGGATGGGGTCTCCAGCCAATGAAAGCTCATAGAAAGCATTACTCATGGGTAATGCTATGTCCGAACTTAGCACAATCAAGGAATGCAAAAGGACTTCTAAATTATAGATTCAGTTGATCAATCACAGATGTGGATCGACTTCACTCCAGAGCAGACGGCATTTTGCACTCCTCAGAAAGGCTTTCCTCACATCATGACTCTTGCATGGGTTCTGTTTCACACAGCTGTTTTTCATCCTTGGGCTAACTTTGTCCAAATACAGAGCCAACAAGACAGAAACAGCAGCATGGTTGTATGGAGTAACTAATAGATAGAGCTCTGTATCTTCTATCTTTCCCTAGTGCTTGAGTTTATGCCACTTGAT
This sequence comes from Turnix velox, assembly GCA_013400935.1. Lineage (NCBI taxonomy): Eukaryota > Metazoa > Chordata > Aves > Charadriiformes > Turnicidae > Turnix > Turnix velox. The sequence goes on along the minus strand of VZTY01014397.1, from coordinate 292,627 downwards.
CAGTATAGCCTGATGATAAAAAGGATCCAAGTAAGATTGTTCTTGAACTCTGCATGTAAGCAGTCTGATAGTATCTAACAATCATTCCTCACTGCAAGCCGGCAGAAAGGATTCAAAGCAATTCCATTCTCCAGATGATTTCCACTCAGAGGAAGCTATTTCCATGGCTGACCATCTCAAGCACTGTGGGAGGATACAGGAGGGTGTGAATGTGTTAGTTCTCTATAAGCAGTCATTTCTATTAATGTTAGTGACATTTAGCCATTCAAGCTAAATGGCTTCAAAAGTCAAATGCCAGCCCTGAGGTCGAGTAATCCTATTTCTTCTGTAGAATAAGTACTTGCTTGTTGGAACTCACATGGGGCTGACATGTCATCCACACCTGAGCTCCGCAATGGCTGCCATTTCATTTTCTTCATTTAATTGATCATGATGAAGACTGAAGACTTAGTGACTGAAACAGTGAAATGCAATGAGGCTGTCAGGATTGTTTTTTCCAATCCTTCTTCAGCCATAAAGTCATTTACTTTCTTATTTGCGGCACAGAAAAAAACCTCATGTTGTCAAAAGAGATAATCTATTGCATTGCTTTGTATTTTATACATCTACATTGCAATGGAATAGGAAAAAGTAATATCTATTCACTTGTGAGAGTTGCCCCTGCATAATTACTCAGGAATTTTTTGTTGGGAAAATATAACATAACTCACTCGAGTAATATTTCATGACCAAGGAATGGTAGGTGTGCAATGTATACATTGCTGCAATTCTGTCTGAAGATTATTAAAGCAGGGCAAAGAAAGCAAACAAATTATGCATTCCATAAATACTGTTTCTGCATAATTTCAGCTGTCCATTTCCATTCATATTAGTCAATATATCTCTGCCTACATTAAACAGAAGCAGAATTTGTTTCCTGCAAATGACTGACACCAGGAATACACAATACAGACAGAATTTCATAGATTTTCAGAAAGCAACTGTATTGCCTCACAGATCTATTGTTCTTCTTTGGAGGAATCACGAAGATGACTAGGGACACAAAGCAAGTAAAAATTAACATAGTCTATACAGATTCAAAATGACATTTTACAAGATTAAAAAATACACTGATGAGGGCTAGCAGGAAAAGCCCTCGTGTCATTAGAGTTATTTAAAAAAATAGAAGACACAGCAGTAAACTGTCAACTGTCACAGATTCAGTGGAGCACCTCTAGGACCTGTGCTCAGATCCAAAGTGACCACACAAAGGTGTGACTCAGAGGGAGGTACAGCATGCTGCTCTGTGGTTACACAGCATGGTGAGGACTGAAAATGAACTGCAGAAGAGCCTCGGGAGATTGCATGACGAAGTACAAAACCAGCAGAGGAAACCACACTTATGTAAACAAATGTGAAATGATACAGGAAAAGACGATGCAAACTTCGCATACCAATTCAACCATGGACACAAGATGTCAAGTACTACCACAGAGCAAGATTTTAAAGGTACAATAGGTAGTTATACAAAAATATAAACACAAATATCAGTATTGAATAGTGATTTAAAAACAATAACATAAAGGGAAATGCTATAAATTATTGGGAAATTAATAGTGACAAAGATGTTATTATGTCACTGATAAAATAAATTATATGCATCCTAAATACCAAGAACATGACTGAAAGTGTATAGCAGAAATGAAAATGAAGAGACAAAACTAGAAAGGATAACTTTGTGCTAAAGAGTAGGCTTCCTATAAAAAAAGGTAGAATAGATTAGGATTAGTAAACCTGGTGAGGAGACACAGCTGGGAATATGACAAGATGTCTAGAAATCAAGGGTGGCAGGAAGAAGGTGAATAGAGAGTCAGTTCTAAAATAACTGGGAGACATCAAACAATGCTAGCAACAAAACACACTATAGATAAAAATGTGCATATTGTAACAGCTTCTTTTTCACCAGAAGGGCAGCTGGTGAAGCTCTTAAATAATCTCAGACACTAAATGAGCAATTTCTTTGGTACCTGAACCTATTAGCAACACTTCAATAACTGCACTGACTGAGTCTTCTTTCTGTACACTGAGACATCTGGGAAACCACATTCTCTTAATTGACTTCTTACACATATATACAATTTCGGACATTTTTGTGTTGAAACAGGCACATGAATAATGAGTAGGATTCCAAGTCACTGAGGTCTACAAATTTAAATTCTCTTCCCTTCAAAAATGAGGTGGCCTCAGGGAACAACCTCTGTCATGTACTGTCCTTGAAACCTTTGAGTGTTGACTGGTAAGGACAGAAACCACATCAGGCAGGACACCAAAAATGACACAGTACAGATGACCATGAAGAGAGTGCCCAGGCTCTGATGCTGTTCTCTACTGGCACAAATGCAGACACTGGGAGATGAAGAGGAAAATCAAGAGTATGATACATCTTTGCACATTCTCAGGGGAGCCAAAGAGGGCTGTGGTGACTGATCACTTCCTTCTTGTGATTCATGAGCTACTCGCTGTAGAACAATTTTAAAACCTCACAGTGTAGCAGTGCTTTTTATTCTTGTTTATGGAGTTCATATTGGCAAGTCCTGGGATAAGGACTGAAGGGGCTTTGTAGGCATTTCTGGTTTAAATTTGTGCCATATAGATATATATTGACAGCCAAAGAAAGATAGCAGTGATTCTTTGTAATCACTGTACAGTCCAGAGCTGTGTGAATGATGTCACTGGGTTTGGACTAATTTCTAAATCACATGAAAAATACTCACAGGCTGTACTAAGCACAGCTGAACATTGGCAGCTTTCATTTTAGGCAGGCAGAATTATATTCTCTTTTACACAGGACTTATCACAAAATCACAGGCACATTGACTAGAAGGTATCTCTGAAGATTTCTTACCCAGCTTCACACTAAACACAACACAGTGAGACAGGGTTTTGGTGATCTGAACCTTGAAAATTGGAAGGAGATTTCTTCACCTCCCTGGACACACTCTCCAGTGCTGCATTATTGGTCTAATAAAGAATGTTTTCCTAATGTCCATCTTGAACATCCCAGCTCAAAGTCTGTGGTTATTACATCTTGCTATCAGGTGTTTAGATGAGGACAAGAATTTCCCACAGGGATCCAAATTACTTATTGTGACTTATTGCAGAATCCACCTGTCCTTTCTTTCTACTGATGACCACACAGAAATTGGCTCAGAATAAGAAATGCAATTCTGTTATATCAACATGTCCTGGGCAACAGAAAGTGTGGCTTTCAGAAAATAAAGTTCCTAATAAGTCAAATACATTCATAGAGCTCTACTACCATCTTTTTAACAGAGAATGAATTCACCACATAAGATGTGTGAAGTGATGTATTCTGCAGTACTCAAGCATTGTAAGAATTGCCAGTCTCATGCCAAGCTATCAGATGGTTGTTCATTGCCATTACAATCTGTTTTGGACCTGATTAAGAAAGATAAAAGCCTCTCCTTGAGGTTGTGAGTGTATTTGTTTATACTGCGTGAGCCTGTAACTATGTAATCATTTTGATAGTCAGTAAATACCAAGTAGCACATCTGTTGAAAGCTAGATTTGCTCTTGCAGAAGAGCCGAAGATCAGTATATTATTTTCAGCAGGGAAGAAAACAGGAGAACTTCAATCTACAATCAATTCCCTAGGAACTGGAAACTTTTCTGAAGAAAAAAAATGTACACAGAAAATCAGCAACATGCTCAAGCCAGCAAAGAAATTGAATACATCCCTATAATTCGGAAGCCAAGTTTACCAAACATAAATCTGCAGTGAAATGCCTGGAAAACCACACAGCAGACTTTCAGTCCTGGCAGTGCTTTTCCCCACTTTCTGATGTTTTGGCATCAGCAAGCACAGGGCACCACTCACATGTTCTGAGTGGAAAATGGTGCCTCTCATTAGTCAAGACAGTAAGTATTTCACAGAGACTTCTCCCCATCACTGTAGCATGTATAAACATCCACATTTATCATGCCCGCATTGTTCTTTATTAATTGTGGAATAAGCTCTTGAGCTCTGCATTCTCCACTTCTGCTTCATTACCAAATGATCAAAAGCAGAAGTCATGACAGATGAGATCAAAACTGTCCTGGTAACCAGGTGATCTCTTGCCCTGTCCTACTGGATGGAAAGATCTCCCAGTGATTTAAAGTTTTTTGACTCTGACTGAGATGTGCATACAGACTAAAAGGAGGGGATGCACTCAGCTCGCTCACTCTGGTGTTACCTGGGGCAATTCAGCAGGCTTCCACCTAGGCTGAAATGTCTTTTCTTGTTTTCACTCTTTAAATTTCAAAACCTTTTTCAATTTAGTGCATTCCACAATGACTACATCGGAGTTCTTCCTACGGCCTCTAAAAGGGACAGCCTGGAAGCTAACCTCCTTTTCAATCCACTGAAAACCATTTCTCTCAGCTGAGACAGATCCCATTACAGCATTGCCAGCTCCTACTTTGCCCTCTGATTCACCAGTGCCCATCTCTGACACATTTACTGCAGAGCACCAGAGCATCATCTATGCCATCATCTTCCACAGAATGCAAAGTCTTTGTTCTATAATTGATTGCTAAAGATTATATTGTTACGGGTGGTAGGAGTTTTCTGTTTAGATTATGTCTCACTGTGGATTTTGCACTGAAATAGTGGGAAAATTTCAGCACATTCTTTCATCATTCACACTTATCCATACCAACAGAGGGAAGGGTTGTGGAAAGGGAATGAAGAATCCAAAAGGCAGGTATCTTCTGATGGAGGCTTTCCATATTCCCAAAATATGCTACTTTTTAGACAAGTTCTTGGAAGCCAAGTGGCAGGAAAGATCAGACACCAAGAATATTCAGTACACAGTGCTGATGTATGTTACATTCAGTCATAATCTCATGATTCTGCAACCATTTTCATAAGGTCTGAAGACCTCCCTGGACTGATGAAGTTGCTCAGAATGTATTCTAGAGTTTGCTTTTGTCAGCTTAAAAAAACAAGCTACTTTCTAATGGAATTAAATAAAGCAAATGCCTAGCGGATTTTACTGATGCATTTTTCTCAGAGCGACTTTGCCTTAAATTACCATTAGCAAATCCAAGTATTAATGAATTTAAAAGGAATCACTCAGTTATATAGTGCTTAGTCATGATTTCTAATATTTTGACCACACTTCAAGAGATTACAATGCCCTTTTCCTACCATCTCATCGCTGATAACTCTATTTGATTTAAATGGGACTAGTTTAAAGCAACAGAATTAATTGCTTTCTAAGTTATCTTCAAGATTCTTTTAGGACAATCTGCTTTGATTTCGCAAAGGGAAAGATGAAGACAGGCTTTCCAGCTAGGAAAGTAGAACCCAGATCAAAGGAGTTGCATTACTCTGAGCACCAGCTTAGTCACATCACTTTTATTAGAGTGCAATAGAACACGTTATCATTGGAAAAAGTGATAGCATCCCTTTAGAGCACTGATGGTCATCAAAAAAATGGAGCTCCATAACAAGTTTAGTTTCTTTTTCTGAAACTTTTTTAAATTGAAAAAAAAAAAATCCAGAACATAGATTTTATTTGTGTGCGTGTGTGTGATGGTTTTTTCTTTGGGTTTGTTTTTGTTGTTGTTATTGCTGTCTGAGTTTTTTTTAAGAGCATGATAATGCTCTTATTTCGTGTTGGACTCTTGCCAACTGACTTTCCAGTTTATCCTCCATTTGCTTTGCTAATTCAGCAATACCCAGTAGGTGGCCTCAGTGTATAATCTATTCCTTTACCCTTTTTTTTTTTTTTTAGTAATTGTGCTTTGCTACCCTCAGTGCACGACTTTTATTTAACTTGAGATCTCCTGCCTTTGATCACTTCTTTTTAATATTCCAGCATCATCTATTTTTTAATCACTAATTTGCTACTCTGTTGGTGAAAAAAAAAATTCCATTTGTGGAGCACAACTAATGATTTGGTGAAAGAACAAACAAAATTCATACAGTTCTGCTCTGGTTCAGAGATATCACTCATGTACTATTTAATCCTCCTTTAAACTGTCATTTTACATTCTTCAGGGCCTAAAGAAATATTTTCTCTAGAGAATGTGACATATTACCCAGGTCTAGACAGTGTATGCAAGTGGGCTGACAAACACAGTAGATCTTCAGAGTTTTCAGCTCTGACTCTTTCAAAGAAATTTTGCTAACTTTTGCTATGTGGTTCTCCCACATTTCCATCTTCAGAACTCAAATTTTGGGATAGAGTCAGTCCCCGCTTATAAACAAGGGTGTTACCTTCATTTATCGTCCTGTGGGTATAACCCATTCAGACAAAGACAGGCAGGTTCTTTCAATTGGAAAAGTATGAAATGCATCCTTAACTGATAGATGTTAATTATCTCACTATCTTTCTTGTGGGAAACACTTCTTAGTTTCTGGGTAAGCAAAACAACCTATGGCTGTAATCAGTGACACAACACAGTGGCAGCTTCTTGTGTTTTCAAATAACAGGGTAAATTAAAAGAAAGTGTCTAAGACACATTCAGTCATGCATATACTCATTATCACAAAAAAAGGAAAGTCTGAGCTTCAACAATTAATGGAGTCATTTCTATAATATTTTGTCTTGATAAGACTCCACTTCCATTCTACCTTGTCAAATGTCATGCAGTAAATCCCATAACACAAGATCAGTTGTCATTTTCAGTGTGACCTGAAAGAAGTGCCTGTGTATTTCTGAAACATATTTGACAGTGAAGTATATTTGTCTTCCATAGATGTGCCCAAACTTCCTGACCCTATTCTTTGTAAATAACTTACATGTAAACTCAGTCTTTGGCTATTACCAAAGAAAGCTAATAAAACAGACAGTCTTATAGTTTCCCTACCATAATGAGGCCTGAAACCAATTTGGCTGGGATCAAGGAAATATGAAGCCTCCAAATATTTCTGGAATTGCCTCACTATAAACTTTTTTTCAAAAAGCCAGATTGAAACGTCCTATAATAGATGTGCCTGTTTGCATCAAGAAGTAGATATTTTTAGAACTGTGTTAACAACGGCTTCCTAAAGAGAAGTCAGTGTCTGGTCCTGTGATACTCTCAGACCACCCTAAGCTAAGTTTGGGATCTTCATTGCCCAACAATGTGGCCCAGTACAGTCTTCACTGCATGCTTCATTTACATGGGGATGCTAAGAAAAATGTCTAGTTGACGTAAAGTGCGGCTTTATTCCATTTTCTCAGAAGAAAGGTAGCTTTATTTCATAGCAGGCAAAGATATGACAACTTAAATTACAGCAAATGAGAACATAGAGGTTTAGTGCAAGTTACCATATGTGCATCAGTTTATTTCATTTTAATGTTCCTGAGTGTCCCAATGTAGGCAAGTCCTAAGAAAATAGCGTTAGCTGACATGAAAACTTAGGTTTGTATTTGTCCCCTCCATAGCCTGCTCAGCTACCATGGAGACAGACAGCTCTGTCAGAATCTAGTAATCTCATCTTCAAAGAACCAAAAACATTCTTGGTGGAAGAGCCAGCAAAGCTATATTTGCCCTCAGTGTGATCTTGCACCCTTCATTGAAATTCTACTTCATCACAAAAGGAAACACAACAATTCTCTGCCACTCTTGTTTTCTTCTTACCTCTTTCTCTGAACAGTAATCATTGCTCCTAAATTCTAAATTGCTCCATGGGCAGGACAAGTAATTGGTCCCACTCAACACACTGCATCTTCCCAGCAGCACCATCATAGCACCTTCATCCTCTCTCCAGCATCCCTTCTGCTCCCCAATGCAACTCTTTCAACTCTTCCCCATCAAGGGAGGACCTCATGATACCCTCACTCTACCCTCGCATGCCCAGTTCAGGCTATTCAGCTAACACTACATTTTCTTCTCTCCAGAGCTGGTGCTGGTTTGACAGCACCCTCACAAGAAAGCCCTGGAGGATCAGCCAAGCTTTGACTGCCTCTCCAAGCCAGCAGTGACTCAATTCTTCCTGCGTTTCCCTCAGTTTGACTCTCTTCTCTCCTACAACTCTTCCCTAAAAGTATATTAATGTAAATTTCATGTCTTTCTGCTAAATATTCCTGATCAGAATACCAGCAGGGCAGCCAAAAGACATCCTGGTTAGCACTTTGTCACTGTGGTCAGAAACCAGGCCTGTGAGTAGAGAGTTCTGGGATCGTAACCAAACTGAACAACAGCTTTCCCTGTGTTCCCCAGGATGGGACCTCCCCACACTTCTTGTTTCTTCATCTATGTAACAGAAACATGAAATAACTTATCAAAACTAATGTTCAGAAAGGTGTTGGGAGCTTAAGACACTGGCTGAATATTGGAATTCTTCTGTTCTTTAGCACTGAAAAAAAAAAGAGTAGATCTAACCCAGAAGAACATGTTGAAATGGAGAAATTAAAACTATATTCAAGTACTTTGTGGGATATTTGCATTTTGGGGGTATATCCTGAACATAATTTAGAAGGAACTCCAACTATTTTTAAAGAGAAAAAAAGTGACACATGGAAGTTATTTTCATGTAAGCTAGAGAGACATTGAAGGAAATGCAGATTTAACCCTCAGACTGGGAAGAACAGAACTACAGCACATTCCAGTTCCACGAGATTTAAATAAGCCTCCTCTTCACCACAGAGAAGACTGACTCCTCACAAACCATCACAGATCTCAACTCTGTTTCTCTCAGAAAATGAGAGAATGCTGCCAGAAAATCTTAAACTCTTATTTCTTATTTACTGGAGTACTTTATACCCATACAGTCATACACTACTTGGGTGACTATAGTGATTTTCATTAATGTGCTTGTGTTGTGCATAAATTCCTCAGTAATTTATGAGCCATAAATTATGGTTTATCTTCCACCCAATGCATGAATCTATCCCAATCAATGTAGTGATTTAACTGCTGCAATGCATTCTCTGTTCCCATCAGACCCTGGTACAAATTCACGAGGCTGAAACCTTCACTAGAAAAAGCACTAGAAAAACCTTCACTAAAGAAAAAGCAATCAGGCTAATCACTCCATCATAAAGAGGATTCTCCTGATGCAGCACATCAGGTACCTCAGGCAAACCTCAGGCAACTACTGGGTTGTCTCCTCCTACTGAACTACTGAATCCCAAACTAAACTGGTGTCTATGGTGTGTCCAGCAATAGGAAATGTGACATGGAAAGCATTGGCTTTTTACACACTCACAGCTTTGCTGCTTACAACAGTGCAATGGGAATTAAAGAGGGTGAGCTGGGAATGCTACAGGGCATCAGGATGACGTATTTGGGGGAAAGGTGAGCAGGTGAAGTGGAAAGGAGAGGGACGTTCCCAATATGCTCTCAGGATTCGGCTGAGTTAAACTTAATATTCTGTTTCTCTCATTGGTTCTAACACATCTTAGGTGTTTTATAGTGTCCCAGTTCCACTGTAGAGAGGTGTACAAGGAGAGGATCAGACTTGGATCACATTCCAACAATGCATTGTGTTCAGTGTCATGCAGACTTCTGAAGTCATGCAATAACTGGGCTCCATCAGGTGAGGGGTGGTCAGCAGGGATAGGGAGGTGATTGTCCCACTCTACTCAGCTCTTGTGAGGCCCCATCTGCAGTACTGTGTCCAGGTGTGGAGCCCTCAGTACAAAAAAGACATAGAGATTTTGGAGGGGGTCCAGAGGAGGGCCACGAAGATGATCAGGGGGCTGGAGCACCTCCCCTATGAGGACAGGCTGAGGGAGTTAGGCTTGTTCAGCCTGGAGAAGAGAAGGCTGCGGGGTGACCTCATTGCAGCTTTTCAATACCTGAAGGGAACCTACACCCAGGAAGGGAGTAAACTCTTTGAAAGGGATGACAATAGCGGGACTAGGGGAAATGGATCCAAGTTGAAGGAGGGAAGATTTAGGTTGGATGTTAGGGGGAAGTTCTTTACTAGGAGAGTGCTTAGGTCCTGGAACAGGCTGCCGAGGGAGGTTGTGGATACCCCATCCTTGGAGGTGTTCAAGGCCAGGTTGGATGGGGCCCTGGGCAACCTGATCTAGTAAATGTGTTTGGTAGCCCTGCTAGGCAGGGGGGTTGGAACTACATGATCCTTGAGGTCCCTTCCAACCCGGGTCATTCTGTGATTCTGTGATTCTGTAATAACAAGTTTAGATACACACCAAAAACAACTAGGCTTTTCTCTTTCTGACCAATTGTAGTTTATTTCACATAAATATATTTTTGCCTGATCACAGATATTGTTCTAGAATTGAGGCCCTGACACTCTTTCCATCTCATTGATAAATCTAATCATATGTATAGAAAAGACAGAATAAACCAAAACGCCCCACACAACTGTGTACTCAAATTTTAGTCTGGCACCGAGAAATAACCCTATTGAGTTTTACTATTGTTTATTTTATTCAGTCACATAGTTGTTACTCAGAGCTATAATTTTACAGATCCACAACACAGACACCCACAACCTCCTCTTCCCTGTTCACCATCAGCCCTTAGAAGAGCACGGGATTCCACCACTGACGCATGGTATAAAACATAGCTGTGGCCATTCAAGATTCCTTAGGGAATCATTATCATCTCCTTTTGATCATACAAAGGGGGTGAATCACCTCATTCCTCAATAAAAGCTCTCTCAAAATAACCCATCTAATCCTCTAATCCCTCAATTCAGCATCATCTAAAGAGGAGGACACAGCTGGATACCAGCAGACAGCTCCAAGCGGTTATTTCCCATTCCAGGAGGCAGAGCTCAGGTTGCATCAGCACATACCTTGATTCCTTGCTCTGGTTTCGTTACTGAAGTTCACATCCTGAAAGAGCATGAGACACCACGAAGCAATTTTGAGAACATGCTAACGCATTTTTTCTGCAGCGAAATCATCAGGATTATTGAGCTAATGGCCAAGCGTTTCAAGTCACCAGCTCACCCACTTCCCCTTCACCCTTCTGCATCCAGTCCTCTCTTCCCTCGGGTGACCATCCCATCCAGAAAAGAACTGAGACAGTTTATCTCTCGCGAGCCTTTAATGCACTGCTAACCCTGTTCTTCTGGTTTAAGAGCTTACGCATGGTGTTCCTGTTTGCTGTAAACTTAGTAAAAAGCCAAACAAGCTTGTATTTTACTGATGCAAACTATTATGCTGAGAACAAAATGGATACATTTTTGCCATCAAAAGAACTATGACTGCGTTTGAAACTGATGTGGAATATTGGGAAATAACATCCTTCACGGACTGCCTGCCACTTTCTGTTTTGACCTGAAACTGTTCTTCTAAGCACTGCAGAATGGACAAAGTCAACAGATATAGGAAAATGCGAGAAGAAGTTGAAGAACAGCTATTATCGTGCTCTTTCTCAGAAAAATAAAAGCTCTTTAGAGTTGCATTTTCAGTCAGCAAGAAAAGCACAATAATGTACAGAAAGGCATGAGAAGCACAAATATCGTGGAATATAGGACATGTATGACAAAGAAAAGAAATGTGAAAGGATCATGTTTAATTTAAAGTATAGCATTTTACTTCAAGCATCAAGAGAAAGATAACACATAAAGGAAGAAAAAATTCCCCTACGAGCACATCTAAGTATCAGAGAAAGTGTGCAACTCCTATATATGTGAACACAAGCTTATGGCTAGAGGAACATTGCCATGGAAAAGAATCCTTTTCTCACTTTAGAAATGGCATAAAATTACTTTACAGGAGTACCTGTACAAGGTGATTGGATATGTTTTATTACTGAACTATATTGACCTGTTATGAAGTAAATAAATCTATCTACTGCTGACACAAAGTTCTCTCAGCCTGTACAAGGCAAAAAATACATGATGACTACGTGAAACCTAAGGTGGTATTTTGACTTCTGCCTGTGGTTCATATTTTACCTCTGAGCCATCTCATCTCTTGTGACTTCTGTGCACCTGTAGTTCTGTCAGACCTTGCAAGATGGTCACCAGAACCTGGAATGGCAGTGAGATTAAGTAAGGCTGAACACAACATGATTACAATCTTGGCTGCTCCATTTCGCCCACATTGAATTACATAAACATGAAAGCCTGGAACTTCCTTGTTACATTTGTTCCATTTGTCTTGCTAATAAATCAAATTAAGATGTCATTTTATTATGTGTTAAACATCTTGGTGTGTAACTTTTTACTCTGGTTACCACAGGTCCTAAACAAGTGAAGGAATGAATAGTTACATCTATGCAGGAGGTGGCATAACACACACAAAATTCACAGGATTCATTCCTAAACAAAAAACAAGAGAAATCAAATGAAAGGGGAAATTTGACATAGGAACGTTCTAAAAAAAAAAGACACCAGAGACAAAATGTTGAGAACATACAGACAAGTAATAACTCCACTGAAAAAGCTGATTACTCTCTGCATTAGGTTTGAAAAGCAGACAGCACTGGCTCAACTGTTCGAGACAGACAACTGCTGGCTCAGCTCTTCAAGGAGTCACATGTCACATAGCAATATGCCTAAACATACAAGAATGAGATAAATACTACACTTTCCAGGATTCCATTCTCCATTTTTTGAGAGAAGAGAGAAAACAGAAGATGGAAAGGACCTACAATGACCTTCTAGTCCAACTGTCTGACCAATCGTGACTGACCCAAAGTTAAAGCAGATTATTGTTCAAATCTCTCTTAAACACTGAGAGGCAAGGGGTATCGACCACCTCTCTTAGTGGTAAAGCTCTAAAACATTTAGCATGAAAAGTGACTCATTTGTGGCCTTCTGTGGCTCCATCCAGGGTATGCTGCTAAAGGATAAACATGGGTAACTTCCAGAAATACCTAGTGAACATCACTTCACCAAGCAGCTACTATATCTGAGCTTTGCAGCTCAGAAAGCATTTAATTTTCTTTTTTTTTTCTTAAACAGCCATCAGGAAACATGGTTCAGTATTTTTAACTTTTCCTCTGAAGTGTTTAACACATTTCGTAGCAAAGTTTATAAGACATGCTGGTTTCAAAGTAGTTACAGATCAATTTTCCACATGGCAAAGCAAGATTGCCAGACACAAAGGAGGTTTACAGGGGAGTAAATAAAATAAACCCCAGCGGGTTTCCCTTCCTATTACACCTGAACACGGTGATGTCAAAATAAATATCCGGCAGATGAAGACAGATACATTTTTTTTTAATTAAAAGAAAAAGAACAAACAAAAAAAACCCAAACCACAAACAAAGCAAGCAAGCCTTTGGGCAAATTGTTCTTGAGTACATTGCCTCCTACCCAGATTTCATACACATTTCATTACACGCAAACACAGTCACATGGTAGTGAGATACAACAGAAACAGAACTGATGAAAGGGTGGGCAACAAGTGATAGCCAAAATGTTAGACCTAAATATTTGAATGTTCAGCAAGATGTAGTAGGAAGAGTAGATAGTCAGTCATTATTTGTATAGGTTTGGAAAGAATTCTGCCTGTTGCCAAAGGATTCCACTCATTTCTTGTTAGAGGAGCTTTGCACTTTACAGTAACCTTTTAGAATCTTACAGCTGGTATCACTCAGGACAGCAGCCTCCCAGTGCCAAGTAAAAGAAGTCAAGGAGGAATGGTGCCAGTAAAATGTTACTGCTATCCCTCTTCTCCTCCTCACTAGCTCCTGTTCAGTCACATACAGCAGAAGGCTTGCTCATATGCAGTCCTGTGTTAAAAACTCTGGACCCACTCCAACAGTTCAATGCCCTTCTTATGTTGTGGGCTCCAGAACAGTACTCCAGCTGGGGTCTCACCAGAGTCAAGCAGAGGGGCAAAATCACCTCCTTTGACCTACTGACCACATTTCTCTTCTTGCAGCCCAAGAGTCAGTTTGCCTTCTGGGCTGCAATCACACACTGCTCATGTTGAGTTTCTCGACCACTGACACCCCTAAGTCCTTCTCCTAAGGCTGCACTCAAACCACTCCCCACCCAGCCTGTATCTGTGCTTGGGGTTGCCCTGACCCAAGTGCAGGACCTTGCACTTGGCCTTATGGAAATTCATGAGGTTGTCATGGGCCTATCTCTCAAGCCTGTCAAGGTCCATCGGGATGGCATCCCTTCCCTCTGGCGTGTCAACTGCACCACACAGCTTGGAGTCATCTCCAGCTTGATGAGAGTGCACTCAATCCCACTGTCCATGTCACCAACAAAGATGTGAAATAGCACTGGTCCCAGTACTGATCCCTGAGGAACACCACTTGCCATTGGTTGCCATTTTGACAATTCATTGTTCAGATATTCAAGTGTCTGGTCAACTTACTCTGTGGGAGTCTTTCCTTAGATTTCTGCGGTGACAGGGGCAGAAATATTTTAACAGCAGGACTTCCAAGTGAAGAGCAATTTTTAAGATTTTAAGAGGTGAAATAAAATAAGTGGAAGAGAATAGTAAGGGGAAAGAATAAAACAGCGGTCAGTTTGCTAAGTGGGAAGGACTGCTGAGTTTTGTGAGTGCTGAGGACAGCAACACATAGAAGGGAGTGGCAAGAAGAGCAGACAATCTGCCCTTCAAAAGATGTGCAGGAGATAACAGCCAAATTACAAAGAGTCGATGCTTGGGAGGCTGCTAGGAATTACAACATGTAGTAAACATGGATTGGCTAATGTTCTCCACACTTTCCCTAAAGAAGGGAAGACTGTAATCTGCTTCTCATACCAAGAATTAAGAAAGCACAACACCACCAAAGGTAAGAGACGGTAGGGAACACAAGGCAAGCCAGGAACTGCAGGTGATTTAAGCCTTGAATATCACTGGTGTGGAAAGAGAGATAGCAGGCCTGGCAACATGGAGAAGCCAGAGGTCTGTTTGTAATCTGGCCCTTAACACTGAACTCCAGCAGCAAGAAATAGGGGGAGTGTGAACTTCCTCACGGGAAATTCCCCCACAGGGACATACCTAAGCTCCAGGCTCAGAGAAAACATTCTGGAGCCCCATATTACTGTTATCAGATGCCAATTGCTTTTTCAGGGCTCACTGCCCAACAGCCACCGTTTGCACACAGAGGCTCACCTGCCCTTTAGGGACGTGACTGAGCTTCCCGCCCAGACCGAACTCCCCGGCGCCTGGGCCTGCCCGCCGGCTCCGCCGCAACTACCAGGTGCCATTTTGTGCCACAAGCGGCCCCAACACCTCACACAGCAGCCCCCAGCCTCCCGCCGCCCGTTCCAGGAAGGGCTAAGAGCCGTGAAAAACAGCAGCAACCCTAGACCCTCTGCCCACGTACGACCGCCGCTCACAGCCACTCCACGAAACTACCGGCGCCTCAACCCCCATGGGTCGCCCCTGCCTC
This sequence comes from Turnix velox, assembly GCA_013400935.1. Classification (NCBI taxonomy): domain Eukaryota; kingdom Metazoa; phylum Chordata; class Aves; order Charadriiformes; family Turnicidae; genus Turnix; species Turnix velox. Next base: position 277,366 of record VZTY01014397.1, on the reverse strand, counting down.
CCCGCGGCCCCGAGCCGAGACTACATTTCCCAGCAGCTCCCGGGAGGGGAAAGAAGTCGAACGGCGCCATGTCCGTTTCGAAGGCTGATTGGAGAGTCGTTAGTGAGGATGGGGTGAATGGTCGCCCTTGGAGGGGAGACAGCGGTTAGCGTTAAGCGGTGTCGGTGGGCACCTGCGGTAAAGCTCGGCCGTTGGCAGATAACGTATTTCCTTACTGAGTAAAGGATGACGAGGGGGGAGGGGGTCTCTAGAGGAGGGTTGAGAGGGACCAGCGGGGATTCGGTTGCCTTTTTCCTCCTCCTGTTTTTCCGGAGGCTCAGCGGGTTGGTGCACCGTAAGGGAGCAAAGGATGGTTATGTTCTAAGCTAAAGGGGAATGCGCAGCGGTCTGGAAAAAAAGGGAAGTCCGCTGACTCAGTCCCCGTCAGCTACTGGGACCGGTAACAGTAGCGCCAGTCAGTTGGGTGGAGGTGTTCGGCTTCCCAGGTGATTTTGTGTACATGGGAGGAGCCGCTCCTTCCTCTTGAGGGCTGTGCCGCTTCAGAAACCCATTCTGAGAACCATTTATTTATTTTACGATGTCTGTAATCGCTCCACAGACATCCTGAGGCTGTTTTGACGGTTGCCGTGCCTATGGATTGGGACTGCGTGTAGGAGTTTTTGTTCCGAGTACAAGGTTTGCGCCCTGGGAGGCAGAAGCTATGGAGTGCTCAACTTGCCGGATGTCCTTCCCCCACTTCTTATGTGACCTGAGATTAGCAGTCATGTCACACATCTTTTTGTTTCTTGAGGTTTCTTGGTCTTTTCTAGGAAAGATGATCAGAGGGCTGGAGCACCTCCCTCCATGAGGACAGGCTGAAGAACTTGGCATGTTTCAGCCTGGAGAAGAGTAGGCTCATGGGGAGACCTCATAGTAGCTTATCAGTACCTTAAAGGGGCCTACAGACAGGGTGGGGTAGGACTTTTAAATAGGGTACAGGATGGCAGGACGAGGAATAATGAATGTAAATTGGAAGAGGGTAGATTTAGGCTCTTAGGATGTAAGAAAGAAGCTCTTTGCTGTGAGGGTGGTGAGACACTGAACAGGCTGCCCAGAGAGGTTATGGATGTCCCCTCCATGGAAGTGTTTAAAGCCAGGCTAGATGAGGCTTTGAGCAACCTGATCTAGTGGGAGGTGTCCCTGCCATAGGCAGGGGTGTTGGAACTAGGTGATCTCTAAGGTCCCTCCCAACCCAAATCATTCTGTGATTCTATTAAAGACTAGGGACATGAGGTTGGGAGGGGCCATCCCCGTGACAGTACTGTTCCCCACATCTACTGTTTCCCACACAATGTTACACCAAATATGAAATGGCAGTCTATCAAATCACTGTAAACAAATGAAACCAAACTGTACCCTCAGGTATTTGGGAGTGCAAATAAGTGCAGGCAGCATGAAAATGAGAACACACTATTCAAAGCTAGGGTTTGGGTTTAGTTGCTTCTGACTGAAAACTTTTGGGACACTATGCAGTCTGGCCTGTGGATTTTCTTTGCTCAGAAAATTAGGAGGTTTTTTTCCAAGAAGTTTTGTGTGGCCTTTTGATAAAAAGGATGGAGATCTATGTTAAACATGATGGGAAGCTTTTTTTCCACATTCCTGGCTGATCTTCCCTTCTTTATATGTTTTTCCACCTCATTTTGCAGAAACCTAGAATTTTTCTAATGTAGCTGCATGTCTCCATATGGAAAATGAAATCCCACTAAGGTTTATTTTTTTTGTTACCGTTGTTGTATTATTATTGGTGACCCATGGATCAGTTTAAAACATGGCAGATAGGCTAACATATACATTGTTTTCCAGTTCAGTGGTGCCCCCAATAATTAATCAGTTCCCCTTATTGCACAGTATAAATATTATGTGCCTATACTCCAATGTACTAAAAAGGCAGGTTAGATAAAACCTGGGACTTTTAATTGCACATTGGTGACATACTAATATGGACAAACTGAAAGCGTGCACTTTACATACAAAAGGTCTTTCTTAGGGGAAATTCACACAGATTATCCAGAGATCAATAGGCAGAAAAGCCACATTTCCATAGTTATTCAGAAGCTGCTGTAATGTGTGAATACGTCAACTGCACTTGGTCCATTGATCCATTGGGACCATTAAACACAGAACTAATTCCTCTGTCTTCAGAAGTCCCTGAACTGAATGTGTCTGTAAGGCAGCAGGGAAATAGCGCTTGCGTGCTTTCCCTGTTCTTACACTGTTTGCCTAAGTGCGTTATGGTGGTTACCCGAGAAGTAAAATACTTGGTTAAATAGATGTTTTGTCTAACACAGCATGGCTGTTCTTATGTAGAGAACTGAGTCCCAGCCAGCACTGTAGAGGTAGAATAATCAGTCATCCTGGATCAGCTACGTAATTTAGCCTTCTGAAATTGTTTTTTCTTTTAAAACTGCTACTCTGAACAGTAAGAACACTCTCCACAATCACTCTATTAAGTGTCCAGTACCCACACACAGCTTAGCTGACTGCTGAATCTCTGAAAAGGGACTTCTAGTAGGCAGTTACTAGGAAATGCGGTGCATAAGTATGCTTTTAAGGGTATGTAATTGTTTTATAAATAATCTGCTTTAAAAGGTTACAATTTGCAGTAGGCACAACTCCGTCTGATTTCCAGTGTAACGGCAATTTCTTCTAGTTATAACTTCAGGATGGTGTTCACTTATCACCTGCTTATTTATTGTGAGAAACTGGATCATTATTCACATCATGCAAGTGGGGATTTTATGTTCTTCTGTCACACCCCTCCACTCTCAGCTCTCTTCCAAGCTGTTCTGTTGAAACATCTCTTAAGCAAAAGCTATTGCATATGGTAACCACCTTTGTCACTCTTTCAAGTTCTGCCAGATCCTACATGGGGAGAAGATGCAGGTGAATCTTCACAGTTCTTCACTCAGGATTGAAGATGTGAGTGTGCTATGGATTAAATCATGGCATGACTACTGCTTTCTATTTTCTTATCAATTTCTTCCCTGAAAAACTATTTCTTCATATGTTACTCTGATATTCTACCCAATGCTTCCATAGCTCTGAGACAATTGTTTTGGGTTTAAAATGAAACGATTGTCAGCCTGACAGATTTTGAAACAAAGTCCAGTCTAAAAACAGGTTCAGTGGTTGTGTTTTGTCCAATTTCTAGGGAGTGGAAAAGAGGCTGAGAAAATTAATGTTAGTGGAACTATCCTTCAGCTACAGGAAGTTAAATGGGCAACAGTGAAGCTTTTTAAAAGTTGTTTTGTTTGGCTTTGAGCTACGGAATCAATAAATTATAGATTTTGAGTCTAGAACAGAAAAATATTTCAGAACTTAAATGAATACTATTAAATTAAGACATGTAAGAAGATATAAGGAACTGACTTCATATTTAGATAAATGAGAAATGCCACAGTGAGTGCTAATATCCTGCATTCAAAAACAAATGGAAAAGGGAAAATAATTTTGCCTTTGTTGAGCTGATTTCAATGGATTCTCTGTGTGTGAAGTTTCACACTTTACTAGGTGATACCTGAAAAAAAAATCTATGGCTATTCAAAGTCATTCTGAAAGAAAGTTTTAATTCAGCACAGTTTTTCTAGGATTTCTAGTATAAAATATAATGTAAGATTAAAAGCTACCAAAGCAGCAGTAAGCTTTTTCCTTAGGGCTATCCAAGAGTATGGACTTCATGGACTGGTTTCCTTTCTTCACATACTTCACAGGTACTACTGTGCCTGAGAAAGTGAGTTGTTTTTTTTATCATACCACTTAATGTTACTCTAGTGTCGTGTGCCTGAGCCCTGTTTCATACCTCAAAAGCCAAGTATAGGATCTAAAGTCAGAGCTCAAGTGTGACAACAGTGACTTTCAAAAATAAGAATCTTGTATATAGTACACAAATACACAACAGTTTATTGTAGGAAGAATGTAAAAACAAATGCAGTGGTTGCACTCTCAATAAATGTAGGCAATTTATGTAATAAAATAAAGTGTAAATATAGCAATTAATGTACACTGAAATGTTGTACAACTTACAAAAGGGTTGGAAAATCTAAGAGAGACAGGCAAGCCAATAGCTTTGTTCATACTTAACACGTCAAAGTCCCAAATACAAATAATTCTGATTTAGATCAGAATTTTATATCATGAAAAAAGCAGCTTGCACTGCATGTAGTATTGTGTGTACCATGCAGCATAAGTACACACCACTGAGGCATGTCTAGAAACCACCTAAAGGGAATCAGGCCTGTACACCCTTCTTTTGGTGAATTGTTCAAGTGAACTATTAGGTGGACCACATAAATCCAAATCTGTATGTGTGGGAGAGTGATATTTAAGTTTGACCCCAACCTGACGAAGGTGATTTAATCCCTGAGTCCTTGGATACTGGTTGTATCACAGGTTTGCAGCTCTTCTCTAGTAACCAGAACAATGCAATGAAACCTAGTCAAAAGCATTGCATTTCTGTAATTACTTGATGATGGACATGATCAATATTCATGAATTTACATGTTCTCTGACAAAATGGTTTCTCCAAAATTTCAGTGCAGCTGAAAACCTGTTTTTCCTTTCATAGCATTTTTCTTCTGTTTACAGACCAACAATTAATGCAGATAAATGCTGCAGCCTTTACTCTTCTCACAGCCATTTGCAGGATTATCTCAGCTTCTAAGAAATACACAAGCCAAAACTGACCATCACAAGACATGCCAGGTAAACCCTGGATTTGTTCAGAATAGCTAAAAAAACTGATGCTTAATATTCACATCAGCTGATAACCAAGAGACCAGAGTGCACAGAGCTAGAAACTTTCACTTTCTTGAGGCCTGTAAGGCAGGGGCAAAGGACAGGTCTCCTTTTTTTATGGTAGTTTGCAGCAAGAAATTATGGAATGAGGCTGAACACTTCAACAAATTAGTGGCCACAGGTTACACGTTGCATTAGAATATGTAAAATTTCTGCACCTCACTACCTCTGGACTATTTATCATCTAAAACAAAACATAAAGCAAGAGAATTTGAAAAGAAGAAAAAGCAAAGAAATTAAGATTAGATCTGGCACAGAATTATCATCTATTTTCTTCTTCCCCTGTCTACACATGCAGCTCCTTCCTGTCTGCAAGGTTGCCCCAGCTTTCCATCTGGGAACAGATCTGCATGCCCAGATGAAGAATTCATCACAGCCTCACCTGGAGTCTACCCTCTAGTGCACAGAGATTTAAGTTAGTTCTGTTTTGTTATACCCTGCTGTTTCCACCCCTGTTCTCCTCCAGTTCCTGCTTATTCCCTTATTAGAACACACTCTCCCACCTACTGGTTTCATACACAGTTAATTAAAACCTTGCAAACATTTCTTTCTGTTAGCTGGCTATCAGCCTTGCTGCCTCATTTCCTAAACATCGCTACAGTCCTTGGATCTCTCTTGCCAGTTTTGCTTCCCTGCTGTGTCTCTAATTTTTCCATGTCAGAAACCTTGCATTACTCTTTATTAGGAAGAAACTTTTCCAAGTCCCAAATGGTAGGAAGCTGCCTCACTGCTTACTATTTAGTGAGGATTATATTATTGTTTCTTATTCATTGAGGATTATATTTTTGCAAATTACGTTTTAGCCCAATCTCCCTAAGTAACCATTCACAAATGTGGGTTTTTTTAAATGGAGAAAGGGGATAAATCCCTTCAGTGCTACTTCCTCCTGCATTACAGGCAGTTTCTCTTAAAAGGGGAGATGGTATGAGGACCATATACAACAGGCATATAGGGGAGCATGCAAAAACAGTGAGCAGAGCTACATAGCAGCAATCTGTGCAGCCAGCAATGGCAGAACACTGATCATCTGAATTCATTGTGCATCAGCTATAGGTTGTGCATTTGCAAATAAAATCCTAGTGGAGGAATCAGAGCACATAACACTGCTAGACAAGACCCTGATTTAGGTCTGCATCCAAGGCCACCTGGGCACATACTCAGATTTTTTAGCATACACTAGCACTTTGCATCACAGTAGAATCACCTTTTCTTTCTTTTGTCTCACTCTTCTGACTAAAAGCTCTGGGGGAAAAAATTAGTTCAGCCAGTGCTGCCTGCTTACCTGTGTGAGCCCTCAGCTGCCACTCCCAGCCAGATCATGCCAGAGCATGTTTGGGATCAATAGACTGAACACTTCCGTGCCATTTCGTAGCAGGGAGTTCAATAAAGTTCAGCTAATATAACTTCAGAGAGGTGATAATACTGCTGCCATCCACTTTTGTACTGCAGGGCAAGGCCAGATACCTAAGCTTGTCCACCATGTCTCAAAGCTCAGCAGATCTGAATAAGAAAGTATAAATAGCTATTTGACCCGTCCTCCCAGAAAGTGGAAAATGTGGGTTTAAGTCCTTCATGCATTCATAATCATAACCCTACTGTAAGAGAGACTGACACATGTTTCCATGACTGGGGTATACACTGCTTTTACCATCAGCAAACACCAGTTAATCCTAAGAGCTGATGTAGCCACCTGCATCCACGAGGAATAATGAAACTTGGACATGAGGGGAGTAATGTAACAGGCACTCCTGTGTGGGTGAAGAATATAAAATCAGACACACCCCTGTCTATAATGTTACCTATTGCCAAGGTTAGAGGCTACTGCCTATGCCAGACTTTGACATCTAATGGGAACCTCTATAAAGTTAGTCTTGTTTTACATGCTCTTCCTGCACTGTCCTCTGTGCTGTATGGGGGCACGGTAAATTTGACCACAGAGCTGTCCCACATGAAAAAGCAGACCCCAAATATTTTCTGGTCAGGGTTTTACTCAACAGTTCTGGTGAGGTTCACCACACTGCAGTAAAATACTCAGGGAGTGAAAGACAGTGTCAGGTCCTGACACCAGCTATCAAACTGTAAATGCAGCTGCTTAACAGGCTGTGAACTTCAGGCTTTGGGCATCCAGTGGATAGATCATGCTGATAATTTAGTGCTGGCACACTCATCTTCCTCTGAGGGTTTGTTCCTTTCTTAATTTGATTTGCAAAGTATTCAGTGCACCATGCTGGACGTTATATTGGCTGTGTAGGTAATAAATACCTTGAGCAGAAGATGTTAGTGCTGTACATCTCACCACCTCACTAAACAGGCCTTGGCACTCTTCCCAGATGTAGTGAATGGGACATCAGTGGGAATAGTTTGTCACTTCTACAATCCCTGTATTTTTTATCTGCTTATAGGGAGACCTAGGATTCAATAAACTCCTGTTAGAGAGTAAATAGATCACAAAGGAAACTCATATGTTAAGTGAAAATTCAGAATGTAACTCAGTATCTGTGTTTGGGATGATGATCCTTCCTTTTGACTGGAGTCACCATTGCTTCAGCCGCTTTTCTTCTGCTGCTGGAATAAGAAGTTAGTTTTGAAGAATTCTGGCTTAGTGGTGTTTGCCCTACTTCCTTCACAGGAAACACAGGAGACATTTGATTTCTGTTAGCAAAGCACTTGTTTTCAAAGTAAGGCCCACTCCTCTCTGGCCAGTTGCAACAGGTCACTAAGTACAAGCTTGTGTAGGCTGCAACTGCAATTGCTGCAACCTGCAATTGCTGAAGCAACTGACATGGCCACTGGAAAGATAAGAGGATTCTACACCTTTCACGGCAGATATACAGAATAAATCACAGTATATAGGTACCAGTGGTATCGCTTGTACTTCTTTTCTGACTTGACAGTTAAAAAAAAAAAAAAAAAGAGCTCAGGCTCTACAAGCATATTTGTTGAAGGGTATTAGTTGTATTAGTTGTTTAGCATAAGTAGGTTTAATTAGAATAAATTAGGCTTATAATATGGTGTGATTTGTGCCATGTCCTTAGCTCTGGAAAAAAATAAAAAGAGATCAGAATATAGTTCCAATGAGAAGCCAGGCTGAGGTGGTTGTTTATTATCCTAAAGTGAGGATGAGTGTCCTAGTAACCCTTTAGTTGCATTTATCCATCTTAGACCAACCCTTACTCTCTATTTCTTGATCGTCATTTATTGTGACAGATCCACAACAAAGATTAACTGGAGATGAAGTCAGGTAAATGTAATAAAGATACTACCATAGATTCACATGAAGCATAAATAGCCATTTAGCATACTCCTTGTTGCACTGCTCCACTAGAGGTGACAATATCTACCTGACTCAAACTTGTCCATAGGAATTGAGTGACCTTGGGTTCTTTTGAAAGCAGTCACCATATTATATCAAAACACACAAAAGATGCCCATTCCACACATCCAGTTCCAGCACTCACAAATTGGTTCAAAAATAATGTGTGGCAAAATTTTGGCAGATGTCATCTAATATAAATTAGGGCTGTTTCAGATTTGAATTAAGAGCAATTATTCCACTTGGGTTTTCTCTTGACCTCAAATATTAGAAGACACTCATTGACAAACTTTAAAACAGTTTCTTTGCCTTAAGGCTAATTTGAGCCTTTTAGGTCATATAAAATCAAGATATTTGGTGAATTTTATTTCAACAAGTTTTATTCAGTGAGTTTATTACCTATAGGAAATTGTTGTACAAGCTGGGGAAAGCAGCCAGGTCTCCCACCTTCTAGCCTGCAACTCTGATCACAAGGTCAGTCTCAATATTAAACATTATTAATTTCCCAGTATTACTACAAAGTCCATATTTTATTTGAACCTTTTAAGTGAATGTGGTGGTGTTTTACACTTGTTTTAAGCTAGCCACTGTAAGCACAACAATCCACAACAACAACAAAGAGAACCAGCAGCCATCAGATTCTACTATTAGCTTCCAGAATTGACAATAATACATTAATTCTCACTAAAATATTCTAACCCAGGATGTAGTGGAGTCTATAGTCAAGCTCTTGGACTCTGACCAAGAACTGCACACCTGAAAGAAAAGCCCTTTCGGCCTCTTTCAATAATACTTTAAGTAGAATGTGCAGGGGAAGCAAGAGAAGTATTTAATCAGCACCTTTCAAACCCCTGCTCTTTTTATGGAGCCCCACTTGCTCCAAGACAAACAAGCAAGTAAAGCAAATCGCTTCTTGACCAGTATATATGGCCAAGTGTGATCTCCAGCCTTTCTCCTGAAAAATGCTTGTGTGCGAGGAGTATTCAAGTTTCTTTGGAGATCAATGGATCAAACAGTAGATTTCGAAAGCTGCCTAAGGGAGCTTAGATTAGGAGTTGCTGTTTCATATTATTTATTGTGCAGCAGACTAAATGTAATGTTTCATGAGCAAGTGTTTAATGTATCTTATGAAAATTACTTTCAGAAAGCTGCATTCTCAAACTTTCACAGAAGCATAACAGCAGCATAAAGATACCAAGCTGGAAAGGAGGCACATTAATGATCTCAGGGCCAAGAAAATACTAAGCATTCTCTCCTCATAGAAAATGTCCTTGAGGTTGTGAATATTCAGCAGTTCTGCTCACAGTTCTGCTGTCTAAGGATTAGCAGGTTAAAAAAGCCATCCAAAACAATAATGCTCACCTGTACAAAGGTATCTATAGCAGTAAATACAGAGCACTTCACTAAATTAGCAAACTGAGGACACTGGCTACAGCTAGTACAAATTTTGCTAGTCAGATGTGTCCTCAAGGAAATGAGAATTCCCTTTGTTCCTTTGAGAGGACATCCCTCTAGAAGGGTCACGTTTGCCCGGTGAAACCCTTTCCATACAGCATGGCTAAACTCAGGGCTTGGCTATACAGGACCTCCTCCCAACCCAAGCGTCACCTCGGGTACAGGCCTGAAGCGACAACTGCCCCAAGTCCCACCACTTCTTCAGACGGGCTTCCCTCAATCCTACACTTCCTGCAGCTCAACAGGTTTCACCAAACTTGGTGGAAGGATGCCGATCCCCTCCTCCAGGCTCTGACCTGAAGCCCACTTAGGCAGGTTCCTGCACCAGCCTCACAAAATCACCTTCTCCCAGCAGAGGTTACTTCTTCCCTCACAAAAATCAAAAGGAGGTAATAAACACTTTTTCTTGAGCTCTCACCCAAGAAGCTACGCCGCCCTAAGAGCCCTCTCCCTCGGCGAGGCGCTGAAGAGATCGAGCTGCCTCACTGCCCCCCACAGCCCCCGCCTTTCAGGGGCCGACCCCGCGGCTCCCTGCTGCCTGTGCGGCCTGGGGGTGAAGGGCAGCGTCCTATCTACCTGCTCTCCTCAGCAGGGCCGGAGCTCAGCCAGCAGCTGTCCCGCACCAGCTTCCCGCTGCCGCGGAACCCTCCCGCTCCGCCCCCGGGCATCCGGTGGCCCCCGCTGCGGGGGAGGGCTGCCGGCATAAAGGTCGGGCAGCTCCGCCTTACTACGCTGCTTGTTCATTTTGGCCTGCTGGCTACTCTCGGCTGCAGTGGAGTCGCTGGGCCGCTCCACGCCGGGCGGGCAGAGGTAGCCATGGGGGTTTTGGGGTTGGGGAGTGGGTGTGCTCGGTGTGGGGAGTCGCGTTGCGGCCTACTGTGGTTCCACAGAGGATGGATCCCGCTGGTGGGTTCGGGGCAGTACGGGCAGTAGCGGGATGGGGTGCAGCGGCGGGTCCTCGGGTGGCAGCTCGGAGGGCGGGCGGAGAGCCAGTCGCTGCGGGTGGAACCTGCCTCTAGGGCTGTTTTGGGATTGAGGTTTTTCTCTTTAATGAGGCTGGAGTGGCAAGGGAGGTGCGCTAAGTTAGGGTAAGGCGCTCCAGCGTCTGTCATGTGGCGAGGAAGACCTTGGTGCACCACAGCCCTTGGGTATCGGTGGCTGCAGGACCGCTTTCGAGGCTTTTTAGGTGTTGTCACAGACACCACAGACACGGTGTGCGAATTTATTCATGCTTGCCAGCTTCCTTTGGCTGGATGTGCGATCAGACTGTCATCCCCTTGGCTAGCTGGCCGTTGGATGCTGGCCTCAGATCTGCCCTTGTGCCTGGGGAGTGCTGTCAGCCTGTGAGAGTTACTGGGCTATCACTGTGGCATGTCTGCCAGCCCCTCTGTGCTGGCAAAGACCTCTGCACACAGAAAGAAATCTGTCTGCTAAGCCATTGTAAAACTTCTGGTTCTTCACTACGCTCCCCCCCATGTCACTGTCTTTGTGGATTTATGCATGTTAAAAAAAAAAAAAAAGAAGAAAAACCAATATGTTGGAAGGGATCTGAGTTCTTACAAGTGCTAAGGATACCTCTAGCTAATCCATGGAAATCATGAAAGTTGGAAGGGACCTTGTGTATCATCCATTTCCAACCCTTTGTTATGGGCAGGGATGCCTCCCACTGAACCAGGTTGTTCAAAGCCCCATCCAGCCTGGCCTTGAACACTTTTAAGGATGGGGCATCCATGAATTCTCTGGGCAGCCAGCTCCATGCCTCACCACTCTCACAGTAAAGAATTTCATTCACCTGTAAGTAGATCCCTGTTTGCTGTAGTCGAGCAGCTAAAATCAGCCAAGTGTGTGGGCTGATTTTACTCATCTGTGTGGTTACATTGGATTACAGTAGCTGGTGTACTTAGCAATGCCGCTAACATGGGGGACCAGAGATAATGGAGGACTCTTGGCCCAGTCAAAGTTGGGCTTGGTGAGGGAGGTGTCAAGAGAAATTCTGGATCTCACTGAAGGATGTGGAGTTGGTAGTGTAACAGAATGTCTCCTGTGGTCTATATGCCCGAAGAGCTCTACTTCTCCGATTAAGTTAGTACTTCTCTAAAACCTAATGTGCCTCTGTGCTTGGTAAGCTTAATACATGAGTATTTTACATAATAAATTATTGGTATAAATTCTAAACTGGATCTAGGTCAAATTTTGTATTATACTTTGAAGGCAATTGCCTCCCTTGTTTTTCCTTGGGGACTAAGTGTAACATCCTTCTCTGTTTCAGAGATACCAATCTCCTTACCATGGAGGATGTTAAGTGTCTTAAACTAGTGTTATCAAGTTAAATTCAGCAGCTGTATTTATTTTGGAAGTTTGTTGCTTCTGTTTTAGACCAAGCAAAGAACTTGTCTTTCAGAAAACTTGCAGAGGTTTTGAGGTACATGAAATTTAATAACACGTCTCCTGTGTAACTCTGATTCTGTTTACATCTGTAGTAGCTCTATAGCTGTAATAGTCTACTACAGGAATCAGGGTTGCCTCAAGAAGGATGTTACTGCACCTTTTTGATATTTTTTCTATTTCTTACTGATATTCCCACCTTTTGTCTGTGCCAAAAACTCTGTGCATATTTTGCTTCACGTCAAAGAGAATGAAGAACAGGAGGCATTCACCTTATGACTCTCCTTCTTCAGAAAGAAGAAATTGTTTCCCTACCTGCTTTGTTTGACTGGTGATTTTCTGGTATCAGAATAGTTTTGAGGTCCTAATGTATCTCCCAGAAAACTTCCTGAAATAACATCCTTTGTTCTAGCAGTGGCCTATCCCACTGGCTGTGTCTCCTCTGTACAAAACCTCAGACTCATGATAGCGCATGTGTGTCCACATGATAAATTTCATGAACTTTGCTCTGAGTGGCAGAGACCAAAATAACTTATCTCTTGGCAATTGTTAAATATGATTACCTATGTGCATACATAGCAATGTTAACTGAGATACATGATCAAGCTGTGCATGTGGCGCTAAAGGTTGAAGTATAAACTACCTTTAGCTGAGAAGGAAGATTTTAATCCTACTTATTGTAGTTAGTCACAGATTAAAATTGGCTTTAACCAAGGGTTTATTTGTTGCATGTGCTTGGAAATAATTGCTACTCTTTCAAGGACTTAAATTACTATGAGTTCAGATGGTGAAGTTAAACACATGCCTGAGATGGTATGATTCAAGCCCACAGCATTTGCTTAATGCAGAGAGGTGAAGAGAAGAAAGTCAACAGCTTTGCAGCATATTCCTAAACAAAACACTGCTCAATGATAAAAGCAGACTCTTCTCAATAATGGTAGTGTGGGTAGTTGAAAAGCTAGTAGTGGTAGCCAATAATTTGTCTGTTGTGTCTTGGAGATTTGAAAGCATGTTGTATTCTGAAGATCTCTGTCAGTTTTTCAACTGAGTTGAAAAAAATTGGTGACTTGGTTTGCCCATGATTCCTTAATGGCACAGAGTACCTACGAAGCCAAAAAGTCATGATCCTGAAAGAAGAGGGTTTTTTTTCCTGACCTGAAATAACTGACTTGTCAGTAGTGAAGTTGTCTGGTCAGCCTACAAGCTCTGATTTGTAATTGCTGTGTGTTTCTGCTTAGGGTGCTTAAGAGACAACTGTCTGCTCTCTTGATTCTAGTTTTTGAGTCTGTGTTCTGTCAGAGCTAAGACAATATCCATGATGTGAGGAGTGGAAAATTTCAAAAGCAGGTAAGGGCAGATGTTTTCCGACTCTGAATATTGTGTCAATTGTGTGCTGCTTTCTGGAGGAGATTAAGAGTAAGGTGGAGATGATACAGGGCAAAGGAGTCAAATATGCAAATGTAAGCCTGTATCTTTCTTGAAACAATACTCAGAAGCAGGCTAGAGGAAACATTTGGAATGGATTTGAAAATGCTGTTCAATTTTTAAATATTCATATTTGCTTTTTGTCTCTTTATGGTTTCTTCTCTTTGGTAAACATTTTCTTTTTTCAGGTATCTGAAGAAATAGCCTCAAAATGAGCTTCTTCCTGGAAACACTCAAAGTCATTGGACTCTCTCTTTATTACCTGCTGGAGTCGCTGGTGTTCTTGGTGGTGCCTAAGCGGAAGAAAAATGTTAGTGGTGAAATAGTATTAATAACAGGAGCAGGAAGTGGCATTGGAAGACTCTTAGCTTTAAAATTTGCGCGCCTTGGAGCCACAGTGGTTCTCTGGGACATTAATCAACAGGGGCTCAAGGAGACAAGTAAACTGGCCCGAGAAAATGGAGCAGTGCAAGTACACAGTTACATTTGTGACTGTAGCAAAAGGCAGGAGGTCTACAAAGTAGCTGATCAGGTAAAGTATCCTATTTGTGTCTTTGACTCCAAGATGCATGCACATGAACGGTGTATGATCACTTCTAGTGAATTCATGGCAAGAGATTAAAGCTAATTTGTTCAGAATGTATAGTGCATGCTACCTACTTTAAGAATATTGTTTTTTAGAGATGACTTGTTGCTCTGTTCCTTTAAAAACAAAAAGAGCTGTGGTGAATTTCTGCTGTATTTCTGCTGCATAGCTTCAAATTCATGTAATTATGGAGCAAGCACTTACCAATGAAGTGCAGAAAATTTCTGTAAGCTAAAGTGGTATTTCAAGTTCTGGCTTCCTTTTACCAAAAGAGGGCCTTAGACTATGCCTAAACAGTCAATTCTTATTATAGTGTAATTCCAAATAATTCTGTTTATGAACATATGTTTGCAGGCTTATTTTATCAAGCTTACATATAAGTATCTTGAAGTCTGAAATATTTCTTTCCTTTCTGAAGAGCATTGTAAATATAGCATGTGGTTAGATATTTTGGGCATAGTAGTAGAATTGCCAAAAACGAAAATTGCTTAACAAGTTTCCATTATAAAAACATCTTCTCATTTGCTTAAAATGTTGCTAAACTTAGCTGTTGGACTAGAAAGTTTCCACAGTGAGTGTTTGCCTGAGGATGAATTCTTAATAATAAAAAAGTTCAGCTGTCTTCAGGAACATCTGTTCATCTATTGACTGATATAATGTTCTTCTTTTGGTGCTGTTTAAGAAGCTTTGCTTTCTGCCCTTTTTTTCCCATCTGTACAAAACTGACTAGAACAAACTTGGAGAAGTGAAGCTTGTGCTTGACTTGCAGCTTTTGAGATGCTGGCACTATTGGTTTTTGATTCTGGTCATGCTGATCACCTTTGGTCCCCTTTACACCTCTCTTACTCCAACTGAGTTGTCTGTCTGCTCTCCCTGCAGGGCAGTCATGTGTGCCTCACCACAGGTCTGTAACTCTACTTCCCACTGAACTTGGAGGAGTGGAGGAGGAGAGAGTATTGCACTCATGAAAGGCACTGGAATGAAGAGGATAGAAACTAACTTCCAGTTTTGAGGATTCAAGAATTAGTATTCAGTGCCCCAGGGAAAAGCAGCAGGAGAGCTTTCATGGCCAAATACTAAATGGAGAGGAGGGCATAGGAAAGCATGTGACCCTGGCTAGGGATGATAAAAACAAAGTTAAACAGGAGCAAAGAAGTGATAAGAGGGTCTTGGTGGATGACAGTCTTCTGTCAGCAGTGCACTGACTGCCAGTCTGCTAATAATCCTCCTGCTGATCCATGCAGAAGAAAACACCCTTGCTACTATTATTTCAGAAATATCTGTGCTAACAGCCAGCACAGTACCACACTGTCAACTTTCTCATCTTATTAGTGACAAGAAGGCTAGTGTCAGTCAGTGCTTGATGCTACTGTTTACTTAGTGTGCAATATTAGACTTTGGCTTATGGCATGCAATTGTTAGCCTTTGCAAGCTGATGCAGCATGGTTCCAGGTTTTGTTTTTCAACCCCCCCAGTGACTCAGCTTTACACAATGACTTGGAGTTTTGCAAGACTGTAGTAGACTAAATTCATCTAGGCAAGGCAGGATATGGTGCAAACCTTTGCCCAGTTAAACAGTCTCAAAGCCAAACCAAAATGTGAACTTTAAATACCTGGTCCTGGTACTTCAGCAGCCACACGGAGTCCCAAAAGGTCAGAAACCTAAAAGCCCTGTGCATGTGGTGTTCTTGTTCCTTTCCTATACTAACAGGATGAAGGACAGCTTTTGGCTACCAAGGGACATAGCTTGAAATGTATTTCTAGTGTCCCTGTTCCAGCAGTACCCAGCCCCTAAAGGAATTTGTCCTTCTCTGTCCTACTTCTTCCCCTCCCCCCTCAATTTCAGCTAAGCTTTAAGAATCTAGAGCTTTGAAAGAGGAAAGTAACCATTTTAATCCTCCTACTTATGAGGAAGCAGAAGCCTTTTTCTCTTTATTGTTTTGTAAAACTGTGTCTGGGCTAACATTACTTCACAGGACCCCTCTGGTATGGTACTTTTGTAGTTCATGCTGCTTTTTTTGCTCATTTGTCAAGATGACAGTTTGCAGACAGTTCTTCACTTTTCTGAGAATCATCTTTCCTATGCAGAGGAGCTACCGTGGAAGGGCATTTCATGCTGCCTATAAAACATCTACCTCTTACAGGCTTCTGGTTTCTTCTTGTGAGTTTCTGGTTCTCAAAACATAGATGCTTTGGGATATTTTGGGGGAATTGAGTTAGTGGAGAAGGAGCATATAGCAACAGAGGTGATGTAAAGCTGGAATTATTTGTCTGGGTTGCAAGAATCTGCTTTGAATTCCATCCAAAGGGTGAATATATCTTCAAAGACAAAGTAGAGACAGATAGTAAAGGAAGAGGTTGTTCAGGGTTTTGCCACTGGGTAGACATGGGGTGATCAAGGTGCTGTTCTTATCTCACTTTTCCAATTTAGCCTGAATGCAAGTTATTAACTGCACATAACATATCCCCTCACCTCTATCTTTTTTGCAAATAATAAATACCTTAACAACTGGTCATATGAACAAAAGTAAAGATTTAGGATACTGGTCCAGTCTGCCAGAATTGCTAGGTCATTTGACATGAGGTAGTATTAAAGCAGCATTTGCCAATGATTACATTTGTGTCTTAATGCTATTTTTAACTTACGTTGAGAAGTACATACTCAGGTTGGGGACTGGAACAACTTGTCTATGGCTGGAAATTGTGTGGCATTGTTTCAAGTTGTTATATGACAGCTTTTTGAAAGATGAATAGACAGACAAGAATGTGTGAGTAATGACTGAGGTGGAAGTGGGCTCCAGCTAATGAATTTATTATAAAAGCTATTCTGTATAATCCTAAGGCTGCTTTTTTTTTTTTTAAAGCTTTAATTAACAAAAATAACAAGCTTGGAGCAAGTCTAAGAAAAATGAGGAAGTTAAGCTAGAATAAAGGACAGGTAGTAAATTATCCTGTATTTACTGTTATACAGGCTAGTCAACCTGGTCTGCTTTTTGTTTCTTCAATTGCTATAAGCACCTCACAAAGGAAATGTCATGAGGAAATGAGGTTTTGTGATCTTGCAGCCTCATGGCAAGATGGCAAAAAACCAGCATGGTTTACTGATAGCACATGTCTAAGGCTTGATCTGAAAATCCTGAATTAAACGATGTAAGGAGCACTAACTTCCTTCCAGATAGCTCTGCTTAAGAAATTGTACTTCAAGTAGTGCTTTAAATATGAAAATATTCCTAGTTTGGGGTCAGAAGAGACCGTTGTGGGGGATGTGGGCAAGATTACCCTTTATAAGCAAGTGTATCTTTGACTAGATCAAATTGCTCAGAGCTCTAGTCAACCTGACTTTGAATGTTTACAGGGATGGGGCATCTGCTGTCTTTTGGCAACCCGTGCTAGTCACCACCCTCAGAGTAAAGAATGCCTTCCTTCTATTTAGTCAAAATCTATGCTGTTTTAGTTTAAAGCTATTACCTCTCATCCTATAGCAGCGGGCCCTGCTGAAAGTTTTGTCCCTGTCTTTCCTGTAGGGCCCTGTTTAGTACTGAAGTGCTGCAATAAAGTCTCCCAGGAGTCTTCTCCAGGACTAACACCTCCAAGTCTCTTGGCCTATCCTTGCAGCAGAGATGCTTTAGCACAGATAATTTTTGTGGTACTCCTCTGGACCTGCTCCAAATGGTCCATATCTTCCCTGTGCTGAGGGCTCCGGAGCTGGTTGCAGTACACTAGGCAGAGTCTCACCAGAGTGAGAGCAGAATCACCTCCTTTTGACCATGCTTCTTTCAACGGAGCCCAGAACACAGCTTTGTGGACTGTGAGCTTGGGTTGCTGGCAACTCCTCCATACTGCTCATCTCAGTGTTACCTGCAAACATGCTAAGGGTATGCTCAACCTCACTGTCTATTGATGAAGATATTAAACAGTACAAGTCCTAGTATAGACCCCTGAGGGACATCACTTGTCACCAGTCTCCATCTGGATGTTGAGCCATTGACCCTTTGGATGTTCCCATTCAACCAATCTTTCATCCACTGAATAGTCCACCCATAAATTCCATATGCCTCAAATTTAGAGGCAGCGATGTTGGTGGGGACTGTCTTCCTCTTACTGAACTAAACNTTTTAGTTTAAAGCTATTACCTCTCATCCTATAGCAGCGGGCCCTGCTGAAAGTTTTGTCCCTGTCTTTCCTGTAGGGCCCTGTTTAGTACTGAAGTGCTGCAATAAAGTCTCCCAGGAGTCTTCTCCAGGACTAACACCTCCAAGTCTCTTGGCCTATCCTTGCAGCAGAGATGCTTTAGCACAGATAATTTTTGTGGTACTCCTCTGGACCTGCTCCAAATGGTCCATATCTTCCCTGTGCTGAGGGCTCCGGAGCTGGTTGCAGTACACTAGGCAGAGTCTCACCAGAGTGAGAGCAGAATCACCTCCTTTTGACCATGCTTCTTTCAACGGAGCCCAGAACACAGCTTTGTGGACTGTGAGCTTGGGTTGCTGGCAACTCCTCCATACTGCTCATCTCAGTGTTACCTGCAAACATGCTAAGGGTATGCTCAACCTCACTGTCTATTGATGAAGATATTAAACAGTACAAGTCCTAGTATAGACCCCTGAGGGACATCACTTGTCACCAGTCTCCATCTGGATGTTGAGCCATTGACCCTTTGGATGTTCCCATTCAACCAATCTTTCATCCACTGAATAGTCCACCCATAAATTCCATATGCCTCAAATTTAGAGGCAGCGATGTTGGTGGGGACTGTCTTCCTCTTACTGAACTAAACATGCTTATATTACTCTTTAGCCAGCTCATTTTCTGTGAACGGTTTTATAAGGATTCTTGAAGGAAATCTGCTAGAAACAACCTTCTGCACCATGAGCCCCAGGACCTTGCAAGGCTTTTGTCTTCAGTGAATGAATGTGTTCTAAAGTCTTGTTTTAATCAGTAGCTTGCAACTTTTCTTAAATTTTCATAATGAGCTACTACCCTTCCTGCAAGTTTCTTATTTCTTGTGCTGTCCCAGGAGTTAATATTAAGGGAGACATGATGTCCATTCAGACAGTCTCCATGAGAAATAAACTTGTAGAAAAACCTTTCATTTGGTACATAAGCCTTTAAGTTTCTATTAAGTTGCTCAAAATATTCAAGGTACTTAAATAAATAAAAAGGTTGTAAGGAGGAAATTAATTTTACAGGTGTTTTTTCTAACTGCCTGTGCAGAACACTCTTTATCCAAAGTGCCTGTCTGCCCATTCTAACATGCAGAAAACTCCATCTGTTCTCCCAGATCATTGTAAGGAGGTCTAATGTAATGTATGCTGTGGAACACAAGTAAAGTTATCATTAGTAAAAAACTACTGTGTAATATGTGTCAGTATTTAACAATCACCATCAGGAGAAGCAGAAAACAGCATGGAGAATCTTCAAGAAGCTAAAAATACTATGATTCTATTAAATAGATGCTGCCCTGTGCAGGAGGAGAGATGAATCTGTAGACTGTTTGGTTACAGGTAATTAATACTACCAGCAAGGAATCCAGTTTTCCTTCTGCTCATCAAAAGACTTTAGTGCTGTATAAGCTGGTTTTAGCCTTCAAGGCATATGGCAACACAGCTTCTCTCCTCACATTGCACTGTGGAAGAGGCGAGAGAATTTGAGTATGATAATGCTGGCTACCTTGCAAGTGAAAGTTTAGGACTGCAGCCCTCATGTAGACTTGATGTGCCTCATCCTGGTAAACACAAAAAGATGTGCTCATTATTTTTAAGACTAATTTTCTGTAGCAAAATTCCTGCTCTCTGCAATAGAGACTTAGCTAGAACAGGCGCAGAAGGAGCCAGAGGTGCCAAAAGCAGAAGCCTTCTTGAAGCTGTTGAGCTCCACATCTCCAAAGAAAGTCCAGTTTTAAACTCAGCTCTGGAGAGGCATCAGATGTTTGGCTCTCTAATGGGAGTACTAAGTTCAACCTAGTTGAAATGTACAACTTCTCTCTTTGCCATGTTTTCATACATAAATTTTGGGATGCATGTTTTTATTGCCTAATATACCGATTCTTTTTGGTTTAGGTTAAAAAAGAAGTTGGTGACGTTAGCATCCTAATCAACAACGCTGGCATTGTAACTGGGAAGTCATTTATTGATTCTCCAGATTCACTTGTGGAAAAATGCATGGAAGTGAACATAATGGCACACTTCTGGGTAATACTTGTACTTTGCATATGCAGACAACATCATGTTTTAGTCTCCCAATATTGACTCGAAGCAGGTCCATATCCTAAAAGATGCTGCTCTACTAACAGAGAAATGTTAGTGTTCTAGTTGTTTTGTGGTTATCATAGTTTAGTAATAAGTATCACATGTTCAAGCAATGCTCCTAATGACAAGTAGAATTCCTGTCCAAAATATAATTTAATTTGAGTAATTTAATTTGTTTTTAATTCTTTCTGAAGAAGGCAGATCACCTGTATGGTGTTTCTGTCATAAAGAATTGGAAAGGAGATACTAAAACATGTTCCTGTTTTTTCATATATAATTTTAATCCTAATTTAAATTAAAAGGGAGATGTGAAATTCAAATTTTTGCCATTTTACAAAATTTGCAGTGAGCACTTAATTCACTTTTGAACCACTGTGGCTCTGAGGCTTAGACTGAAAGAAACTTAACCAGCTGAAGCTGCATCTTTAACTTTTAGCAAGTTACCAACTGTCTCTGGTGTTGAGGAGAAAGTGGTACTGGAGGGATCTGGGAAGTCCCAGCTCAGTAACTGAAGGTTGCAGTTTGAACAACAAACACCTTTTGCCAACCCACATTCCACTTTCATAATGGAAGAGGGAGAAGCTGTAGGGACACCTTAAAAACACCACCTGCAAAATGTTACAGTGCCCAGTTTATGTAGTAAAATGTTTCACTGCAACTCTGCTGTGCATTGCAGACTTACAAAGCCTTCCTCCCGGCAATGATAGCCTCTAACCACGGACACTTGGTCAGTATTGCAAGTTCAGCAGGATTAACTGGAGTCAATCGTCTTTCAGGTAGCCTATTAACTCTTATGTTCTTTTAGACAGTTATTTTAATTTACCCATGGGAAAAAATAATCCTAATTTTGAGCTTTAGGGCCTTTGTTTACAGGTATAGCAAATGGTCATACTTTCAAACCAGCTGACCTCGAATTGACTGTTCCTTTCAAAAGAATATTTCAGTGCTACTGTGAAACAGGTTTTCCCATTGAGGCAGTTGGATGACCTAGGATCCATATAGAATTTTGGAAACTGAGAATTTAAGTGTTGTTAACCTGAAGATATTTTGGGGGGAATAGGCAGCTTTTTTCTTTTTGCTTCCCCTGCCCCTCCCTAAGGCCATTCTCAAGCTAAGCAAACACCTGTACAGATTTCCCTAACTCTAAGAACTGTTAAAATCCAGATGTGGTACAGAGGTAGAGGTGTGATTTTCTATCTCTGTCTCTCAGTGATTCATCCATGGTTATGGAAAGAATGTGTTGAGATCAGAGCAAACTCAGGGGGCATTTCAAGAAAATGTTTGCAAAGAGGGAGGAAAATGAAATAAAATGACAGCAGTAAAAGAAGCCTATCTTTGATGATGAAGACAAATTGAATTTCAAGTTGAAATCCAACCACATTAGAGAGTCTTGAAAGCTTGAATTTAATGCATAAGTAGCTAGTTCATGGATTCAAAGGCAAAGTTTAGTAAGAAAAGATAATTTAATATGCTGATGCAATGAGAAACCCTCTGTCTATCAGTCTGGAACAACAATTAAATTTAGGAGCAGGAAATTAAGAGTAGTGAATTGCATCAAAGGCAAATTTTAATGCTTACCTGATCCTGAAAGCAGTTCCTACTCTATTGTTAAGTATTTTATTACCAGACTGTAATTTTCCTGCAGGCACTGTGTATATATAATTTCTGTTTTCTACACTGTAGTGCTGCTGTTGTTGTATACTTAGTTTACCTAGTAGACTACTAGTAGTAGAACTAGTAGTGGCTACTTAGTTTACCTAGTAAAGCATAGCCCTAACAAGCATAGTTTTTTTAGTTCCTGTGTAGGTGCTCAGCGGTAGGATTCACTGAGCTTGTTTGTTAGAGTTTAATTGGTGAATTAAAATGCCTTAACTGCAATTAATGTTTCATTTTTTTTGCAGATTACTGTGCAAGTAAATTTGCAGCAGTTGGTTTTGCAGAGTCAGTTAATTTGGAGATGAAAGTCCTGGGAAAGACTGGTATTAAAACCACAATTGTGTGTCCTTACTTCATAAACACAGGAATGTTTGATGGCTGTACAAGCAAGTGAGTAAACTTTTGTGAGGTTTTTATGCAACGTGCATCATTAGCATGCTACCTACTCCTATTTCCTTTATGGAAATCAGGATCTTGCCTTTTCTCTGCTTGTGTTATTTTTAAGGCCTCAGAGGGGTGTTAATCAGTGCTACCCGGTGACTGGTAACCCAAATGACAACGACCTCAGTACTTTACTATTCATTTAAGCTGAAACATGAAATGTTAATTGGTGTCCTTTCCACTGCAGAAGCCAAATTCTCTTGTCCTCCTTGGCTTCTAAACCCCCTCCAGAAAATAGTGGCATGGATTTGCTCAGTACACTTGTTTAATGACAAATTTACAAGCCAAACAAAAGCCTAGTGTGTCATAATAAGAGGGCTATGGGGGTTTGTCTTATGAGAGATCATAGAGATCAAGGGAAAATAATAATGGCCACTCATTCTCTAGCATAATGTGGGATCTGTTGTTCATAGGATTTGTGGGATTTATGTCTTCTTTAGTTGAATAACTACAAAATGCAGATTTGTTTTGAGTAAAATGTGAATCCAGAGCAATTGGTATTGCACAGTAAGAAATGTGTTCTCTTCAAGGTGGCCAAGGCTGCTTCCTAATCTAGAGCCAGAGTATGTAGCTGAGAAGGTAATGACTGCTATTCGGCGGGACCAAGAAATGCTGCTGATACCACGCAGTCTTTATTTTATATTCAGTTTAAAAGGGTAAGTATTTTTTTACTCTCTTTCTGTCCAGGAATGTTTCAGTTATGTTTTTTGCCTAAAAATGTGACCCAGGGTTATGCTAGTGTGTAGTCATTTTCATTGAGTTCTACACATTTATTCATAGAATTGCTTGGGTTAGAAGGGACCTTTCGGTTCGAGTCCATCCATCAATTTAACTGACAAGAATCATCCCTAAATCCTATCTCTAAGCACCACATTTGCCCATCTCTTAAATACCTCCAGGAACGGTGTTTCAACCACTGCCCTGGGCAGCCAATGCTTGATAGCATATAAGGGTTGTTTTTAATATCCAGTCTCTACCTCCCCTGGCACAATTTGATGCCATTTCCTCAAGTAACAGGCCTGTTACTTGGGAGAAGAGATTGATCCCCACCTCTCTTTTGGGTACTTGGAGAGAGCAATAAGCTTTCCCCTCAGCCTTCTTTTCTCTGTCCTCCCTTGGACCACAGAACAATATCTAACTGTGACTTGCTGACTCTGCTGGGGTGCAGTTTTGGTGCAGGCTGTAGATATGGGGCCTTCTCCTCAGGAGCTGCATCTCTGGTGCTGTGCCCCAGCATTAGGCAATTCTGAATCTGTTGCAAGCCAGGTTGGAAAACTGATCTGTCTTATAACTCAGGCTGCCAAATGAGTGTAATGGATATTTTGAAAGGAGCAGGGATCCTGTATTTTAAGGATTATACTATCTTTACCAGTATTAGGTAAAACTAATTCTGCACAGCACTTCTCATTTACTTTTTTGTTGTGTTTTTTTTTCTCTTTAACTCCCCTGCTTTACAGTTTCCTACCGGCGAAAGTAGGTGTTCTGTTTGCAGACTATCTTGGAGTCCTCAATGTCATGGATAAATTCACAGGTCGAGCAAAGAAGGACTGAAAAAGTACACAATTTGGACCAGCAATTCTAGAGAGGACCTTGTTGAAGATGGTGGTGGGAAACATCTGCTTCTGCCTCACTTCTCATCAGTAACAATTTTTATGGGAATTTCCTTTTATTTGGCTCTTAATCTGCTGCTTTCACTTGAACTATTTTTTTTAATCCAGTGAACTGATTTCTTCTTACTGCTTATGGAAATCCATTAACAGAAGTTAGTTCCTTTGGTTACATGTGTTATAATGCCTTAAATGTGATCCTGCATCACAAACTAATAACCAGTAACTTTGGGGGGCAGAGGGACCAAGAAACCACATGTGTTTGGCAGGGAGCTAGGATAGCTTCTAGAGGCCCTGATGTCTCGCTGCCATTCACTTAACCATGAGGTGGAGCCGGTGCTATTACCATTCCCTGGCAAAATGGGGAATTCCAAGAGTTTCTGGAAACAACAGATTTGAAGTTACAAAAATGGAAGTTTTGTGAAATGAAAATGTGTACTGGCTTTCTTGATGCAAAGCCAAAGAAATATATTGGGTTGTGTGTGCCTGTTACTTGGGAGTTTTTTTGGAGAGGAGGAGGAGGTGATGTTGGGACTCACAGATGATGACGAGTGTTAGCACAGAGAGGGAGAAAGATGTAAATTTGTGTTGCTAATCTACTTTTTGTCTCACTAATTTTAAAATCTATGCACTATGACTGCAACTTTGTAGTAAATTTTTTTTGTATCTTCTAAGTGCAATATTTTAAGAATAATTTTAAATGTTCATGTCCTAAGGAGAATAAACTTCTTAAAGAGCACAAGACTGACAGTGCTAAATCATGCTAAGCAAGACACTGAGCTACTAAGAGTGAAGAGATTACTGTATAATCAGAGCTTCTCTTGGGATTATTTCAGAAAGGAGTGATGCTGAACAGAACTGGAGTGAATGGAATGGTTTACAAGCCATAGCCTGAGTAACAGCATTCATTTTTTGCTTTTCTGATCTGAATGGCAGGTTGCCTTGTCTCTACAGAGACTTTGTTTACTTTCCCTTTACTCCAGGACTATGCATTTATTTTGGGCATAGGTGGAAGGGCCCTTGCCCTTTTTTGACAATGGCAGCTCAGAAAACAGAAAAGCCCCATTGACTTCTGGTAAATAGAAAACCAGAAGAAAGACCATTTATGCACATGCTGGCTAAGCCCTTCGTCATGCCACAGTATCTTACTGGCAATTGATAATACCTGCAAACTAAGACTAAAATACACTAGGATGCAATTAACTGAAGAACAATATGAAATAAAGGATGATTTCTTTCATGTATGGCCTACAAACTACCTGTGTTTCCCTTGTCTATGTAATCGGGAGGTTTACAAACAGAAAAGTTTACATAGATCTACTTTACTACTGATGACCTGAAATACTGAGTGAAACAAGCGTGTTAAAAATTGCCTTGACTTTGTGATGGATTGGTGTGACTCAGGATTCAGTCTGAAGGAAAGATTTGTCTTATTGTCCTTTCAGAGTTGCAGATTTTCCGCCTCAGAAGTTCTGCACACTTTACAGTATACTTCAGGAAATGGAAATTGCTATAATTAGAGAGCATTCATTTTCTAAATATGCTGTCCTTATGTACATTGCACTGATCGCTGGTAATAAAGTCAATCACTAATGACTGTGTGGTGTACCTGTCTTGTAGGCTCTTCATCTTTTTGTGCTGAGAACATTTTTCCTCCTAACTAGGAAATACTGGGCGGGCAGGGTGCTGTAGCAGAGGAGGAGAGAAAGGGATTATATACATGAACATAAAACTCTAGGTCTTGTGGGGGCATATAGCTTTTCATTCTTGGTGTCTGCAAATGTGTTCTGCTGAAGAAAACTGAAAGCTATGAGGATTTGTGGGTTCTCAGCAATTCCAAGTTTGTAACACCACTAGAAGGATCTTGCCTGATAATGTGTTATAGAAGTAGATTCCCCATAGGGATTTTATACTTCACACAATCACTGAGTTTGGAAATTACCTCTGCTGCCTATTAATGCAAGTTGCTCAGTGTTGTGTCAAGTCAATTTTTTAATATTTCTGATGTTGGAGACTACAACCTCTCAGGGCAATGTGTCCCAGTATTAGTTTCACACTCAGTTAGAAAGTGTCCCACTGGAATAGGTTGCCCAGAGAGGGTGTGGATGCCTCCTCCCTGGAGGTGTTTAACACCAGGCATTGAGCAACCTGGTCTGGTGGGGTGTCCCTGCCCAGGGCAGGGAGGTGGGAACTAGATGATCTTTAAAGGTCCCTTCCAACACAAACCTTTCTATGATTCTTAAACCATGTGTAAATTGAATGTGCTTTTCTCCAGTTTCTCCCTCTTGTCCTTTCAGTGGGTACCGCTAAGAGTCTGTTTTATGCCTCCCATAACTCACCTATATGAGTTCTCTAGATTGAGTAGTCCCAGGTCTCAACTTCTCCTTGTACAATATGTAAAGGCAGCATTTTAATTGTCTTTGCAGCCCTTTGCTGGACTGATTCCAGCATGCTTGTAACTGTAGAAGAGTACGTGTGACTTTTAGAGACCAAGTTCTGTGGCAAGTTGTGTATGAGGTGGAAAGTTTCAGTGGTGCCCAGGCAAGGGACAAAAGGGAATGAGCACAAACTTCATTATAGGAAGTTCCATCTAAACATGAGGAGGAACTTTACTCTGAGGATGACAGAGCCCTGGAAGAGGCTGCCCAGAGAGATGTTAGTCTCTTACCTCTGGAGAGATTCAAAACTTTCCTTGGTGTGTTCCTGTGCGACCTGCTGTAGGAGAACCTGCAGTGGCAGGGGGGTTGTATTAGATCTGCAGAGGTTCCTTCCAACCCTTATCATTACATGATTCTGTGCAAATTCTCTCATGCAGAGCTTCACCAGAAGACTTCTGCCAGCTAGCTGTCCTGAAAAAAAGTACAAAAATGCTGCTTTCGTGCGAGTGTAGTGCTACACTTCGAATGTCAAATTACACTACACTGTCAAATTATTTTGTGTGCCTGGAGGGTAACAGCCTGTCCTGTTGATGGCTGTGATCAGCCCTATCTCCTGAGAGGGCATGGCAGATATGTAGAATTGTATCGTGGAGGTCAAGTAGTACAAATTGTTTTCCTGTGTTTAGGGGGTCATATTGTCTGAATGTTTGGATCATCTACTGACTTGTGAGATTCTTGAGATAAAAGATGTATCACTTCCAGCATAACAGTGATCTTGATTGATTGCATTCCTGATGCTAAGGAAGACTATTTTCTCCTGCTCTCAGCAAGAAAACTACTCACAGAAGTATTGCTGTGAGACCCAAACAAGAACATGAATAGAAAATAGCATGTGAAATGGAAGCACATCTCAATTGAAGCACCATCCATGTCTGACACAGCGGGGATTTGCCTTCTGAAGTACCTCAGGCAGCTGCTACAAAGGAATTCTTCATTTCATGACCATTACTTTAAATTCTAAATAGTGACTGACTAAATGACTGGGTCTTAAATTTCACTGGGGTGGCAACATTGGCTTGTTTATATGAGATCATATACCTGTGGAAATGGAAATTTTTTTTACACTATCTTGATCTTCTGAACAAGACAAAGGAGGAAAACAACAACAAAAAAGCAGCTGAGATAATGCTCTATTATTATTCATTTTATAAACTGGTAAATCACATCCAAGAGCACTATGCAGGTGCGTGGAATCTGGTCTTCGTGGTGGTCTGATCTCATTTCAGGAAGGAACCAAGGAGATGATGCCTGGTCTTTTGGTAACTTTCCTAGGGGCAGTTGGTCTTCTGAAGATACCTGTGTGGACTGCACACTTTGCAAAGCAACTATCCAAAACCATAAGCTTTGTAAAACAATATATTTTTAAGCTACAAAGTATCTTTGCTTTTAATTTTTGTGTAACTCTGATCATCTGAAGTGTGTCAGATTTTCAGATTCTCATCAATGGGGAGACAGCACTTAATCACTTCACATTAATGTCCTTCCATCTGCTTCTCCCGAGATTGCTAAAGAAGCAGCTGGGTTTGATAGGAGAAAGCTCCATTTTCCAAAATTAAAAACCCCCTTGGAAAAGAAGGCTAGAGGACAGATATAAAAATAGTGAGGAAACTGAATCACCATTTCAAATGGGAGCCCACTAAGTATATGGAGGGATGCAAGGAAAGTGGGAAAAAGGGTGGTAGCAGTGATATTGCTGATGAGTAATTAGTAGGTACATGTTCTCCTTATGAGAAGTATAAAGAGATATCATTTTGATCCATAGGATTCTTGAAGTTTGCCCTGTTTCAACTGTCTTAAATTTCCTGAGCTAAAAAAGGGGTTAGCTTAGAGCTGTGCCTCAAAACCTCAAACAAGGTGTTTTATAAAAAGAATGAGCAGTGTTAGGCATTTTTGGAAAAACAGAATATAGGATAAGAAGGATGATATCTGTCTGCATGTATATATATACATGCACATATATACGAATATATATTTCAATTTTACATATATGGAGTATAATTTTAATGTTATGTTTGGATTCTGCCCATATAGAAGCAAAACTAGGTAGCACAGAGCTGTTGCGAGTGAAGGAGGCAGACAGGAAGGCTTCCAAACACACCCCTTTCCTAACTATTTTTAACTTTTTTTTTCAGATCAAATATGCCATAGCAGGCTCAAACTTTACATCTGAGACCTTGTGTTGACTTGCCTATGCAATGCTTTCCTTTTTGGATTAAATAATAAGCCTAAAAGCAGCAGGCATTTTCTGGGGTAGCACCCTGGCTGCTAAGAACCCACAGTAAGGAGACTGTTCACATCTTTCTTTTATTCTCCCACAAGATTAGCCTTTTTACCACTGTTTTTTTACATTTCTTTCACATCTGAAGGAAGAAGCCTTGCATTATTTTCACTTTGGATGCCTGTCCAAACTTATTTTGTAAACTTATGCTGTTTGTCTCTTTGTATGAAAGCCACAAAGAAGCACCCATCTGAATTATAGGTTAGATTGGTTCTTGGCTTTTCCTTCTTTTTAATAGTTTTCTCTTAATATTCAAAAAGGAGTGCTGAAAATACACATAGATCAAGGGAACAAGCTAGGAGAGATTACTAGGAATCATACCATTCCTTGGCTAAGGATTTTGGGGGAGATGATAGAGTAGAATTATTCTTTTTATTCCTCTTCCCCTCCTCCTCTTTTCCCTGCATAAGCAAATAAGAATTTTAGTTGGGATGCTTTGATAATATCTGCTAATCAGGGGTAGAATGATCCTGTATCTAACTTTCATCAACCAAATATTCATGGCACTGCATCAGCAACGACTCACTAGCACTTCAAAATCTCTGGAAATTCCTTGGCGCTCGTAGTATTACCACTCCCAGTTTGAACTGTAAGGAGACTTGGATGGAAAATATTAACAACCTTTGTATTTTGTCTTCACTGGCAAAGGACTGCTATAAATTGACTGCTGTTATCTTAGAATTTTTTAAAGACAACTAGCACTTGTAAATGGCATAAAATGCCTTAAGAAATAAGATCCCTCTTAACTTACAAGAAAAAAATAATACCTGCAAACCTAGATAGACCGATGTTAGGCTTAACTTCAAAATGGAGATACTAATCTGGAGACTTCCAATAGTAAAATTGCTGATGGTTTATAAATTAGTTGAGGAAGAAACACACAAAAAAGGCAAATCTCAGGCAGTGCAATGCAGATGACACATGTTTGGCTTTAAGGTTTGTGTGTGCTGTCATGGAACTAAACTTTCGACTGAGGTTTGGAGGGTATTGGAATACAGAGCATTGCATGCCACTTAGAAACGTCTGTGTACCCTTACATTTGTCTTCTGCAGTTAATTGACTATCTGCAATCTGCCAGGGATGATGTATTGGAACACTACCACTGAGTGTAAGAATCATAGGGTTGGAAGGGACCTTCAAATGCCATCTAATCCAACCCCACTGCATAGGGCAGGGACATCCTGCACCAGATCAGATTGCTTAGAACCTTGAATGTCTCCAGGGATAGATCTTCCACCACCTCTCTTAGAGACCTGTTCCAGTGCCTCGTCAGACTCATTATGAAGAACTTTTCCATAATGTCTAACTTCAACCTCCCCTGCTCCAGTTTAAAACCACTGCCCCTCACCCTAGGACTACATACCCTGGCAAATAGTCCCTTACCAGCCTCCCTGTAGAGTTGCTGTCCCTGTAGAGGTACTGGTAGGCCACTATGAGGTCTCCCCATAGCTTTCTCTTCTCCAGGCTGAACAACCCCAGCTCTCTCAGCCTGTTCTCATAGGAGAGGTGCTCCAGCCCTTGCATCATCTTCTTGGCCTTCCTCTAGACCCTGTCCCATAGTTCCATGTCCAAGTCCAATGTCTGCTATCCCAGACAATGGATACTAAAGATGTGGGATGGTCATGGGAAAAAAAAAACATGTGAAGGAATGCCTTTGAGTAGAAATCCTATCTGTTTCTCAAACAACATGCTTATAATGAGGCATATTTGAAGGCCTGTTGAAAGATTATATGCATTATATAGATAAATGAGAGCAAATCTGTGTCATACTGTGATTGTGACATGTCCTTGGAACTTATTCTACAAAAATGTTAATAACAATCAGACTTGTTTCATAAGGAAAACATGATAAATTACACTTGTTCATTTAGCTTGGTCCTGACAGGTGATGAACCTTCTGGCTTTGCCACAGTGAGGAGTTACACATTTTGAATGACATTTTTGGCACTGTTTTTATCTACCCTAAATGACTGAGAATTTAACCATCATTGTGCAACTATTTGTTTGTAGGAGGATATTGTCTCCATGGGTCTAGACAAAGATATCTGTTCCCAGACAAAGGAAATATCTGTTGGGAAAGGGTGACATGGCTGCACAGGGCCCATGGTACTCTCCAAAGGGGAAGAGAGTTGATGTGCTTCTCTCAAAGATGGAGCCACCCCCCCAAAAATGCATGAAGCCAGTGACTGAAGGAGGGCTACAAGAAAGCTGGGGAGGGGCTGCATGGCAGAGCATGGAGCAGTAGGACATGGGGCAATGATTTTAAATAGAGCAGAGGTGTTTAGATTTTAGACATTAGGAAGAAGTTCTTCGCCATGAGGCTGGTGAGGCAGTAGAAAAGGTTGTCCAGAGAGGTGATGGAGGCCCCATCCCTGGACATTCAAGACCAGGCTTGCTGAGGCTCTGAGCAGGATGTCCCTGCTCACTGAAGGGGTTTGGACTAGATAGCCTTTGAAGGTCCCTTCTAAGTCAACACATTCTGATTCTATGCAACAAAGGCCAAAGTAAACAATATCTAGCAACATTATTGCCATTGTAGATGAAAGTTAGGGTTTTCTTCCTTAACTTCTTTCCTCACTTACTAAATCCTATCCCCTTGATGCTGGGCAGCCAAAGTAACTAGCTGTGACTACTGTCTTCAGACTTCTGCCACTGATGGAACTGTGGCTAGTTAGACTTAGGAAGTAGTACAAATTTGTACTGCAGCAGGCAGAGAACAAAATGCATGCCACTTCTTGTCAGGGTTCACCACAGAGACATGGAGCAGGTCATCTCGTAATGTCTACTTGCTGGTCAGCAGGGCTGGTTGGTGCTACTGCTGCTGAGAACAGGCAGCCAATGTGCTACTTTGACTTGTATTAAGGAAAAGAACATCCTAGCACTGAAATAGTCCCAAATGCCTG
Source organism: Turnix velox (assembly GCA_013400935.1). Lineage (NCBI taxonomy): Eukaryota > Metazoa > Chordata > Aves > Charadriiformes > Turnicidae > Turnix > Turnix velox. The sequence continues at coordinate 245,798 of VZTY01014397.1, read as the reverse complement.
CGGTACACATTAAGTAAAATTATTGTAGTAAGCTACCATTGTTTTGCATCTCTCAAAGATGTTTGCAGAAGGACATTTAGACTCACCACACAGAGACAACAGGTTCTACATGTTTTCCTCCCTAGCATCTGGCTGTACAAATGCAATTTACCATGTGGTTTTTAGTTTTTCTCCTGTCCTTCTCTAACATCACCAATCCAGAAACAGTAATTTGAAGCAGCTAGATTTCTGATGTCTTTTTCTAGATTTCATCTCTTTTCAGGATCAATCTCTGGTTGGAAACATTCCATTACTTTCCCTATCACCACCTGGAATAGAGGAAAACATCCCTGATCAGTCATGTTATACACAAGCTATTAACCAACTGGTTTTCTGCTAAAGAAAACTTTACATCAGCGCTTGTGAACAGCCCTGTCATGCATGAGTAGTTGCACAAGGAAGCTTTTATTAAATGAGATGGCAACTGGGACTATGGAAGTCACAGTAAAATCTGCAGCCACTTCTCATCACAGCCTATCAAAACGTGGAAGCAGGAAAATTCTCCCAGCTGCAGAAGACAATTTTCTTACTACTCTGCCTTGAAAGCTTGCTCTTGCTTGAGGAAATGGAGCCAAGCTGTCCTTTTAGCACTTTAACAGGTGATTCACCAGCAGTTGAGTCATCCCCTTCCAAGGATAGCACATCCAGAACTCAAGGAGGGGTGGATGGCTGGGGAAAGGAAGCACAACAAACCCTTCTCCACTAATTCATGCCATCTGGGAGTGACAGTCCATAGGCCTGCAACATGATTTGCAAGATATTGTTTACAAGTTTTATTACAGAGTCCATAGGGAAAAAGACTTAATTTTATTTAACAATTCATCACCATTACACAAACTGTTGCTCTGGATTCAGCTTCAGAAAACAGGAAATGGTAGTCATAAGATTGGTTTGTCAAGCTTTTTTTTTTTTTTTTTTTTTTTTTTTTTTTTTTTTTTTTTTTTTTTTTTTTGTAGACTTTCATTGTTAAGAAGTTGAACAATTAGACTGAAAAACTGGAGTTGAACCCACTGGCATGCAATTGGAGTATTTTGGTGTTAGAGGTCTCTCTGGTGAGCCACAGAGGATATGAGCTGTTGCAGAGTCTTGACTCATCACTATGGTTAGTGGTAACCCAGACTTACACGGGAGGTCTCATGGCCTAAATATTCATAACTGAAGAGGAGGACAGAAATCACCAATGGTTATCTGTGAACAGATGGTGGCTAATGCTCATATGACCACTTACTTGTACAACCCCTTTGCTAAAGTGTGAAATTACGTAAAACCTGCTATTAACCCCACAGCAGCTGTTCCCTTTAACCTGCTTGGTTAGCAGATTTGATTAGCACAGTAAAGGATCCAGCAAGGAAAGTGACTGAAGGTGAGACTTCCCCTAGATAAAGGGATGGAGTAGAAGAGGCAGGGTCTCCCCATTTCAATACAGTGAGCTGTTAGATAGCTCTGGCCTACAATTTAACTCACAACATTCTGTTCATTGATCTCAGATACTACTTAAAAATAGAAGAAAATCTGTAATAATTAGTTGCTTTCTATCTGCCACAGTCATCAATTAAACACCAAACTTCAGAAGATAAGGGTACACAGAGGATTACACATTAACTCAGAGTGCAGGAAAAGCAAATCCACAGGCCGTGTAATGCTTTAGCATGCTTGGCTACAGTCAAAATATGTCTCAGAAATCATTTTGATCTGCATTTTCAGTAAAAAGGAGCACCCACAGCACTAATACTCTGTCCATACAGCCTGAGTTATAAATAGTTTCCACCACTGGGGGGGGAGGTTAATGGAGTGGACACACTTATCAACTCAAAGGAAGAGCAAATTTTGACTTTACCTCAGGACAAGAAAACAGGACTGGATCTTAGTTCCAGGTTCCCAAATCAGCTCAAGTTTCTGTAAAGGAACCTAAGCAGAGGCAAAATATTCCCATGTCCTCTTTCCATTTTTGTTCTCTCTCCTCCAGATACAAGGACATAGGGATTTAGCACATGATGCAGGTTCTCAAATAACTTAAGTGAAGATGTAAAATCATCAGAAGTTCAATATGAAAAGTTAAATGTACGGTTTGAGATGTGGACATCCACCACTGGGCTGGGCATTTTCATGCTTTGAGTATAGCCTGAGAAGCCCAGAAGGCAAATGCTCACAGGGAAGAAGCATTACCTAAAAAACACAGCTTTCCATGCTGAAAATGTCATCTGAAGCTCATGTTTGGCCCAGCTCTATGGATACAAGAGTCTTAATGGTGATACCACAGGTCTACAATGAAGCAGTGTTCCCCATCCATGTACTCAGAAGGACCCTAACAGCTGTGATTAAGGCTCCAGTCTATGCCATTTGCTGACATTTCTACTTTGTTGCTACAGGAGCATATGTACTTCTTACAATTACTCAAAAGACTTAAGTATCTAAAGCCCAGATCTGCTTTTGCTTTTTTTCTTTTTTAAGACAGATTAAACACTAGCACTAAACCTCCTCTTGTAGGGGTTTTTTAAGATAGAAACATAGTTCTGTTACTAAATACCAAGACAAGTCTGCAAAAAATATTTGAGAGTTTTGGGTTTTTTTTTCCAATTGAGCTTCCTCTTGCATGAATTATCCTCACAAATTATGCTTTGCTTAGTAACATCCAAATAGTTTAAACAGGACTCAAAGGGTAAGAGGGAAGGAGGGGAATACGCTTATACTTTTGAGAGCTAAAATGTCACTGTTTCACCAGAAAGAAAACATGCACAGGATCACACAGAGTGAACAATATGTGAATGCCTACTTAGATATGTGGTGATCTCCATAATTTTGTTGTGTTTGGGCTTTGGGCTTTTTTGTTTAACAGTTTTAGATTTTATGGGAATGAGGACTAAAATCTGAACACTGGTGTACATTTACCTGAGAAACCACCTGTCTTCATAATAGAGTTACAGACGTGTCTGCAGAAGTGCCATTAGCTGCCATTCCTTGCATCTACCTTGCAAGACAGAACATGGTCAGTGTGAGAAATATGGAAGTCATTTTTCTGTTCTTGGTTGATGAAATCTTGGCTGTCTATTAGTGCAGGGCAAAATTCAGGGCAGACATAAGGAGCACAGGTCTACTGCCAGACATTTTTTTTTTCCCCTCAGGAACTAGGGTTTTGTAGTACCTGAGAAAGAAAAGCACTAATTATACATCATCAGGCTTCTTGGGAGTAGGAAAAACCCCCAAAAAACAAACCAGTTTGGTTTCCTACTGCTGCGTCTGTGTTTATTGAAGCAAAACACAGTAACTCTGCTGGGTGACTAGAGGTTGTGGACAGTTTCTTTCACTGTCTATAGGTGAAGCTTATGTTCAGCAACACTGCTTGCTACAGTTCCAGGAAAGTTGTTAGGAGCAGAGGCTACCCCTGCTAATAAGCAGAATGCCACAATCAAAAGTGTTTATCAGAGAACATTTCAATAGGCTGCTTTCTCCCTTTACACAGACTTGTAACGTTGAGGTTCACATGGAGGAAGAAAAATGTCTAAATTCCCTGATATAAGCAATACATTTTCATACAATAACTAGTATTTGACAGTCAAGCATTTCTCATTCTTCTCACAGAAGTAAACTTTAGGTCAAATGTTGCAATATTGCAGATATCAATATCATTTAATGGATCAAATGACAGACATCTCTTCAGAGGGTTACAGTAATGAATAACACCATGAAAAGAACTAAGAGAATTTAAAATACAATGTGATTATTGAAGGACAACTGGCTGGTGTTTCTTTTTTTTTTTTTGAAGTGTCCAGATTTTAAAGAAATTGGTTTTAAAAGTTTTTCCCATTGTCAGAGTCGCTGATCTTTCTAAATAATCAAATTGAATCAAAACATGCTTCTATTTTTAAAAGAACCAAATCTAAACACATTTTTAACAAAAACAGGTGAATAGGAAGAAAACCAATATTGTTTCAGCTTCAGAAACCAGAAAATTATGGCACATTCTAAGGAATGTATATATTAGGAAACATGCAAGTAAGTTGGGAAATGGTATTTGGTTGAGAGGGTGGCATTTTAAAATAATTCTATCTTACATTGGTAACAAAACTCTTATTCCAGTGGCTAAAGTAGTTACACCTAATGTTAGCTTGCTCTATTTATTTCACTTAACATCACAAAAGACCTATTAAACCCTACCAACAAAACAAAGTAGCTAGCATATGCTGTGAGAGGTAGATAGAAATGATGGGATAATGTGGAACCATAGGCATGGAAACCACAGGCCTGTGGATCCCTTATTGTAAGAGAAGCTCATGATAAGGACCTGCCTTCATAATAGTGTGAAATTGTCATTTTGGCAGTCTAGTAAGCTGTGCTTCACACTGGGATAGTGCTACCTACCCCAAAGCAGCAGGACATATTAAACAATTGCTGTAATGTAAACAAGGAGAATATAAACAAAGTCTTCTTCCTATATCTCTGAAAGAAATCTGATCACTATGTAGCTCTTCAGGGGTTTGAGGTGGGGAGGGAAAGGCTATAACCTTTTTATTTTTTCTTCCACTTCATTATTTTAAGGTCATTTGGATAAATACTGTGGGAGTCAACATTATCTGTGAGCTGCCTGACAGGCTCTGTGTGGGACTAAGTCCAAAGCACATGATCAGTAATGTCTCATCCAAGACCCACTGTGACAATACAGCATATCCTGAATCACACGTCTTCCAGTAGAGAATCTGATAGTGGGAGGCAGTTTCTGCAAAGAAAAAGAAAAAAAATTTAAATTCCTTTCTCATACTACAATCATCTCTCTCTGGAAAAGTCACAGTTACAAGAAGCACCCAATGTTTGCAGTTTTCAGTCTTTGGGGACAGAGAGACATTGAAGTTTCACTAGAGCATGCAGAGTTTTTCTGCATGTGAATGCAACACAGTGAATTGTTAGAAACCCCAGAAATTAGTGTGAGACTGGAAGCAAGAGTCCTAAGATGTTTTCTGGTGCAGGGTCAGCTTCCCATATTAGCACACCTTGAGTTTTTATCCCTGGTGAAATGGAAAGCAGTAACTTGAGAATACATAAAAGTTCACCTACCTTTAGTATCCATTTAATTTATTTTTTTTTAAGTTTCAATAATGGGATGGGTCACACAGAATGGATCACTACTATAAAATCCCAGAGAAGCAGCAGTTCTGCAACAAACAGCACCACCGTGCTCATGGTGGAGCCATCCACTTTTGGCATGAAACATCCAAAGCCACCCACTCCACTCCTTCCTCTCCAAAACACTTTGTGTACCAGAGAGGTCAGTAAGTACAAAACTATGCTGCCCTCATAAAACTGAATTTCTTGGAAAAGTACTGGATTTGGCTCCATGCAGCTTGATGAAAAGCAGTTTATTAAATTAAGCCAATTTGCTAGCCTAAAATTTGCTGGTTATTGCTCATGCAACACCACACATCAAATGGCCTTTTAAGGGCTTGTGCAAGAACATCTGCAAGCCTCCTGTGTCAGAAACATCTCAAAAATATTAATCCCTCACTGAAGCGGAAATGTTGTTTCCCTTGGGTTGGTGTAGAATCTAGCAACACAAGAACTGACATAAATCACAAGGAGAATCTTGCACTTTAAATCATTTTCCTACAAGTAAGCAGCAATTTGAGGTCTGATAGAGGATACAAAGAAAAACAAATGAACTTGTTAATAGTTTAAATTAGCAAATTGGTCAGATTTTAGAAATGCTGTCAGCTTCTCACTGCTTAATAGAGGCTAATTGGTAGTAATAATCAGCAACAAATGACTTCATCAGTACTTTCAGAAATAACCAGCCTGCATTTCCAGACCAGTACAAAACCTGTACCCACCAAGAATAAGATTTTCCTGACACAGGGAGTGGCTGTTCAAAAACATCCATCTTCTCTCGCAGACCTATCTCTTGCCACCAACAACTGGAGAAGAACAAGAGAGACACTGACACTCTCCGCTAACTCATGCTTGGCAATTTTTTTTCTATACTACAGGAAATCAAAGCGTTTTGTGAACTCTTCTTGTGTCCCACAGCAACCCTAAAAGAGCTGAGGTGTTAAAAATATTTATTAAGATAATTGATTCTTGGGGTTTGTAACATTAAAATTTAAAGGGCAGAAACCTGAAAATAGCTTGTAACACCCAGGTAGGTAAAACCTACCAGCAAGTCTTTGCAATGCTTTTCCACTCCTCATACACATGTTCTTGCAGCACTTAATTGCAACGTGATCACATCTAGGACTAAAGAGGTTGGCACCCTGTCAATAAGTCTATTTAAAACTGCCCAGCTGGAGACGTGAGGAAATTGTGACTCCTTCTAGGTTTTATCTGCCTGCCACCTAAAGAATCGCAGCCTTTGCATACTCCCAGCTTTGAATGTCTAAACTCCTTCTCTAAGAACA
>VZTY01014397.1:227129-239280 GCA_013400935.1 Turnix velox | reverse complement strand
GACAGGTTGCTCAATGCCTCATCCAGCCTGGCCTTAAACACCTCCACAACCTTTCCTGGCACCCTCTTCCAGGGTCTCACCACCCTCAAAGTGCATAGGTCAGGTTGCTCAGAGCCTCATCAAGCTTGAATGTCTCCAAGGATGGGAGCCCTCCCTGGACAATGTGGGCCAGTGTCTCAACACCCTCATGGAGAAGAACTTTTTCCTAACGTCTAACCTAAACCTACACTGCTCTAGTTTAAAACCATTGCCTCTTTTCCTATCATTAAATAACCTAGCAAATAGTCCTTCAGCTTTCCTATAAGCCCCTCTCCCCATGCTGCCTTCTCCAGGCTGAAGCGCCCCAGCTCCCTCAGCCTATCCTCATAGGAGAGGGGCTCCAGCCCATGCATCATCCTCATGGCATTCCTCTGGACCCTCTCCAATAGCTGTGCTGAGGGCTCCAGATCTGGATGCAGTACTCCAGATAGTGACTCACAAAAGCAGAGTAAACAGGCAGAATCACTTCTCTTGACCTACTGGCCACAGCTTTGCTGATACAATTGGCCTTCTGGGTTGCGAGTGCACAGTTGACTCCTGTGAGTCAAGTGACACACTACAGGAAATTCAATTTCCTTCTGCTTCCCCACACTCCAGCAAAGTACATGATGGCTCCCTAGGGCTATAATGGAGTGAAATTCCATAAAACCCAGCAGTGCTGAGGTAAGGACAGACAACGAGCACTTCTGGCACCAAAAGGTGAAGCAGAACACAAAGCACCTAGAATTTCATGTCAAGGTATTTGGCACCCACGTGCTCTAGAAGTCTGAGTAGACAGCCAACAAGGAGAAAGGCCCCTCAGCACCTACATTTAAAATCTACACACCAAAGTGGTTTTTCCATCCTCTATAGAATCAGACCAGGATCTTACACTGTAGTTTTTAGCATGTTGATTATTGGTCAAGCAGGAGAATTCTAGAACGCATCATTCCTTAGACTAACATCTATTTGAACCTGTCCTCTATAAGAAACCTGGAACCAAAGTACTGAAGGCTGATACTGCAGGAAATGGCTAATTCATAGAACATCACCCCACCCTGTAAGATCCATCCCTGTATCTTAATTTTATCTTTTTGCCACTTATGCATTGAAGCAAGCACTGCACGGCAAACACATTCCAGCAACTCCACTCAATTTCACTATTAAAGAAAAAAATCAGGAGAAAACAACACAAAGCTCCTGCCACCCTACTTTTCATTGCAACCACATTCACTGATCACTTCAACAGTTGCATTCAACTCCAGAACCAAGGACTGCACAGGAGTCCATAAGTTTTAAGGCAGGGAAAAACTGAGATTCACATGTGGCGCGAGTATAAAAAGAAATACACATCCAGCAGGATTTTTCAATGAAAACACTGCAAAAGCTTTTTTGACAAAGCAACTGCAATCTTCTGCCATCTGTGAACAGATTCTTTACAGGCTTATCCCTATTTGCAAGCTTGAGCTGATGCTCCCTATTTCTACTTAGTCTTCTTAGTCTCATACTATCTTGGAGCTTATCCTGCTCTCAACAGTGCCTCTTATGTCTTGAGAATACTTTGTCTTTATACATTATCCTACTCATCTTGCGCGGCTTTTCATTTTCACAGCCACTAATTCAGTTTTGCTGTATGTGCATACAGTAATCTGACCTGACCCATACCATTCTCAAACTATACAGTGCACAATTATTTTTAACATTGTGTAGCATTTATGTGCAACTGCTGTTACTGAAAAGCAGTTATAAAAACATTTTCTAACTTCCAGTAATTTGCCGTTTTAAAAATTTTGTTACTTCCTGATTTAGACCTATGGATCCATAATACTCAAGAAATGTATTTTCCTGAAGGTGATTGTTGACATTTTACAAGGCAAAGCATAACATCAATACTCCCTGGTGCAAAGGATAGGGTTTTTTGTATGAGGAAACAATCACAAAGTGTTAAAAAAAAAAAGCAAAGTCACTACATAATTATGGTGCTGAAGCACACAAACATAACAAATTTTAAATCCTTTAAGAAAAAAAAACAAAAACATGTTGGAGAAGACGAAAATTTAAAATATTGAACCAAATCCAATATACATGAACTTCTTTTCCACAAAGATGCTGGACATATGAGAAACCTTTTTGCTAGAAGAGAATGAAATATGTAGGACAGAAAAAAGGTAATGCAGAAGTCAATATCTGTGGTATTTTGTTTACTGTAAAAGAGTAAAAGCATTTTCCAGGTAAAAGAAGAGTTTACTGTAATGGAAAACGTTTGTAACACAGCAGCTTCAAAAGGTGGTTCATGTTCACTGATGCAGCCCAGAATAAATACAAAGAGGCAAGAACATGTTTTACAAACTGTTTGAAAATGAAAGCCACTTTAAAGAAAATAGCCAGGATTGAGCAACTTTCATTTTTGTTTCAAGCCTGTGTTCTGCCAAAGTCACTCAAGTATCAGGAAGTGTTTTTTGCAGTGCACAGCTGTTTATCAAAGTAAAACAGGTAAAGAGGTAGCCCAAAAGTTGTGGAATATTTAAGAGAAACCAATAATTGGAAGAACAGTGCAATGCAAATCTAATTTGCCAAGAATTTTCATTGAATTTTAAAGTAAAAACAAAAGCAACAACAATAACAGGTTCTGGAATAGCTCCAGATAGGATTTAAATAGATTTGAGTTGGGGCTCCAGACGTTCTTCTCAAATTGAATGTTGAAAAAAACCCACAAAACATAGACAACAACAAAACAACCCATTAGCCCCTGCTGTAGGGAGGCTGTGAGAAATCCTTTGGAGCATAAAGGACCTATATGTTAATGCAAATAACACAATTTCCTTAGCAACAGGTGGAAAAGCCCATATAAACAAATTATGATCTTACAAGCTTTAAAAAATAGACACCACAAAAAACTCTCTCTCCTATTGATGGAAGAACCCTGCCACCAATTGTGTCTGATTTTGTTAAATATTATACAGTGAATTAAGGAATTAGTCCCACAGACAACATCAGGAGGAAGTGTTTCACATTAAATGGCCTTTGTATCTCTACTCAGAAGATATTTCCTAGGGAAGGAATCACTAGTAATACTTAAGCCATCTTGCCTTGTTACTTCTGTAACAGAAAGACATGAAAACCTGTCAGAAGTTCTCAATCTCAGCAACTTTAATAGTATTTTTACTCCTTCTTCAGTGCCACACCTATGTACAGCACTCCACAGGCTACTAAGAAATGGCAGGCTGCTGCTCCAAGAGCTGAGCCCCTGCATTAAGCTGGATGCAACACTAATAACAAATGAGACTGGAAAGCTTTTTTGAAAAAGGGCTACTGTAACTTAAAAAAAATATGGGAAATACTTTCACTAGCTACCTAATTATCATCTTACATAGATACACGCACAGACTTTGCAGGTAGACTAGGATTTAATAAAAAAAGCCACATGGAATTAGCTATTTTGGGGCTCAAAGGGAAGAAAATGCAATAAAAGGCAGATATTTAGAAAAAACCCTCCAACCCATCTGTTGTATTATATATATGCGACCAGGGAAAATACTTCAGTCAGAGGTTATGGAAAGAGATGATTAGGCAAAAAGCAACTAGGGAAGATAAAGCTGTAGAATGAAGCCTCCAAGATGAACTTTGAACCCCAGGCATGGATGGTGATCCTAGGATTACAAGACAGGGAGTGAAGTAGTGTAATTTAGAAAAGCAAGAAGGTAATACAGAAACCAGGAGACAAATCTGTATCGTTTGAGAAAAACAATCCAAAAAATAATGCAACAAGACTGTAAGGTAACAGGAAAAGAAAGGTGGTAAGACATACAGATGGGATTCTGGTCATTCACCAAGGCCTGGCAATGAGCCCACAGCTGCTGCTCAGTGCTCAGCTGTGATCAAGTGACCACAGTGAAAAATACTCTTTCAAGGATCATATTCCAAAGATCCTTAGGCCACACTGAAGCCTACCTATTTTCCAGCACTGATTTAGACTCTTATTCTCCTCTTCTGTTGAAGTGTACAGATAGAACGAATGCTCCATTCTTCCTGCATGAATTCAGCTATCTCTGTGGGAAGAGGCTCAAAAAGCTCAGAAGAGCCAGCAGTAGGTGGAGTGATTCAGTTTTCATAGTCTGTTGTGCAACAGCACCATCCAGCTGTCAAACAAAGAATAATGAAACTTTAATGCCACTACACAGATTTGGTCCTTGTATTCCAAAAAGTGAAGAACCACAGCTATTAAATAAAGTAGAACCCACGGGTCTTCCCCTCGCTTCCCAATTAGTTACATTGGTCCACTTTGTTATGCTTTCTGAATTAGAAGTCCTTTACCAAAAGTAAAAATTCAACCCAGTTTACTCCTGCCCAGTAGGACTGGCAGGCTATGGTTTACCTCTGCGTTTCAGTGGAGTGTGGAATCTAAGCTCTCAGGTATGAGGAAAAGACCATTATCTTTGGCTCACAGCCAAAGACACTTAATCACGTGACAAAAATGGAAAAACCTCAACCATTTCATACATAAGAGCCTATATTTTAGCTATCAACTTACTACCCTTAACCTTCAGTAGTAAAAGCTGGAACCAGCAACAGCCAGTGAGGGTGGAAAATGATGAAAACTCAGACTTAACTAATGTATTTCTCTTGAGAGGCATTATGACATGAAGAAAACTTCTTGTTTTCCAAGATTTTCATAGAGCCATGCTTTTTAATAGTAACTGTAAGGAACATGCAGTGGAAATAAATGGCATTCCCACCAAGAGATGACTGAACACCTGAATGAACTCCACAAGGTCACTGCTGAAATTGCCCTCAGTTCTTCACCAAACTCGGTCTTGTAGGAACACTTGCAGAGAGCTTAATGTGTGTGTTCACTGATGATCAGGAAGTCTAATATTAGAATACTGGCCTTGCATTACATTTGCCTTATCCTATGATCTCATATTCTTGCATTGTTTGACACTCAAAAGCAGGGAATGCATCCTCCTCTTCTGACTTTCTGAAGCCCAGTATGGGTTCTTCACACTTTAATGGATAACTTATATTTAGACTTTACAAAGCAGTTCAAATCAATCATCCTATAGAAGAAAACAAAAACAATTTTGGCTTTTCAAGTAAATATTGTCAGGAAAAAGAATTGTGATTATAACAATTACCCTAGGAGAAAAGACATTTCTGCACTCAAAGAAAACTTGAAAGGAAAACCTCAAGAAAATGAGATGACTTTAAGAATTTAAGCTTATGCAAGGAAGAATCATCACAATCACATCATGAGGAGACGGTGCTTTTCTTGCATACAATTTAAAATTTAAATCCAGAATATAGGAGTACACCAAGAGGAAAACAACAAGCACTAGAGTAGTAGCCAAGCCATAGGAGCAAAGAACATGCACAAAGATACAGCAGAGGTGCCAAATGACAAGTCTATGCCAAGTGGGAGAGAAGGTGCCCTTAGACAAGCAAGGCAGCAAAACCAAAAGAGTCCAGATATACAGCCCTAAGGAGAAGGTAAACAGCTCTCCAAAAATTGCAGATGAGCAAGATTAAGTACAGGCACAGACAATGAGGACGTAAGGTTGGCTAGTGACAGCAACCTCTTAGACTAAGACAGGGAACACAAGACAGAACACAAGGTCTTCAAGGGGAGCTGTATTAGAAAGTCATTGTGGGAACTCATTAGATCAGAGACAGAACAAAGTCACCAGTAAAATAGTTGGCATGAGAATGGATGAAAATGTTCGAATCGGTAAAGGAATTAGTGACAGAGGGGGGCGGGAGGGGGGGGAGAGAAAAAGACGGGCATTTATCAGGGTATTGGAAGAAAGTGGCAAGGAGATGGTGGACAATAAAGTGGTTTTGAATCGATTATGAAAGTTTCTTCTCTGTATTGCAAAAGACAAAAAAAGTCAGCAAAGTTTGACTTCTAAGCACAAAGTAATTTAAAACAAAAATGTGATGATGCTGATACACAAAAGCTTATTTCCCTTGCCAGGAACTGACTAGAGAACTTGTGACACTGTGTGAGGCAGCACAGCTATGCTCAGAGAGCCTCGTACTCAAAAGCAGTTATGTGCTCTTTCCAAAAACAAAAAGGCTACTATCAATCAGTCCCAAAATGCAGATGTACATGCAGAATAGACAGAAAGGAGGAAAAGCAGATTGCTATTACTTACTAGTCAGGTCAAATAACAATGAGAAAAATGAAAATGGCATAAAAATCCCACTAAGCATAGAAATAGGCGTCCAGTGGAAAGAAGACAAGCCAGACAGAAGGAGAAACAGGAAGCCATGAAGTCTTTCCAAAACAGTCTAAATAGAGACAACACTTTTACACCATCCTCCACGAGGTCAGACAGAGTTCTGCCAACTTGATCGCAGTAAGTCCTAAAGGATTTCACATGGAACTTGAGCTCATGACAGTGCTTTTTCTCTTCCACCACAGGGTGCAAGCTTTTAAGTCAAGACACCTGAAGGTACTAAAGATAAGAAAACAGTGTTTCCTCTAGATAGTAACTCATTTACACTTCCTAGTTCAATTTAGCTAGGAAATCAATCTTACTTAAGATTAGAGTACCTGTTCAAACTGAGCTTTGTAGTCTTGTATGAGTAAGCATTTCCAAACCCAGGGCTTCAGCTGTCCAGAAAGTCTTAGATAGATGTACTATAGTTAAACCTGCCATGTCACTCAGAGTATATGTTTACATGTCTACAAGCCCCTGTCTCTCTGCCAGCAAAGTATCCATTTACTATCCACAGAAAGTACTATTCAGTTCAGCCCTAAAGAGCTCAGCTCTATCTCCATCAACCTCTCTAACCTTGTAACCAGCAAAGCTTGTGGATCTGATTTATTGTAAGCTGGTGCTGTAACTGATGAGTGCAATAGAAGACCTAATGACAAAGCTTGTTGGATTTGTGACTTTAGCTCATGAACAGTCCCATTTAAAACAGGGACACAGAATGCAATTTATGTGAAAATAGTGACAGGATCACACATGATGAAACAGGAATATAAGGCAGAACAGATGGATCCAAGAAACATGTTGCATATATCAGCCTCTCAATTTGCTCCATCCTTAGAAGTACACTCTAATACTCACCAGTTCCCTCTTTTCAAACTGACTTTCCAAGAGCCCCATTAATTTTACATTTAGAACTTTACAGCAAATTAGTTTCTACTTCCAAGGCATACAGACATAAGCTGTCCTGATACCCATGTCTTCCAGTGAGGAGCCAAGCTCCTGAGAGGGAATATGAATAAAATAAGTTCTAATCCAGAAAGCTCAAACATTTCAAATTTAAGATCTTATTTTAATCCAAGATAAGGTAACTGTGAAGTCCAGCTCACAAAAGGGCAAGTTGCTGCCGTTAAGTCTTCCTAAGTACAGTGGAAACAGTCAATCAGTGCAAGCTTCTAGTCAGTAGGGCTTCCCCATTGATTCCAATATTTTCTTTCTCTCTTCTGCTGTGGGCATCTCTGGTTTCACACCATTTCCTCTCCTTTGCATCATAATGCCATGCTGAAAACAAAAGAAAGTAACCATGAGAATAAAGTCTCTGCCTCTGAGCTCCAAATGAATAAGATTCTTCAATAGAAGTACTCTTGATATATCAAGAGCCAGATACTCTGATTTGCAGATAAATCTGCTGCTTCAGAAGTTGTTGAAATTGCAATATCCCCATTACATTATGAAAGATTAATGTGAATTGTCTGCAAGTATGTTTTGTGGTAGTTTGCAAAATTATTTAAATTCTAAGCTAAAAGTCTCTACAACCATGGCATAGGAAAGAAAGTAGCTGAGAACAGTTTAACCACAGGTTAAACCTCATGATACTTTTCTACCACAAGGGAAAAGGAAATATGGACACCATCAAATAAAAGTGAACCCTTCCTAAGTTTTATTTTATGTTAAAGCAAACGTGAACCAAATCAATGGAAATTTAACAATGGAAGGACTTAACTCATACCTTTTCCATTATACCCATTTAGAATATGACTTGTTACTGGAAGTATCCGATTCAAATTCAGAGAGAAACATACTAAGTACTGCAAGATCACTGACTCAAAACTTAAGAGAGTAAACTTGAAGAGAACTAAGCGAGGTACTTTGATAATCAACTGCAGAAGTCTTAGAGCAACACATACCAAGTCTACCCTGGCCCATAAGTCATAATAAAAGCAGCACCAATATACACTAGATAAATCTAATTAATTCAGAAAGCATCATGCCAGAAGCAATGTACTTAAAGCATGGAGTAAAATTTAGAAGAAGTCTAATGCACTCACCCAGAATTTCCTGCAGTTTTTGTACTTCAAAAAATAATCAGTACACATATCTTTCTTATAGTTGTTGTCATCCAAACACTTTCTAGAGGCATCTGTTTCCTTTAATAGGGAAAACATACTTCAGAGCTGAGGGAAGTTACTGTCTCAGCATCTAAAAATTCTAACAAGTCCCAGAATATCTATGAAGATAGGAGGCAGCTTCCCAGATGAAATAATACTATCAAAGAGAGTAGAGGAACATCTATCACAAAGAATAATCAGAAATACCAAGCAATGACTTCACTTAGAGATAACAGCCATTAGTACTCTTTAAATAGTACACATAGAGTCCACAGAATATTTGTTTACAAAGATGCTTGGTATAACCCACAAAAGACACTTGAGGGGGAAAAAAAAAAAAAAAAAAAAAATCAACCAAGCTTGTCTAACCAGGATTTCAGGCTCTAGTTTTACAGACAAACCCCAGAAAATTTAAGAGATTATTATCAGTTGTATTAAGTCTATTTATGAGAAATTACTGCTTGTTACTTCACATTTAGTGCAACTGATCATTTTATGATTTTCAGCTTTTTCCATCTTTGGACTCCAAGAAACTTCATGCAAAATGCCAAAGCAAGAGCACTATGAAACATACTAAGAGAAATCCAGACTTGATCATCTTACCGCTAAACATGGATTTATGTCATGGTCTCTTAGCTGTTGTGCGTGCCTGGGCATTCTAGAGACACTTGTACCTTGGCTAGAATTGGAAAAGAAAACAGGTTAATACTTTCAATAGCACCTTAGGATTAAATCTAATTTGCAGCTTGAAATAAAAGCCTTCCAACACACAGTTTGATTGACTTTAAAAAAAAAAAACCAACAAAAAAAGATGCTCACAACATCACAAGACTTATTACAAAATGCTATTTCAAAAGCACTAAAAGCAAGACAATTGAGGCAAGTTTAGCCTGTCACTGAGACTGCTCACCCCCGGTAATAGAGCCACTGTGACTCTCATACCAGTCTATCATAGCACTGAGGATGCCCGTATGTCTAGGAAAAACAGTTCTACAGAAGCTGTTCACGGGAAACACCACTGTAAACAGAGGGGGAGCAATATACAAGTAAACTTTTCTGGACTTGTGCCTAACTCCTTAGCTGGATCTTATCTGTACCTTCACTGAGCTTTTCCAGGTGTAACAAGTGCAAAAATCATCTTCTATGCCTCTGTATTTGAACAAAAAATGAAATGGTTTCACCACAAGGAGGGACCAGATCCACTTATTTTGTATGACAGCTTGAATTACATTTTTCACCAGTTTACTAGTTTGACACTGACTCTAGGAACTTTAAGCTTGGGAGACAAGAGTTTGGTGCCAAGAACCTACACTGATCCAAGATGATGACATCAAGATGAACAGCAGACCCTCATTCTCTTTACTACTTCCAGTACATTGCCTCTGGCACACATATGGCCATGCAGGTATCTGTTCCAAACAAACACTAAATCTAACCAAAATAATATAGTGCTGACCAGATGATTGTTTTAGCTAATGCAAACAGAAACACAGGACTGAGGAAGAGAGTGGTCTTCGCAGCAAATTAAAGTACAGCTGATGAAGGAAACTGGAAGATCATCCTCACTTGATCCTGCTGAGTGTTTCTTTTCCTGAAGACTTCACTACTAATTGTAAACTTAAATGTGTTTCTGCTCGCTTAGGGACCGATAACCTTATCAGCAGTAAAAAGACAGTTCTACTTATTATCAGCAAACAAAAATCAAATCACGTCCTTAATAGCTCACAGATAAAAGCCAGTATTTTAATCGAGATTATTCTTGAAGAATGAGCTATTCCAGGTGGATAAGTGTTAGATTTTACATCCTGGACAAGCATACTCTCCTGGTGCTTGAATTATTTTTTTGCCTTCTATATGATCACTTTCTGCAGATGGTCTTTCAAAGCGCAGCATTGGGAAACCTTTTCACTTACATTCGAGAACTATTTAGCATTTAAGTTAACTTTACAAGTTAGAGAAAGTTTGGTTTTTCAGGGGGTGCAAGAAAATTTTTGATCAGGCACTTAACTCAAATGGAAACACAAGCACGTTGAACAATAGTATAATCTTTATTCCAAGGAAGAAGGAGGAAAAAGAAGAAAATCAAAGCAGTGTATCACACTGCCCCAATTAAGTTAGTATCACAGATGCATTTTTGGAGGTTTGTGCCCATGTTTCAACTTTGTTTCACTGATGTTAAAGGGGAAAGTACCACTTAAGCAGCCATGCCTCAAGATGTACATTTGAGCGGCTTTAGCCTTACTTTCTTAAAGAGCCCCAGCTTACGGATGTGTTATCAATGCTCATTATACAAACTGCAACTAGCATTTGTAGTCTGATTTACTCTAGAGACTGCAACCGTGCCCAGTTCAAGCACACTACACACTGCATACCTACTTCATGAACAGACAAGTTCAGGATCTCACGAAGCCGCTTAGTCTCAGAGTAGGCAAATACTTAAAAATACTAAGTGGCTACCAAGAAGGTCCGACCACTTCTGCGCGCGTTTCTTTCCGCTCCCCCTCCCCGAAGCTCTGCGGGATGTGAGGCATCGGGGTCGCGAAGGGCAGGCGGGTCGCAGCGGGAGGTGCCGAGCGGGAAGGGAGCTTCCTGCCCCCCACCCACCCCCCGGTTTCGCCCGTGCAGGGTCTGCCCGCCCTTCCTGCCCTCTTGATTACAGGTCTGAGCCCTAACACAGCCTAGGGCTCGCCTGGTCCTCAATGACGGTTCTGGCACTTTAAACAGCTGTGAACGGGACGACGGAGAAATACGCCGGTTGCGCGAGCGCTCTTTAACCCCTGGGCTTTTTTCAGTTCATAAGCCATCAGATTATTTTTCTACAAGTTCTTTCCCAATAAGGAAAAATAAAAAAGCTTTCCGAATGCACGTATAGATGCAACATTGCTAATTACGCTGCAGCACAGACTATTTTATTGAACTTTAAACCACGGAGTGAAGGCCGCGTAAAAATCCGACAGTTTATTTTATGGCTGTGACAGCGGGGCGAGCAGGGGGGCGACGGCAACCGGCGGGTCCCAGAGGCTCGGCAGGACCGAGCCGCCTCAGCCGCCAGAAGCAGGCTAGAGGAACAGACGAGTTGCGGAGGAAAGAGAAGGGCAGGCAGGCCGCGGGCGGACCAACACCGGACCGGACACCGCCGGGGCACACACCGGCGTCCTCCTGCCCGCCGGGAACTTCGCTTTCCCCTCACCGGCAGGGCAGCCGCGGCCTCTCCTTCTTTACCCCAGCTCCCTTACCTCGCCTCATGAAGCCGGCGACCGCCGTCCAGACGGCCTCCGCCGGTGCCCAACGGCCAGCGAGCGCAGCCGCCTCCCCTCAGCACCACCTGCCGCCGGAGTGCGGTGCCCGGGACCCACAAAGCCCTCCCCACTAAGCCAGGAAAAGGGTCCCTCCACCAGCCCACCCACCGGCAGGAGAAGGACGAGCGGAGCCTTCCCGCCTCCGGCCAGGAACGGTGAAGCGGCGCCCGGATACAGGCAAGGCGGGCGAGGGCCCAGACGCGGGTGGCCGGCGGCACTCACCTCCGTCGCCGGCCGCGTCCGCGGGAGCCCAGGGCGGGAGGGGGACAGCCTGTCTCCAATTCGAAAGACGTCAGCGGCTCAGGCAGCCCGCTTAAGTACGGGCGCAGCCTACCCCGCTCCCGGCCTCGCGGCTCCCCCCGGCCCAGAGCCGCCACCACCCACGCCCCGGCGGCGCTGAGTGGCAAGGCCCGGCCGCCAATGGCGACGGCTGCGGGTCCGCCCCAGCCTTGAGCGGCGTTGCCTTCCACCAACGGGGCGGGCGGCGCGGGCGGCAGGCGCCGGCGGTGGG
>VZTY01014397.1:208123-226529 GCA_013400935.1 Turnix velox | reverse complement strand
CCCCCCCTTCTCGCCTCTACGGAGCCTGTGCTGTGAATGCAGTGACAGCGGCGAGAGAGCGGGCGAGAGGGAGCGGAAGACATTTAAGAGAGCGCGGTGCCGAAAAATGAGGGAAAAAATTAATATAAATTCGCCCCCCGCCTCAAACCGGCCGAATTTCGCACAGAAATTTCCCCCGTGGACCCGGCTATCCGTGGGGTGTCTCCCGGACCTGGCGGCTGCGTCTTTGGGGGGATCCCGAGTGACTTTGGGGCACTCTCCCCCCCTTTCCCGTCGTTTTTTGGACAAAAGTTTTTTTTTTCGTAATAAAGAAACGAATTTGCCTGCTCTCCCCCTCTGAGTGGCCCAGAGGCTTTTCCCTTCCCCATCGGTGTGTGTTTAGAGAAAAATGTGAACCCAAGTAAGTGCCGAGTCGTGTTGCATTGGGGAGGGGGGTTTGCTAACTGAAAGCAGGAGAGATCCGGAGAGAGAGAGAGAGAGAGAGAGCAGGGACAGCTTGTTGTCAGTATCATAAACAACCAAAATGGAGGGAGAACTGAGGCATATAACAAAATAAAAATCAGAAAAAAATGCCAAAAAATATCTAAAAATCGGGGCTGCTCCCCCTTTTCTTCCTCAAGGTAACAGAATAAAACCCGTGTCTTCCTGAGACCGTTTTAAGGTTTCAGGGAGCAAGGAGTTAATATTTATTATTTTTTTTTTGTTGATGAATTCTTTGAAAAGGCAAAAGCCTCTTTTAACTCGCCACCAACAATGAGAAAACGTGAAAAACCCTATCAGGACAGAGAGAGAGGTAGGGGGAGATGATAGTGCATAAAGTGCATAACTTGGGGGTAATGTGAAGTGATCCTAGATAAGATAAATGCTGTATGGGCTGCTTTATAACTTCCTTTTTTAATGCGTTTTTGGATGTTGTGGGGGGGAAATTGGAGATGGGGGCTTTCTTTCCCTCTGTATTTTTTTTTTTTTTCCTTTTTTTTTTTCGGACCGGAATGTAATGCCTTTGTAGTGTCACTTTCCTGATCTAATTAGGATGTGTGAGGCAAAGAGTAAACCTTTCCGGTTTATAAAGTGCATTTTCGTTGCCTTTGAATTTCAAGTTTTCCTGGTGGCTCCCTCCTCTATTTAAACTGGATTCTTCAGAGTAGTGTGGGGTTGAGGTAATGCTCCGTAGGGAAAGCAGAGAGGGCTCTGGGACAGGGCACCTCTTCTGCGGGTGGCTGCTGATTTCCCTGGCACGTTCAGTTCACCTGTTTGTTTCCTACAAAGACCGTATTCTGCAGTCTCCTCGTTTTATTTATATAAAATAATGATGCCTCATCTTGCCTCACGTTGAATTTAATGCGAAAGTGCTGCTGATGTTGGTTCCACGTGGGATCAGGGACATAGCAGGGCATTTTAAAGAGACAGCTTCTCTTTTCCTAGGGTTATCATCACCTCTGCAGCACCTCTGCCTCTAGCTGAGGGATGGTTCGTTGATGTTTTTTTTTTTAATGGAGAGGTATCAAATCGGCCCTGGTCTGATAAATTAAGACAGGATAGCAGGAGGAAATATGCAGATTCGTTTGGATCAAAGAAATTCTTTTGTGTGTAGCAAGTCTTCAGGGGAGTTTTCTTGTTCTATTAATGAAAGTGCTGTGTTTTGGAGAGCGTTTTTTGGAATGGGTGTTGCAGGAATGAAGTAGTCTCTGGTTGTTTAATATTGAAACTTATTGCTGTTCTCCTAGCTGTGAATTCCCTGGGAGGAGACCTATGTGCATAGGGCAATTTCACAGGCATCTTATATAAGTTGTGAAGTGTGTTATTTTTACTTTGAATAAAGTCAGTTCTATTGCAGACACCTGAGTTTGTTGACAAGTATTGTAGAGCCTCTTCTATACTTAAAACTTCTGTACAGTCCCAAAAGGTTTTGAGGGGAGTGAAAATAACTGTAGGTTTTAATTGGCCAAACTTGGGGCTTTTTACAAGCACACCTTAGCTGTGTAATTATAACATCACTTGGAAAAATTGCCTCTGGCTTTGTTTAAAAAATGAAAAACCATCCTAACTGCGGTCTTGTTTCATGTATATGTGTGCATGTGTGTGTGCATGCATGCTTTTAGCATGGTTTCTGGCTGATAAAGTTCTTTGCCTAATTTATAGCTTGTTAGTGTTTAACTGTAATGATGTGAAATGCTTTGCTTGTTCCTATTATGTCCTGTGTATTTTAATTCTTAGTGAAGCATCCTATTAAAAAAAATTAAAATTGCCTCTTAATATGGCAATTTGGTATCTTTATGAGCAGTTGTGATGTTTCCTTTACATGTTCCTTGGTTTTGTAGTCTTTTTATTTAATTATGGTTTAAAAATTGCATACAGGTATGTGAGAGTCTCAAGTGGGACTATGCAGTGCTGTACTTGTACAGAGCTATTTCAGCAGATGTTTTCTTTGAACTTGTGGAAGTTGAGGATCAGTTGTGATAGCCCTCTGTGTTGAGTAGTGTGTATTTGTGAATGATATGTACCCTTTCTGCAAGGGTGACCAAAGAAGCTGTTGCACAGTAGTTGTTGACTAGGACAGTCTTGTGGTTAGAGATTTTGGAAGAAAGCTCAGTATTTTCAGAAGCTCATATTTGTGAAAATTAAATTGCATTAACTACGTTTAGGATAGACAAAAATGGTCACTAAGGAAAGAAAGACTGATCAGTTTGTGCAAAGGAATGAAACTGAGTATTTTTCCAAAACAGTCTTTTATGGTTTAGAGATTTCTTTTGCAGTTAGCAAGAATTCATACTTTAAAGTTCCTTTCTAAATATTTCTTACACTGATCTCTTCTTTTTATTAACTGAAATAGCATTGCCTTGGTGTGTATAGATGTTTGATAAATTAATAGCAGCACACCATGTGTTGATGGTTTTGGTGTACCAGGGTAGATAGATAGTAGATAATAGGAGATGTACAGAATTAACTTTATTAAACAAGTTAGTGGTACTGAGAACAGTATTTAAGAACTCTTTAAGTACTGTGTCTGTGATCATCAGTATGAAGTGTTTAATGTGTTACTGCATTTTAACCTAATGAAGAGTTTCTAATTGCTGAATGTTATAATGCTGAAAATAGGTACAGGCAGTGGAAATAACAACATGAAAGAAGCACATGTTGTGGAATGGAGTGTATTTCTTTACTTACAGTTATGTATCACAAAGTATCCAAGCATAGTAACAAAATTCAGAACATAGGCAGGGCAGGAGGGAGAGGAGCAAGTGTTCTCACAGAATTTGATACCTCTCTAAACTGGGTTTAATTTTAAGGTGTAATTCAGATAAGGGTAATAACAGCAGAAGATAACTGTTATTTAGGATTGTTTTTTTACAGATTTACTCTGCTTTTGTAAGAAACTGAATTCTTCTTACAGGGATGATGTAGTGTTTAATAAAAATAGAAGTAATTTTCAAAGCTTCCTTACTTCTAAGTGTTAAGATAATCTTCTTTATTTTATGTTGGTTTGATGATGTACATGATTCATTAGGATTTTTTTTTCAATATTTTCTAAAATTGAAACTTCAGAGGCAGATACTATGGTCTGTTGTTGATAAAGTTATTCTACTTTTTGTGGACAAATTGGTGAGCTGTGAATGTGTTAAAATCCTTCTTAGGTACTTATCAATTCTATTCAGTAATGTTTAAAAGTTAATAACTGCACTATTCTACAACAGTACAGCAAGCACAGGAATTTAAATTGACACACATTCAGCTTGAATGCTTAGTTCAAGTGTGTCTATTGGTGTGTACTTCTCATTTAGTAGATATCTTGAAAAATTAGTTTCCCAGTGTAGAACTTTGAGATTTAAATTAAGAAATATTTTTAAAGTTTATTTAATTTTAAAAGGCACTGAATACAAAGCGCAGTCCCTTCTAATGGTCGTCCATCTCTGTAGCTAGTCAGTCAAAATGGTGCCCTTAAGTCTCCTCCTTTCAGGGTAGTGAATGTGTTTTAAAATTAATGGGTTAAAGAGGGCAATACTCAAGTTCTAAATAAACCACTGTTCATAACTGTTCAAGGCTATTTTGTTAAAAGAGAAGTTTTATTTAGAGTCCAAAACATAAGCTTTTAAAATTTTCTATCTAGAACCTTTTATGTCTTTACAACCAGTTTTTGTCAGCAGATACCTTTTGGGAGGATTCTTGAACAAGTCTGCCTGTTTACTAAGGGGAGATATTCTGGAAAATGTGAAATATGTTAGAGCAGTTAGACCATTCTCAAATCAGTGTAGAATTAAGAGGAGCTAGCAGACACCACCACCAAAGTGATAGAGCACTTGCTTTCAAGATGTCCTCTAAATATTGGCTATTAGTGAGGATTTAGCTTGTGTTGTTCTTCAAAGAAATGTACAGATTCTATCCATTGAACTGTTAAGCATCTTTAACCAATTATCAGATGTTTAGGTAGCCTAGGAAAAAAACTATTTAAAAATAATTCAAATACTTTTTGTGTTGATCAAATGTAAAATGTTTAAATTTCTGAAGTGTAAGATGAGGATTTTTTAAAATTTCTCTGACCATTTTCATAATACAGAGTTATATATTTTTCAGGCTAATCGAAAAATCATGTGGAGAATTTAATTAAATTTATATTGATTTTTAAATAGTGAGAACTTGTAACGCTAATGTAAAACATTGATTAATTCTCAATATTATCACTTATACAACTGCCTATATTTTAAAATAATTTTTTCAAGGCATATAGTAACTCTTTATCTTAAATATTAATATATTGCAGTTACTAATAAATTTTAAATTAGAATTTGCCCCCTAAACATCAAATGCAAGATATTTTATTTGTATGTATGTTTTGAAAACATGATATTGGACAGAACTGGTCACCATTACTGCAAGTTCAGTTTTACTTTCATTTAGAATACTTGTTAAAGTATTTTTTGTCTCCTTCAGTGTTAGTGGTCACCTGCTTTTGTCTCATCTAAGAAAGAGAAATTAGCAGAAGTTAATAGAACTAGAGGATTTAAAAATTTTTTTTACAAGATAGAACATGCTTTTTAAAATAGATATGTGATAACAGTTATAAAGGATGGGGCCTTCTCATAGGATATATTAAAACTGTTAATATTTAAATAGACCCTGCATGTCTTGTAAGCAGCTACTGTAAGATCATGGCATTAAAATTAGCCACCTGACATAGTGTTTTGAGATGACTGCATAAGTACATATTTGACAGTGAAGAATGGGAAAGTTGATATAGCAATTCTGATGTCAAAGAAATAAATCAGTTTCTATTACAGCTTTCCTTGTGGTAACTTCTGTCCCTCTCCTAATTAACCACCTGTCCAGAGTGTGGAGATATGTTGTCTAATTCATTAAAATACATGGCCAGAGTGATGGGTTGTTTAACATGTTCCCAAACTTGGTGGTTTTGATAGCCATACAAGGGGACATGAAGAGAGTAGAGTGTGGCCCTATGTGCATAATTTTGTTTTATTTGTTTAAAGGAAAGGAAAAAGGAAAAAAAAATCCCAGAGCTGAAACTACTATAAAACCAAAAACTGAGACAGATGAAACAAATTGATGTAGATAAGAGTGACTGTAATACACAAAACAGTAACTCAAACCTCCGAAGTAGAATAGCTCAGATCAGCTTTGAGAAGTCAAGTGGGAATCAGGAAATTTAAACCTAGAATTGCCATCAGATGCAATTAAGAAATATCTATGTAAAGGAACTTGGAAGAATGCAAAAAGTGTCCGTTACAGTAAACTGAATTGCTATAATCTTCTTGTGCACTTAATGTGCTAAATTCCTCTCTCAAAGGAAAATATCCCTAGAAATCAGATTATAAGGTGTTTAAAGGGAATTATTTGTCAAAGTTTTTTTTTCTTACTAAAGTTAGGATAGCTAATAATCTCTTCCATATTGCTGAAATAATAGTTTATTTGATATCATTTAACCATGTAGATTGCACAAAGACTTACGTGTTATGCAGGTAGTGTACATGGTAGCCTGACACTGTGTATCCCTCACTTTCACACTTAAAAGTTTTCTGTATGCTTGTGGGTTACATTACACTTTGGAGACCACTGAATCTGGAGTATTTCTCATGAAATAAGATGTAGGTGGTTGATTTTGTAATTTACTGTGAATTGCCAAGCAATCAATAAGCAAGGAAAGTGTCAGAAAGCTTGTCTTCTCTCTTTGTATATTGAGTATGTATTTGTATACTCCAGGGTATCAGACTTACTAGTACATAAGTTTTCTAAAAAATCTTGTAAATCATCTATTTCTGAATTGCTGATATGTCATTATGCTAAATGTATGAACAGCAGAAAGACCCTGTGTATAGAAATCAGATTTCTCTCTGCTCAGTTCTTGTCCCTTCTCATAAACCTGTGTATTGTGTGGTATATCTATTTATCCTGAATGGTACATTTATATGTAATAGAGATACACACACCCTTGCACATGTTAAGGGGTCATCTGGCTCTTTAGGGAGAATGTCATGTCTTTTGAATCAGTTGGGATATAGATTATTTTTTTTGAAGAAAAAGCAGAAAGAGAGCTTCTGGTAGCTTACTATTAAATTTCAATCAAGCCTGTATAGTTCGTAATAAAACATTTACAAGTTTGTAAATGTTAAGTTTCTTCTAACTCTTGCTGTCACATGTGGAATTTTCATTTATACTAATTGTGCATTTACTACAACTGCCTACATGCAAGGCTTGGTAATAATGCTGTATTTATCACATTGAAGTATAGATACAATATAAATATGTAAAAGTAGAAATTACCTTCAGCTGGTCTTACGTTTTTGTAAGATGATACATTACAAAGGTGTAAATTTATGGTCCTGGTACCTGTTATCAGTTACTGGTGCTCTTCCTGTCACAAGTACTTGAGGAAGAGATAGTATTAACCTAAAATAAAACAAATATAAAATCTTGTCAAGGTCCTGTGCACTGTTTAAAAACTAAAGATAGATGTCGTTTAACCTTATTTAGTTGACCGGAAGTTATTGTGGTCAATAAGCACATAATTTGTTTCATCTACAACAAGTGGAAAACTGTGAAACCACAGAACTTAGAGAAGAGCTTAGACATAGCTGATCACAATAAGTGCCAATTAGTTTGATTCCAGAGGTTGTTTTGTTTTTTTACTTTGGGACTTGACAGTTTTCTTTTATTCTCTTCAATACTGGGTTTGTGTTTAGTCTAAATCACTTCTAATTATACTCCAGCACAAACATATAGCTTATGGCTGTATTTTAATCAGTTTCAGAAAAGTAATAAAAATATTATTGCAACTGTCAAAGGATGGTGTTGCTACATGCTATTTTAAATGGTGTTTAAGTACAGTTACAAGCATACCAGCACAATGAAATAAGCTGTATTCCTAAACAACAAAGTTAGATTATTTGTTACTTAAAAGTTACCAAGAATCATAATATGTTAATTATCCTAATTATTCAGGCTGGGTTTAATATGTGCTGAAATAGCTTTAAAATGCGTGTATGAAATATTTATATCAAACTCATTTAATTTCTTATTACTTGTAAAATGTAGTATTTTCGCTGTTGTAGCTTAAACAGTTTTTGTCTTCACTGCATAATTGTACTTTTTTGTATATACTCATTTCTGAACCCAGCAGTTCTCCCACATCTCTAAAACTCCTGTCATTCCCTCAGAATGAATTTGTGTTCCACTGAGTGTTGATATAGATCTATTTTGTACTGCTGAAATTGTGCTGAGGAGTACTGTGAAATTCACTTGTGCTGATGAAGCTACAAGTATAAAAATTAAGCGTAGAGTAACAAGGGAAACATGTTCCTACCGTCAATTGCTGTAGCAGGCAAACCGAAGTCTAGATTACATTTTCATAAATAATTAGCTATGAAATTAATTTCTTGGAAATAATCTCTGCAGTGTATAATATTATTTTACCTTTGAAAACTTGACCACTTCACATGAATAGAGAAGTAAGGTCCCTCTCGAGGTACATTTTGGTACAGTTTTTGACTACGGATCACATAAAGAAACTTCTTATTCTTCATTGTACTACAGTATTTGTACTGAAAATATATTTAAGCAGTTTTTAACAGTGTTGATTACTTGTGCAATTGATTGGAGCAGATAAGTACTTTAGTTTGGGGAGGCTGAGTTTGTATTATTATTTCTTGGTTTTGTATAGTTTGCTTAATAGAAGTACTGAACATAAAAGGAGACTGTCTTTCTCAAGCCTTGAGTGAAAAGGGAGGCGTGGTCAAGAAAGGGTTACAATGACTTAAATCACTGCCTCTTAGTCTCTCAAAATATTTAAACTCTATGAATCTGTGATGTCAGTCACACAGTAATGTTGCAAACTTGAAGATGACAATATGTTCAGTTATCTTGAGGTAAACTCCACAGTTCTCCAGAAGGCAGAATGAATTCCCCGAAGGAATGGTCTGAATAAGTACATGAGCACTGTGCTGGTTGTTCCAGTTTTCATCGAGAATCAAGCCATAGAACGTGTCTCAAATCTGAGCAAAGCCTCAAAGACTTGATAAATGCCCCAAAACTACCATATTCCTGGCACAGTTTTAGTTGTTAAATTATGGTTGAAGAGCAAATAAGCCTTCCTGTTAAGCATCCAACTTTTATCATAAAGAAGGTTGTTTGATGTTTGGTAGTAGCTTTAGCATTAAAGTTTTGTGTAGGAAGCTTGAGAGAAAAGCTTAAAAGCATGCAGAAATTTGCTGTCGGGTTGCAATTGCTCTGTAACTTACATGCTGTAGTACTTACGTCACCTTTATTTCCTTGAGATACTATGATTCTGAAGAAGATTGAACCTAATTGATTTGTTATTTCTTCCTTCCCAAACAGATGTAAAAATTTGCCACCACTTTTGCCACCAACAAAAATGTTATAAAAATTATTCATCCATATCTATGTATGGAAGAAAATATAGGTAGATAATTATCTTCAAACTTTTTGCTAACTTACACCAAGATTGTAATGTATTTGTATCCCTCTTATGAATGAACAGCTTTGTAAACTCTTGATGTGATCTTTGCATTCAGAGGGAGAGTGTATGTAGGTACAGATACCTGTATTTTCCCCGTGTGCATAGCAGAGCTCAGGCCTAAAGAGCAAATACTCCACCTTGTTGGTGTGGGTATTTTTAGACTTGTTACGTGGAGATAAAAATTTATTCTTTTTTCTCCTCTCCGTTTGTTGCATTCATCAGTCATTTAGGAAGTCTGTTTCTTGATTCTTTAATTTTTTTTTTAGTATGTTGCAATGGCTAGTAAGGTTATTAAATGAGCTGAACTGCAGAATTTGAAGATGGAACAGGGAGGGGTTTTTTTTCCTGTCTGATTTTCATCAGATTATTTGGAAATTTCCTCAGTCTGTTCAACAACAATTTGCTATAAATCAAAACAAATTAAATTGAACAAAAAGTCAATAATAATGCATGGCCCAGGTTCCTCTGGCAATGCTTACTAAAATCTGGTTGGATGCTGTGACAAGTAATCTCAGAGTGACCTTCAAAATATTCAGATGCTACTTTATGCTTTCCAAATGCCATCATTTTCAACTATCAAATTCTAGGTAGTTCATTAGTAAATGTACAGTTATAACTGCAGAGTCTGTAATGCTAACATTTTAAGCCTGTCTCAGGATTATACATCTATGTTAAAACTGAAATATATTTCAGGGAGTAAGTTGTATTTCCCCGTCTTTTTTTAATTGTGCCATGAAATTGTTTCAGGTGGTACTCACAACTAGGAGTGATCTTCCAGGTGGTCAAGAATCAAGCTGTTTAGGGTTGGTGGATATTTTTATAGTTTAAAGCCTATTCTTCTGAGCATCATTTGGAAACTGGTGGTCATTGAGGGTACATCATGGGACAGTAGAGTCATGTGCATCTCAGCTGGAGATGCTGTTTAATGATTGAACTGTGATGTCCTGAAAATGGAAGGAGCACACTTGCAATGAAGGATAGGTCTCTGTCTACAGTGTTAACGGGGAATTGCTTTGCTCTGCCTTACGCAAATAAATTAATTATTTGGAATAAGACCCTTCCTTCACTCACTGAAATTTTAATTTTTCCTTGTGCTATTGGAATTGAATATTTCAGGACAATTTCTAAAAGTCTGTCAACTTGACAGGTCAATTAATGTAATCAAATATGAAGTCAGTGTGTTTGAAAAGGAAAAAAATCCTTTTGCCTGAATATCTTTGAAATTATCAACTTAGTGTATTGCTTTTCATTGCTCTTTAGGTGATTAAGTAAATAATACTTAGCTGTTGTGGAAGGTTGATTTAGCGATAGCTTAGACCCTTCAGTAAGGAAATGTGTATTATAGTAATATATTTATTAAAAATAATACATCATATAGATTTAGAAGAACGCAGTTTTCAGTAACAAAACCATAAGAACTTGATGAGAGCCAAAAAAAATTATGTTGTGTCCATGACTCCTTTATAGTTACAAAGGTTTAGGTACTTAGACACGCCTAGGTATTGAAAACCCTGCCAAGGTATTGAGAACCCTGCCATCATTATTTCTGGGAGCTGTACAAACACAAAACTCTTCTCCCACATACAGGTAGTTCATGGTAAATTAGTGAGATTTTTGGTTATGTGGCTTTGAATACAGAATCAGAAGTGATGTATAGTAAAGTGATAAGGTACAGACTTAATAGCACACAGGTTTTTTTAGTCCAGTGTTGGAAGTGTATATTATAAATATAAACAAATGTAAACACTACATGGCTGTCAAGATTTCTCGTGATCTGGATTGTACGTAGTAAAATAAGTATTTTGTTCTGTCAGAATTACATTTTCCCTCTGATGATTGAATTCTGCTCTGTGATGATTTTTTTTGACATTTGCACAACATTGTGTTGATGTGTTTTTCTACAAGCACATATAAATAGCATTGTACTCCTGCTGTGATTATTATGCATAGCACTTCCGATTCAGCACATCAAAAATTATGTTTATTGGAAAACAGAATTAACATTTCATACTTTTTTCTAATACTACTTAAAAATAACTTTATCAAAAAAAGATTATGCTTTTAACATGCTAATCCACTAAGCCATCAGACATCATTCTCTGGGCAATGTTTTTATTCCAGGCAGCTGCCTCTTACTAGAGTCCATCTGAAAGGTTTCATTCAGGTTATCAGAAAAACATCCTCATAAACTTGAATCCTTAAGGAGAGAGGTCTCTTTAATAGAATGTGTGATACATGCATTATCGAATTGCATGCTTTTTTCCAAGAATTTTTTAATATGTCAGTGTGGTTTGGCCTGCTTTAAGGCATTGTGATTATTTGAGACAAATTGTTGATTAAAAATGGCATTTGCAAAAGCTGTTTCTCAGTGTGGAGCGGTACCGAATCCGAATTTTAATATAGAATATTATGTTGTGGTATCCAAATACCTGAATGGAACCCTATACTAATTATTGGACAGATAGAATAAAGTAGGATGAGAATTTATGCCAGCTGGATTGGAGACTCTGAGATTCATCTGGATTAGTAGTTTCAATTGCTAATCTTCCCCCATGTCCTTTGCTACTTTATTCTCTGGAGCTGTTATTTTCCTCATTCAGTTTTTGTAACTGAATACTGTTACTGTGAGCAGAGTCACACAACCAAAACAATGTGTGGGAAATAGCTAATCTGATTTGACAGAAAATTCTGTAAGGTGCAAAAAATACAACTGAAAAATATAGTTCTGACTTATCTCTCGGCTTCAGAAATTTTAGATGTTGCTCGTAAGAACACAAGATCTGTGAGAGTCTGAAATTTGCCTGTAAGTTGACGACCTCTATATGCAACAGCAACTACAATTTTTTAGGTATTAAGTGCCATTACTGGAATTAAAGCACAGAGTTAACTGAAATAGCTTAACAATAGCCATTTTCATTTAGTTTTACAAATGCTATTTCAGAATAGTACCATACGAGTGAAAAGATTAGTTAGTTGTTACTACCTGACACTCTATCCCAGCTATTTCAGGAGCTCTTTTTAATGCTATCTGACAGAGTATTTAACTTGAAAATGTGCTGCTGCTTAACTGACAAGCTGGGATGTTGCCTGCTGTAGTTTCCTACTGGCAAGAGACCATCTTAAGGTGAACTTGTTTGTACTTCAGACACACTGAAAAACCTTTTGTGATTTGGGCCAATATATTTTTCGGAAGTGTATTTTGTATCACCTGGTAGCATTAGCCTTATATCTTGAAGTGTGATTCAGTGGGGTTTTTGTTATGCTGGTAGCCTACAAACATGCATGACCCATCATATTGTCAATCACCTTTGTATACAACATTCTGCAAAGCACAGTGCCATCGTGAGACAAAAGGAGCGTATGAGAAAGAAGACAATGTGTGATACAAAGTAAAATAGGGCCTACTGTGAGTGGTGATGCTGTGAGTCCAAAGATCATCCATGGGGTGTTTTGCTGTAAGGCTGTGTACATTCTGTAAGTGATAGTACTTCCTACATAGTGCCCATAGATTATGTTAATAAATAAAGTATTTTCAACTAGGAGTTTGATGTGTCAGTAGACTGAAGTGCTGTATTGAATTAACTATGCCAGTCTTTATGTAAATTATTTTTAAATAGAGTGTCAATCAGGTGATGTTCCAAGCAGTCACAATTTAAAATCATGATAAGGGAAGAATTGTTGTAAAGTGTTTTGTTCTGAAGCTGTATACTGAACTGTCCTGGCAGAGAAGAGTTCTTAATTCTTCCCAGGGCTGGATTTTCACTAAACAGCTAGATAAAGTTACCTACATTTGAACTTATTCCCGAAGTTAGTCCAACTGGAGCGAAAACAGCAATGCTGAAAATTGATAAATAAATGTCTTTATGGAGCTGAGTGATTAGCTGCTTAGTAAAAAATATATTCTTTGGCTGATTTAAATTAAAAAAGAAATTAATAAGCAGACCAACCAACATCTAGAGTTTTGTCTGTGTTTAGGATAAGGTATTACTCAATTTATAGGTATGGCCAGTGGAGAAACAGAGAATGTCTCTAAATTCAGCAAGTGTTGTGTGTTGCTCTAAAGGCAGCAAGTGACTCATGTGACTGTCTTAGCAGCTGAGCAGCAAGATTAGAGAGCTCCTACATACACATTCCCTTACTAAGGGTCCAAACTATTGCTAAATGAAGTTGTATTGCTGCCCACAGCTAAATAAGGGGTATATGAAAATACAGCAAATAAGTGTGTCATCAGGTTAGCGCAGTAGTTACTTCAGACAGTTGTTAAAGAGGAAAAAAAAATTCATCTTTTCCAAGATTCTCACTGGAAATTTTTTTGTCCTTTTTTCAAAGAGACTAACTTCATATGAGGTTACATGTTAGTTGTCCCTTTCAATTTGCATATTTGCAAAAGTCATCTTGAAATCGCTGTTTCTTACAGCCAAGGAACAAACCCAAGAATGTTAGTGAGTGAAGAATCTTAAAGCAATGGACTAATATGTTTATAAATGTACTAAAAATATGCTTGTATCATGAAGTATTTTGATTTAAAGTGAAATTGGCGAAGTGTACACTTGGTCACTTGCTAATTTGCAGACTTATTCATGATGTTATTCCTCATGTATTTCCTAATTGTAAGAATTTGTGAAGTTTTTTCCAAATTGTCTTTAAGTTTTCCTGGCATGCTAGTATGGATTAGTGAAATATGCATTATTTTTAATTTTTTTTCATGTTTCCCTAATATTTTGTTTTTACTCAGATACTCTCCTTTCTCAAGAGTTGCTAAACAATTGCAAATGCTTTGTCCTTTATATATATGTATTTACAACTACATGCTGATATTTCAACTCTTTAGTATTTCACCTATTATTGCATATCACCCTGTCAAACATCTCTTCTGGACTAATCCCTGTAAGAGCTCCCTTCAGTCTTGAGGACGACAGAATATATGCTTCACTGTTGCAATCAAGTAAATTGATACAGAAATCAAGAAGACGTGAATATGAAGCTCCTAAGTGCTATTTTTAGTGTCAACTTTCAGACCACAATTATGTTTCAAAGATGAGAATGTGTTTACCAAAGAGGAGCTTTTCTTTTTAATAAGATATACGTGAGGTCAAGACCATGATATAAATTCCTTATAACAAAACAGGACCAGAAGAGTGTGTGTTCCAAGCCATCATCACTGTGTCCCACAGCCTTCAAAAAGATTGGACTACTCGTTATTCTCCTACAGGTTTTCTGGATTTTTGCTTTCTCTCTCTTCCTGTTTAGCAATGGCTTGCTACTTTTTCATGTTTATTCCTTAACGATTTTCACTTATATCTGTTAAGAAAAAAGGGAGAACACAATGTGACGCTGTCCAGTTGCAAGTTGTCAGTGTATCTGAAAACTACCTTCTCGGGGTAGACCATTATTTTAATAATGCTTCAGAACACTTTGTTCACGTGGCCCTTTTATTTTCACATGATTTCTTCATATCAAATTTCTCATTGTTTAGTATTTTGAAATCTTTGATTTATAGGAAATGTTCAGCTTGGTTTTTGTTTTGATTCATCCTCCCTTGACTGTTTTGTTACGACTTTTTTTTTAATGTACTATTTCCCTGTACCAGATTGCTTTTCTACTGCTTTAATCATTTTTCAGTTACATATTACTCATCAGTTGCAACAGAAAAATGTTTGTGTTTTTATTTCTACACTGCTTAGTCTGGTGGTGTTCTGTGACATAGGAGCTCTAGGAAACAGAGGAATACTTGTGTTGTTGGTAAGTAATTTATAGATAAAGCACTAGCAGATTGTATACATACCTGCAAAATATGTCAATCATCTGACTACTTGAACTCTTCAGGGGATTCGGTGTGCTGTTTTTAGCACATTCCTCGAGATGAGCCATCAAAATTATCCATCTGCCAAGAGTTTCAGGTCCTGGGTCTTGCTGCCCTGCATCATATGGTGCAGCAGCTCCTGGGGCTCGGGCTTCTTGACACACTATCCTTCACCCACACACTCCCCCTTCTCCCCCCAGGGGAAAAGGTCCACTGCAGTGCAGGTTGTATTGAGCTGCTTCCCCTTCTTCTGTGAGACGGTCTGTTTGTTTAGAACACCTTTTGCACAGCTGGAAGAATTATATAAATAGACAGCTGTCCTGAGAGGATATTTGTGTGAACTTGGAGTTTGGCTTGTTTGTTTCTTCCTTTCAGAATTACACCCAAAATTTCTTAGCCACAGCCTGAAGAGGGAAGTGTCTTCTCAGGGATTCTAAGAAGGAAAGGTCTTATGCTACCTCAAGCCCAGTCTTTTTTGTAATGAATTTGATTTTTCAATGCCCTAGGACAAAGCGCCCAGCAAGATCAGCCTTTTTTTTTGTTTGAGATTGCTTTAAACCAGACATCATTTAAGGAAGGAATAGGAAATGGGAAAGAGTCTTGCTTGATGTCCTTTTCCTGTCCTCTCCTGACATTATGTACTCAGGATGGGGAATTATCATGGTATTTGCTTCTCAGAGCTGTTAGAAAATTATGAATTTTTTGAAGGAAGTTGAGGTGCTGTTTCTGGTGCTATTTCTGTCCTTCTGGTGAGCGTTTTGCAGTATTACTGTGGTGGTGTGTTCCATCTGCCCAATATCCTTTCCTTTGACAGGAAGACCTACAACTAAGAAGGAAGAATGGTTTGGGGGAAATTGTGAGCTCCTTTTTAGAAAAAACTCAGCCTGTACTCTCTGATGAGGTTAGAGTTGCATACTTTTCACTGCTTTCCTTGGAGGCCTGGCAAGTTGGCTCAAAATTTTAAGTTGATCAGAAGTGATTCTTCAGCTCTGCAGTATCAGATGTGATCTTGGTATTTGGTTCTTTTAAGAAGTGATAAGCTTCCCAGTGTGATGAGAGAATTTCAGTAGCAGCCTTTGGGAAAAGACAGATCTTGTTTCTGGTATAGTCTGGAAAGGAAGCCTTCTGGAGCAAGCTGAAAAGTAAATCATGGGGAGGATTGGAGCCTAGATAACTAAAGCACTCTTCTCCAGTAACTATACATACTGTGGTCTTTCACAGGAGAGCAGTGGACAGGAAGAACGTTTGTTTCTAAGTACTGATGACCAAGTAAGAATAAATAGAACTAAAGGAGGCTTTTGGAGTTGCGTTGCTTTGTTTTTGTCTAAAAAAAAAAGTAGCATCCATTTTTAGGATTCAGTGTGGTAGAGGCTGAAAATGAAACACAGCAGGCATCTGTCCTTCACTTAACAGGGTTACAGCGTTACTCAAAGGAGGAGAACAGAGACACGTGGAAAAGGAAGGGGAAAAAGCAGTTAAAGTATGTGCATTTGCAAATATGCACCCTGCTTAATTTTGTATCTTAATTTAACAACTGTGGTAGATACTACCGTTTTAAAACAGTAAATTCAGATGTCTGTCATTTACACAAAGCCAAATTACGTTCCTCTCCATCATTGCCATGGGCGTTCCTATGCTATCCTATTTTTCGGGCTGTGGCTCACTGAAAGGCAAATACCAGTGAGATGCTAGTTCTCAGAGCTGTATGTATCCTGCAGATGGGAGTTCGCAAGCTAGTTTGCTGGCTGGAAACTTATGCACAGATCTTGACAATGGAACATATTTCTACAGAGTTCTGGTATGCTTTCTAGTACGTTTGATGTTTTGCCTCAGGCTCTGGATACTTTGAGAAATCCCGCCCTACAGCTATAATCCATACCCTGATGAAATATCTATTTGTTTCCGACTAATGATGGAGAGACACTGCTTATCCAACAGACATCAGGAAACCTGTACTGGAAGCTCCCTGATACCAAAGCAGGAGAGCCTGCAGTGCATACACAGGATGAAACACACTCTGAGAGTTAAGTAAATGGCTATTGTGGTTTTTCTGAGGGTTGTTTTTTTAAGAATCCAAGCTCCTGTGGCATTTTTTGGGAGAACCTGTTTTGAGCTTACTAGGCTGAGTTTTTTCAAAACCATTGTCTTCCTAATCTGAATGCAGGTTTCACTCCTTCCACTGCAGCTGCAGGCACTAAGTATTTCTACAAATCACTCCCTGCCAAGGACCTGGAAAATTAATGACCTCTTCTGTAGCATTCAGTTTCAATAACCTGGAGATCTCTACTGCAGTCTTCAGTTATCTGATGCAAACGATTGGTTTCTGAATAAGAGTCTTGTGGAATAAGTAATCAATAAATTGGACAAATTTAGGTAGAGTTCACAGGAATGACAGCTCTACTTCTATACCTAATTTCACATCTCCATCCCGAAGGACAGGAGCTCAAAACTAGGAAAAGGAGAAGTGTGAAAAGTCTGCCAGGATCTTTTGACACAGACAAAACTGTTTTTATGTAAACTTTTTTCTTTAAATGACTGTTCTGTTTTGAATGAATAAAAAGTGAAGAAACAAAGCACTGAAGCAGACACTAACTTGTAAAATTCCAGCCCAAACAATGGTACTTTTACAAAATCCAAATTTGTCTTATGTTGAGGATTTTGTCTTGCAATGGCGAGTGTTTGTCAGCATGGCAAAATGTGATCCTCCTCATTCTTCCAATAGTAAAAAAAGCTGGATTTGTGTTAACATATGTACCCTACTGACAACGTCAGTCCTTGTGTATATTAACAGGGAGATTGTCCTGCTTTCAAATCAAAAATTGTTAGGAGATTGTTATCACAGGTTTTACAAGCCCAATCAAGGCCTGAGATGACAAGTACTACTTTTATTCAACCTGATAAATGTCGATCAAATTCTATGTTTACATTTTCTTTAGTAAGACCAATTATACTTGTGTGCATATCAGGGCTTGTTGTTCTGTTTCTGGTGGTGGTAAAACCAAAGGTGGGGCAAAAGGCACAGAAGCAGGGCAAGCATGTTGGGATGACCTTCCCAGAGTATTTTCCTGGTCTTCAGTAATTTGTTTGTCAAAGGCTTCCTGAGCCAGATGCGGTAGGTTTGTATTTACTAACACTTGAGTGGCTCTTTCCATGAATTTTTTCCCGTGACCTCATGAGAAACTGTAAACTCTTAAGTGTCTAAACACCCTGTTGCAAGACATTCCACGGCAGAAACGTGTGAAGAACCGGTACATTTTCTTCTTGTCCTCATTGTGTCACTTCACATCTTCAGCTCATCTATTGGCAGAAGTAGTAACTACTACTCTCTTCAGCTTTGTCAGTCTCTGACCACCTGACTGCATGCTGTTCAATTGTATCTACCTTGTCTACATGTTTATTGATTTCTTCTGAGAACTCCACTTACTTCATGGAGCTGTATTTTCTTTTCCAAAAGTTGTGTTCCGTCTTCAACAGGTTTTTTTGTGTGTCTCCCTGGCTGAGCCACATGACTTGCTGTTACAGAAACTGTGTGTGTCTGTGTGAATGTATATAGAATCATAGAATAGTCCCAGTTGGAAGGGACCTCAAAGCTCATCAAGTTCCAACCCCCCTGCCAT
>VZTY01014397.1:150702-207983 GCA_013400935.1 Turnix velox | reverse complement strand
TACAATTTCTTTCTTAAAGTACCTCTGTGCTTACAAATTCAAGAAATACACTAGTATGAAGTACTATGGTATGACATAAACAGACTGTTATAAAAACACACAACAGATCCAATTCTGTCTTCGGCCATATAAACTTAAAGCTGGTGATTTGTTGTCTTGGAATCCTTTATTTTCCAGCTTAAACTTAATTATCATAAGGTTACATTTATTGTTTACGGCAGTCTTGCTGATTGCCTTATTGGTGTACTTACTAAGACCCTTTGGGTTGGTTTTGGTTTTTTTTCATTTGTCTGATATTTTGTTACACTGTATCATATAAATCTTTTGTGAATATATATTACCAGACTTACACATAGTGTTTCCAGGAAGATCTTGATAGTCAGCTATAATGGCATCTGTTTGTCCCTTTCTGAATTGAAAATACAGCTGCTTTTAAAAGTAATTGTTTTCATTCTTCTAAACCAGGGCTTTCTAATTACTTTATAGGATGATTCTACACAACCTTTTTCCTCCTACTTCCAACTAATAATTTGTCACTTTTCAGCAGAAAGCTCTAATCTTTTATTTGTTCTTTGTTGTTGTTTTTCATTCCATTGCTGTTATTACTGTTGGTAAGATTCGTTGCAGTTTTTCTTGTGTGACTATACTTCTAGTATCTCCCAGTTTTGTATCTGCTACATTTTTGTAGTGCCCACTTAAAGACATGAAAAAGTTCAAAATGAAAATGTTGACTCAAAAAATACTGAAGACCAATCTTGGCAGAAGTCCATAAATAACATCCTTCAACTTTTCAGAAAGAAATCTGTTGTCATCTCCTCTTGATCTGCTACTTTTCCTGCCATACTGTTCTTGAACTAACCCTTCTCAGCCTGTTCAGGTGGTAGTATATCGAATTTCTTACTGAGTGAGACTGGAACTGTTGTGCTTCCTTTGTATAATGGCTATTTTGTCATATTGCAGAAAAGCTGGATGTTTGACATTGTTCAACTTTTAAAAATCATGTTTCTTCTTATTCAGTTTTCTCTCTGTGTTCATGTTTTTATTCTTTCTTTGAAAACATGCTCTAAGTGAGAGACCATGCTATCATAGTGAATTGCATGTGTGAATGATTTTTCTCTACCTTTGCTGAATGCTGGTATGATACAAAAGTGTTTATTTGGATTTGATCCTGTTCTGGGAGTCTTCTCTCTCTTTACAGGGAAGCATTGCTTCCTGTTAAATAAGAAGATAACATTATATTTTGTGTTGAAATACTATATAAGTAATTCACACTTCAGAAGCCCCTATGTGGATCTCTGTGGTTGGCATCCATCTGCGATGCAGTGGACCGTAAACTTCTACCTTGTTTGCACTATAATGGGAATAATGAGTTGAAACAATTGCCCAATGCTCTCTGTGTTGTGATTGTAGATGTTTGTGCAGCTTAGTTCTGACCAAGTTTTGCTGGGTCTGTGAAGTATCGGTGGTGTCAAATCCCCTTGTTTAACAGGATGCTGAAATTTCTGCTACTCCTGACCCTGAACTGCTGCTCATTCTGGTTAGTGCCGAGACACCATAGGAAATCTGTGGGTAGAGTTTGTTGGTGATTTGGAATTTGGGCTAGAACTGCAGAAATCCTAACTGGCTCATCTCTGTACCGGGGTCATCCTGCCTCCCCATGTGCTGACATTAAGCCACTACAAAGATTCAGACAGCACAGAGATAGCCTGCATTTTTTCTGTAGTGTTGAGTTTTGTAGCTCTCTCTGACTGGTGGCCAGACAAGCACCAATGCAAGATGGAAAGGGAGAAAGCACAGTACCTTTAATTGCTTCGGTTTGGAGGAACCTTTTGAATAACTAAGCTCTGGACAGGCTGACAAAATGCTGTCCTGTGCTCTTTTCAGCATGACAGCTGGACAGATGTGTCTATCTCAAATCTTGAAGCCTTGGCCAAAGTGCTGTGCCAGAGCTGTTACACCCCTGTCTTCGAGGTACTTGTGGCACCTAAGCCTGGCACTACTTTTGCTATGCAGCCTGGCCTCCAACAAGGAGATGGCTTGTGTCCAGCCACTTTGGGTTATCAGCTGGAAGTGGTTGCCTCTGCCTGTGGTCAACTTGGTAAACATTATACTCACCTAGGTGGAGAAATCTAATGCTGAAGATACCTGCTTTGATTGTGGGATTGGGTTCAGCGATGAGAAGGTAGCTGCTTGCCAAGGCAGCTATCAAATCTGATGAGGGATCAGGCCTTGAGGTTAACTAGCAGCAATTATGTGTACCATAGTTTCATCCACACTGAGTTATTCTTCATTGTTTTCTTTTGTGTTATTTTGGTTTTGGGAGCTTTTTGGTTAGTGTGGGGTTTTTTTAGGTTTCTTTTTTTTTTTTTTTTTTTTTTTTTTTTTTTAACAAAACAAAAAGGTGTTGTCTCTCAGCGCTGTTTTTTGTGGCCCTAAAACTCAAGGGAAGTATCAGCCCTCGCCTTTGCAAGCACAGCCCCTTGGGTACAAACCCTAAAGTTTTGGTGACAGCTGTGGTAACAATGAGACTGAAGTCCAGATGTCTGAAATGTTCCCGCATCCAGCCCACTCCCGCTTTGGTAAAGAAACAATCGATTTTAGAAAGGGTCATACTGACATACTGAAACCATCAGTCCCGTTGTACCTGTTTTGGTTGCATTGTGTCATTATTCTTAGCCATTTCTTTGCATAACCATAACTCTTTTTAACCATTTCATACCCAGCTCTTCAGCAGATGTTTCCTCCTTAGCCCCCCCATGCTAGTTGTGGTGGCAGCTTGCACTAGCTAGCAGGGTTGGGAGGCAGTGGTATGTTTGGGAAGAGGAGTGGAAGATTAGTAATTGCAATAGGTCAGAAATAAGTGTATTGTGTGTGGTTGATGACATGTAATAAGCATGGTTTAGCAAGATGAGCTGTAAGTTCTCTTCAGGAGGACATGCATACCTTTTTTAACTCCGGCAGATTTTTTGTGATATGATAGGACGCAATGTAACTTCCACAGCCAAGTTTGTATGTGTTACTTTCTCATGTGGTGTTAATGACAGAAAGATGGTGCCTTGGTGTCAGACTTCATTACCCAGTGTTTGCTGGACATGGATCCACTCTTCATGTTCATGTTCATTTATGCAGTTACAAACACTGACAGCATGGGTGCAAGTCTCCCTTGCCTGCCCTCTGGTACTCAGATTTGGATAAGTGGGGCAGGGCAGTCACAGTTCAGAATTTGTAGTTGTAACGTTATCTGTTAGAAGTTAAAAAAAACCCTGCTAAAACCAATTGCATAGACCACACTAGATCTGCTTCAGATAAGTCTGTCCATTATTGTGTGCAGCTAGTCCAAGTGTTTCAAAGGATTAGTAGATATTATATTTTAAGAGATTGATTAGTAGTAGGAAGTAAGGCTGCCAGTGAAATTTTTCTTCTAGAGTCCACATGCAAAGATCTCTTATTAAAATTTATCCATTTGTTTAGCTTTTCCTAGCAGAAAGTTCATAGGTCATAGAAACAAGTGTGGTATGAAATTTCAAACCCAATAGTCACCTGCTTTTACAGAAAAATAGTCCTATTCCCTCATTTTGGAAGGCAACACAGTTATTGAAGTACTGCTTTGTACTGCCAAGATATGCCCATTTGTTTTCATACATGTGTATTCTAAACTGTTTTGAATTTTGTTTTATTAATTGTACTTCTAGCTGTAGATTACTGACGCGTCTTCCATGGATTTAACTGACTGTACCAAGTTTGTGAATAATTCTCTCTGTATTCAAATCTATTGTACACTTGAGCATTGCCATGCAGAACTGCTGCTTTGCCTCTGGTTTGCTTCACTTATCTTTTTAGCATCCCTTCTCCTTATGGGATTCTCCATTTTGGGGATGAGCAATTAGCTCACCTTTTGAGTAAAGGGGAGGTGGCAGGAAGAGATTACATTCTTTGAAGAGATTACATTCTTGTAACTGTTTCATTAAGAGAGTCTTGTTTTTCCCAATCCACCTGTGATTTGTTTCCTCTTCCTTACTTTCCATTTGGCCCTGTCTTTGAACCTCCTCATCTTCATCCTTATCATTCCTCCCTCCCTGATACTTGGATTTGGAAGAAGCTTGGAGGTGAGTTTAGATGGCAGAAGAGCTTAGTTATTACTTAAATAGGGAAACTTCATCCTGTCCAACAACTATGCTATTTGTAGCCTTGAGGGATATATCTAAAGGGCACAGTTTCCACTGAATGTGTAAGTAGATTAGATTATATTTACATATTTGATGTGACTTGGCAGGTAATCTCAGTGCCCGAGGTCTTAAATCATATACTGTGCTATATTCATCTGCATGTTTCAGAAGATGCTCTGGAGAGATGGGAGACTGATGTTTGAATTTCACAAATGTGTTATCCTCTAGCATCTGGTACGATACAGGAATTCTGACTACTGTTTAGTCCTGTATTTGTATAGGTAATGGCTGCTGTCAGATGCTTCTAGGAGTGCTATAACCATAAGATACAGAGGAAAAGATTATCTTATTTTTTTGCTGGTTTGGGTTTTGTCCTGAAATAAAGAGGGTTGGTATTATTTTTTCTGATGTCCCCTTGAAGTTGTAGTATAATTCTGGATGTTCTGGTTATCTGTTTAAGGCTTGTCTGTGTAACTGTGTGCTACCTGTTTGCAGTAAATCTCGGGCTGTTTAATAAACACCAATACTTTACTTTTTAAAATTTTGCTGTACTGTGGTTTTATTGAATGTCTCTATCATAGACCAGATGAAACCATGAGCAAGTTGCTGCTCATTATTTTAATATTGTTATCTTGTTGTATTATTTAAAAAAACAAACATAAAAATGCAGGCCTAAAATTCAGATGCTGCAGGTATGCTGGAGGGAACTGAGAATTTAAAAAACAGCTGTATTTTATGAAATTCTGCTTGGTATGGCACTTTTCCTTGTAAGGGCCAATGACCAATTGTTTTGATTATTTAGAAGGAAAAAATTCCATGAGAACTGATAGTGAAAATGACTAACTTGGCATTAGTGATCTGCTGCTTTCTTACGGCATTTGATGCAATACTGAAGTTCATTAAGATAGCTGAAACATCCAGTTAGTCACTCAGTGCTTCAGCAGTTCATATGTAACCTGTTTGTTACATTTTCTTTTAAGTTGCAAATGATACCTGTAAATAAATATTCCTTCTGTTTGTAGTGGTGTTTTCTTAACAGCCTTTGTAAATAAAGAACAAGCTGTGTATCTAGTAGAAATCTCCAACACTTAATTCACAGTGCATAGTGACCTATGGGCTTTTGCAGTGCAGAGCTGAAGTGATTCCTCCGGTTCCCCTGTGAAAGCAGCGAAACCTTTGAAGGAGGGATGCAATTGCTAATGGTCAGTGGAGAATCCACAAGAGCACATTAGAAAATAGGGATGGTCGGTCAAGTTGCAAGAAGAGGGCACACTTGCCAGAGAGGTAGGCTAGATTTAGTTAATGGGTTTGTTTCTTTATTTAAGCAAGGACTGGAGATTGATAAAAATGCACGAGCTGATACACAGTAAAGATGAGCTACTTTCACTGAAAATCACAGAGGGTCATGTGAGAGAGATGGAAACAGCAGATCTGAAACGTACATCCACCTGACCCACTCTTTTGATGTGTCAGTGATTTAGAGAAGATGTGCTTAAAAACAGTTATTCAGACCTATTTACGTTATCTGTTAAAGTAGTCTCTTAAAGGCAGAGGATGAGGAATAATCTGTTGAGGGGATTTTTTTTACCATCTGCATGTTACTCTTTGTGTGTGCTGGGAAAAAGATAAGCTTTAACTGTATACTTCTGTTTGATACTGCATGCAAAATTTACTACACTTTCTTTTTTTACTTTTATTTTGCTTTTCTAAGTATGGAAATGCAGGATTCACTCAAGCAGATAATAGGTGGAGTTGTTCTTTTGTGAACTTTAAAATGGAGGTAGTGAGTGCTGGGAAATAATTAACAATTTACTATGGCTTAGTCCACAGTAGGATGTTACCCTGGACATACTTCGGTTCCTCTTACAACATCATGTGCCCATGCTGAACTTAATTCTCTAAGTTATATGAAGAAAGACTACTTTCTGCAGTAAATGCTTATTGCAATGAATTAGTTTTCTCTCAAACGTTTCTTTGGATTAGGATTAATTGCTTATAATCTGTTGGAGTTTTGATATCTTCCCACTTGGCTCACCACCTGTGTCCTCCTGTACTCCAGGACCATCCTGACTGGAGGTAGATGCTCCATGCACGTTAGCAGATAGCCAAAAGTGCTGTTTTTTGTGGTGGGGGTTGTAAACAAGTTGTTTGTAACAACTGATTAGTTTTGAAGAGTCTGCCAAGGCTCTGGTGGGCTGTGGTTCATGTGTGTCTGACACTCCATTATGGAATGGACTGAGACAGGCCACTGCCCACATAAATGAAAATGTGAGAGCATTCTTGGACTTGGTCTTGGGATGAATTAATTCAAGGAATTGCAAAGGATGTAACAGATGACACAATGTATGCT
Organism: Turnix velox; assembly: GCA_013400935.1. Classification (NCBI taxonomy): domain Eukaryota; kingdom Metazoa; phylum Chordata; class Aves; order Charadriiformes; family Turnicidae; genus Turnix; species Turnix velox. The sequence goes on along the minus strand of VZTY01014397.1, from coordinate 201,467 downwards.
TGATCAGTGCCCTGGGCACTGGTGCACTCTGTACTGTGGTTTTGCAAGTGATGTTGCCACCAAATCCAGAAGTTATTTCCCCCCTGTACCCTCTCTTCCCCATACCATGGTGCAGCAGAATCCTGAGGTAATTGGATGAAAACCCAGCAAATAAAGGTCAGCAGCTTCACCTGTGCAATAGTGCCCAGCTGAGACTGGGCCTACTGCAAGCTCTGTGACTCATCTGACATGAACAATACCCAAGAATGGCTACAGGATCCTGCAGAGGCTGGAGGAGGAAACTGATCCAGTAAGTATTGCATGCCCAATTGCACAATAACTTCACAGAAGGATTTAAACTACATTTTCTGGAGCAAAGCTTTTTGGCTCAGGTAGCAACCTTCCCCTTGCCATTTAACTAAGCTGTTCTCAAGGGATCAGACTCTTATTTTATTTATTTACTGCGGGTTCCTCATCTGCACAGATCTGCTGTCACTCACTGGTCATCTCTGAGCTTCTTCAGTACAGCTACTATCTCTGCATTCCTTCCTTTCTCTTATCCTCACACCCAGAGCAGCAGCCTTTAATATTAGCTGATGTCATCTACCCTAAAATTTTGCACATCAAATCCTCAAATTCTGTTCAGTCTTCACTCAGCTACTCTTGCCTAGTTGTACAGAGCCTGTACTGAAGGACTTCTCAGAAACTGTCGTACCAGCTCCCTTGTACCTCTTGTCTTCTCCTTGCCCATTCTTTCATTCTCTATACACTGTTAAAGATCCATCCCCTGAGGAGCAGTTGTCTTCGCCACCCAAGTCTTTGCAACTCTGTCCTGTAGCTACCTTTCCTTTCTTGAAAGCCTGGAGATCTAGGAGAGAGGTGACCCTTGCTCTTGGTATCACCTCAGAGCATGCTTCCTTGCCTGCCTTGAGGAATCCTAGGGCTGTGGGGAAGGCAGGGTTTGAAGGCTGGAGGGAATGGTATGTTCATAGTATGGATGGCATTACATGGGACTTTGTGTTTCCACCTGCTGCTGCCTACACACCTGCCCATGCAACATATCTTTCAGTTCAATTAGTCTTGGTTTGCCTTCCTCCCAGTCAGTGTCATCTGTCACATCTATGCTTCAGAATCAGGGCTTTGTAGTTTTCCCAGTACCTGATTCCACAAATACAAGAGCTCTGGATCACTCCTTTGATGTTTCTGCATCTAGTTGCCTTCTTTTTTTTGCTTTTGCTCCTCTCCTTGCAATGGCATCTTCTCATTCTGTCTCACTTTTGAGCTTTAATGCTGTATTTCTTCGCTGTGCCAATTCCCAAACATGAATTGCACTTTTCTGCCTCCTTTCTTAGCTGATCTGATCTCCTCTCATTTCCTCCTCGCTAATCATAGCCTTCCCCAGCTTTGGTTATGCTGCCCCCCTGCTCCAGACCTTAGTCATGCTCAGAGTGTTTATAAATCTTAATGTGGTCTCAAATATAAAGCTGTGCTGTCACGGAGCTTCATTGGCATGCTCACTCTTTGCTGAGGGTGCATTACAAGTGGAATTTTGAACAATTTTGCTCTTCTAAAACTTATTTGTTAGACTTTGCTTGTTGGATATGTATCAACTACTACAGAATTTTCTTGATTTTTGCAGTGTATTTTATAGTAGTTTATAGGAGAGTGTGTGAGAGGGAGGGTTTGATACAAGCATCGCAGGTAAAGGATGTATTGGGATTTTTCCTTATTTTTTTCTTTTATTTTTCGGCAATGCTTCTCTAGCACTCCTGGATGAAGCTTGTTGACAGGTAACTTTGCAGTCTATTACTGCACTTTGGCTGTTGTCTTTATAAATGAGGCCCCTGAATTCTCCCAGGAATTTCCTAGGGAGTAATATCCTTCAGCATAAGGACAGTTTGCTGCACATGTTGGATATACAAATGTAATGCCTACTGGCTTTTTAGAAAAAAAACCCACAGAGGCAGAACCCTTTATACTCGAACATTTATCCAACAGTGTCTGACCATTTCAGGTTTTGAAATTGTATCAACTAACTTACCCTATTACATATGTCCCAGAAAAACATACAACAGTATATGTAGTATGTGGAAATAATTTGGAAGGACGGTGAAATGAAAAGTTAGGGGAAAAGAATTCAAATGTGGTCATGAGGGAAGAACTTAGCAGTATGAAGAGCTTGTAATGAGTAGGGTGACTAGTAACGTCTTTTATTTTTTCTTATTTCTCTTAGCCCATTAAGAACCTACAGCCCATATGAAGAGGGGGATTATTAGCTAAAAGATAGACATCACATTTTGGAAAGTGGATCTGAACCTTGACACTGTCAGCTCAGCTCAGCAGGAGGTTGCAAAGGCAGAGTGATGAGAGAAGGATTTCCTGGAGAACTCCTGGAAGATTGAAATGGATAATGGAATTCTGGAAGGGGACAAGAAACAGGCAATACAAAGGTGCTAAATATAAACAGTTGCAACAAAATGCTGGTCAAGAGCTTTACAACATAAAAGAGATTGAGACCATATTGAGACCACTATGTCAGTTAAGCTGACAAATGTTCACTGTTCAGGTCTTGTGTACATCATCTAGAGGGGCACTTCTTGCACAACCTACTTAGTTTTTTAAATTGTTTTTTCATAGAAAAAGCACCATCAGCTAAATCAGCAAATAAATATGAAAAATAATTGAATGCCTGATTATTGTAAAATTAATCTCTTCACAATTTAAAAAAAATAAAATTAAGCTAAAAGATACCTTTTGATTGTAACTTTTTTGCTGGCCCACAGCTACTTTCCCACAGTGTGGAAGAAGCTCAAGCATCTTGTTGCAGTGCACTTAGAGGAATATGTTCTTGGGGACACACAAAATCATCTCCGTTTCATGTTTCCATCTGCCCTCCAGGATTTTTTCCTCATAACATGCATGAAAGATTAATGCATACCATACAGTCATAAGACTATTTTTATTCCATCTTTTTTGTCTCCATCTTCCTTCCACCTTCCTGGAAGCCTGCCCCACTGGCAGTCTGCAGCTGTTCAAGGCAAGATCTTGCATGTGTTTTTTCTCCCATCACTTAATCTAGGTTTGCAACTTAGGGAAATGGAGTCTGCTAAATTGCTTTGAAAAAAAAAAAAAAGGAGAGCTCTTAAATGCCTTAGTGTCTTGGAGTGTGGAGAGCAAAAATTGCTGTGCAGGACATAGGTGTTTCATTGTAGACCACCAATTATAATTATCTACTGTGGTCATTGGTGTCCAGCAGGGCTGTGAAGGAAATACAGCATTGTGTTCATGAAGTCTGTGTGTGTTTGGGAGGTGGAGCTGGGATAGAGTATGGCAACAGGTACACATCTTACCACCTGCTTCTGTGCCAGGAGGGAACCCTATCCCTCTAGAGCTACCTATGACTTCCTGTGCAATGACAGAGACGAAGGAACCTTCTTGTGCTACTGTCAACCTTCCTGACTTGGTTACCCTGCCAGTAACAAGGTAGTTACCTTCTGATTTAATGGTAAAATTGTTTGATGACTACATCATTATGCCATTTCATCAGGCTGTCTGGAGCTCCTGAGTTGGTTTTCTGTTGATGCAGTTTCAGGGCAGAATCTGTGTGGACTTCTGGCAGGTTCTGCCTTTGCTGTCTGAAACTAATGGTTGCTGCCAGTCTCCTGAATCCAAAAACTGTACTCCAGATGACTATTCTGGATACTACCTTTCTGGCTTCATCTCCCTCTGTTGTGTTCAGTTGTGTAGCTCTGAATTACACATGAATGCTTTTAATTGTTCATTATTCTGGCATCAAGTCTCAGAATTATTGAGATGTGAATCTCAAAACGCATTGTATGACAACCTGTGAATTGCCAAATGGGAGCTGTGAGCAAATGTGGATCCATGTACTTACCTTGTTAACAAAGATGTTCTCACAGCAAAATGGCACACACAGAATCTGTGAAGGCTCTATGATAAGAGTAAGTTGATGAGGTGTATGCTAATGTTACTGCATAGACAATGCTGGTATATGTGAACAGAATCAGAAGCATATTAATTGCCTGTGCTGTGCAGGTACTGGCAGACTTGTAACAGCTTTAAAGAGGGATTTGCTTTGCTGTTACCCTAAGTATTCTGCATCTTCCAAAGGCTTTTGTGTTGTAGCCCGCAATGTGATTGGTACAGTTGTCCAGTGTCACAGCTGTAGCATTAGTAATGAAGGCCATCATAACTGAATGAGTCACTTCATTTAATGCAATCTGTTACAGGAATCTATCTTTTCAAATAGAAGTGCAGTTCCTTGACTGTAGAGTGTATTGGAAGATTAGTATCTGCCTGGAAATTAGGTGGACTTTCTTGGAGCTTTTCTTTGGTGGCTGGGATCAGAGGCAGAGGAGCATTTTAATTCCTGTGATTCCAGTAAATTGTATGAAAATCCAAGATTACAAAAAAAGCAATGGTAAAGCCTGTCACAGTTTTGTCCCCAGGCAATGTCGTTTGGGCAGTATGATTGGGCGCCTGCTATGTCTTTAGAATACTGCGTAGTTACCACCTACACCCAGATTCGGTATGTGTTCTGGGGACACTGCCCTTTCTCTCAGTTGCTTTATTTCTGTCCTTCACAAGTTGTCTTTTTGTCCCAGATGTGAGCTTCCCAGTCATCTAACCTAACCTCATGAGGAAAATGGCACTCCTGTGAAGGGTCTCGACCTAATACAGTCCTCGAAGCTTACAATTTTTTTCCCAAGTAACACCACCTTCCACTTCTTACTTAAGCCCATTTTAGCTAGATGGACAAGTATTTTACAGACCTTGCTTTTTAAAATCTGTCCCTGCCTTCTGGCACAGCCTGTTCCTTCGTGCTGCCTGCCTAGCAGACCTTCAAGGGAAATTACTGAGCTCTTTGGTGAGGTTTACTTTTTCAACTTAAATGAGGAGGAACACAGCACAAGGTGGAGTGACTTGTGGCTGCTTTTCATGCTGTTCCAGTTCAGACCATCTTCTTCTGGCCAAACAGATCACTACCTGCACAGGGTCTTTGTGCCACCTGTCAGAAACCCTTTTACTTGAACCATTGCTGAAGTTGTTAAAAACATTTTGCGTTATGCTTCAAGTTAAATGACTGTCTCAGAAAAGCAAAACTTGTAACTTCCTATCCTATCTAGTTGTCCTCTGCAACCTAATTATCGTGTTTAAATGGTTTATCCTAAGTATTCAGGTTTAGAAAAATTCTTATGAAATTTAAGAATGTAAAATCATGGTTTCAAGGGTAGTCTGGATTAAAAGGTAGGATCAAAGGGTAGAAGATCAGTTCTCAATTTTGAGAGGGTCCCAGCTGTGTTCCACAGAGATCTGAGCTGTTTCACACAGTCATAAATGTTATCAATAAGGGGATGAGCAATTTGATATGTGAGTTTGCTATGAAGAGAGCCAGCTGTAGTAAAAAGTAGAACATCATAGTGCTGAGGAGTGTGCAGCAAAATGAGTGATGAAATTCAGTATGGGCAGATTGAGGATAACTAAGGACCTCAGGGCAGGACAATCCTGATTATGTGTAAGATTCTGTGTTTGAGTGACTGATAAGAGTAAGAATAATCTTAATTGCAGAGTAAGATTTGGGGATTGTGATTGGTGGTTCTGTGAGCTCATTGTTCACCAAAACACAACCCAAATGTTAGAGAATTATACAGTAAATTTAAGAGTGTATGGTCCAGTTGCTTCCCAAGCACTCTGTGCACTTCTGGACCCTTCATTTCAGAAAGGATTTAGAAGTATGGAAGAGGCTTAGAAAAGGTCAGTAAGGATGATGAGCTACATGGGATGGCTTCCATAGGAAGAACATTTCTATAAACTAGGACTTTGGTCTGGGAAAATAATTAATTGAAGGCCATGTCATGGAGATCTGCAGAGGAAGGAAGAGGCAAACTAACCACTGCCTTTCAAAACAAGAATGGGCACAATTAGGAAGGAAGATTTACAGCCTTCAAAATGAAGAGATTCTCCATAAAATCCGTAGTGAGAAGACCTATGGGATGGCATTTTGGAGGTGTGCTGTAGATAACAGAAAAGTGTAAGATTTCAAGGGAGGAGCATGGACTATTGCTTGGAACAGTGATGTACTGAAAGGTGCTAAACCAGCAGAAACCATATATGGTTCAAGAAGTCCTTCACATCAGTGAAGTTGGAAGTCAGAAGACTCATGACACATTTGTGACCTGTCCTGTACTTTTGGCTATCTTTGGAGGCAGAGTACTGGGCTAGATATACCATTAATCTAGCCTGTGCACCTAGTTTCATTTGAAGGTGTCTTGGGACAAAAGAAAAGAATATTCCTTGCAAACATCAATTAATTCTTGATTCTACTAACATACAGTCTCACAGGCACCTTTAGTATATGTGTTTATGTTTACAGTGTTTACCTGTACGTACACAGGATTTGCCTTTGGTTTTATTATAAAAATCCTCTATGCAGATTAAAAAGTAATGAAAGTTCGCTTTCACAGAAGCATCATCACTTGAAAAATGGATGCAGATTATTCTTGGCAAGAGTGTGGTGTTGTGATTCCAAAATACATGAAAGCACTTTTTTGCAAGTTTTAAACATTCTAACAGTAATTATAGTATCAACGTTATTTGTATCACAGCCCCTTCAAAGTTTTTAGAAAAACAGCTATACAGTGCCATAGAGATTCTTTAAAAGCCCATAAAACCACAATCATCAGATGGGTTAACTGTAGGCAGCTCTTGTTTCCTTTAATTTAGTATATAATCAAGAACCTTTTGGAACATTTAGTAACCAAAAGTGAGCCCTCAAGATTTAAAGTGGACCTAAGTAATTTGAAACAATAAGAGCCCACAAAGAGAAGCTGGATAGTTTGTGATTTTCTTTTTCCTTTAAATTACAGACTATTAGGTCATGATAAAATAAACGTTGGTAAGCTCATGTTCTACTTTTCCAGAAACTTGGGGGGAAAAAAAAAAAAAGGCAGGCATGATAGAGTTTTTCTTCTATATTCTGAAAAACGTTATGTAATACTCTTTCTAGTGCAGCATATTATAAGAATGAGTTATTTTCTAAAATTAAAAAGCTGGTTGTCCAAATTTCATGACTGTAGTACAGTTTTCAAGAATTGCACAGTGTTATGATCATGAAAAAACTCCATTTTTAATTTAATAGTTTAATCTGTATTTTTGAATGATAGCTACTGTCCTACTGTAATCTAGTGATTTTTTTTCCTCCAAATGCTTGCTTTGGTAATTAATAAAAGGTATGTGTATTTAATGATGTTCACTAGTAGAATCTGTGCATTTACTGCCCAGAAGAAAAGAGTTTAATAATTTTATTGTGATTGTTCTCCTTGCTACCCATATTTTACACTAGTTTGAAGAGATCTGGGGGTTTTCCTGCTCAATTTTACTCAATTTCTGTAAGTTTTGTGAGTGCTCTAAAAAACAAAAACAACACACCAACCAAAAAAAGCACAAAAACTCCATTAAAATGTTGAATTGGTGAAATATCTTGTATTTTCCTGCCGTCTCTGTAATGTTCTTTGCAGCTTAATCATTGTTCTTCATCCAGTAGATATTAGTAATGTGCTGTTACTACCAGTAGACTACAATGGGTGCCTGGTTTTAGTTTCAGTGCTTATGTTATTTCATTATGTTCTGAATGTTAGGCTGTTTCCCTGAGGGGTAAAGTCTTATGTGTTATTATCATTCTTGTGTTTATACCTAAGATTGCTGGATAGATATGTTCACTGTTTTGCCCACATCATTCTGTTTTCCTGCAGCAGCTTTCCCTGGCAGTTCTCCTGCTGCATGCTTGGATTTGGCTGTGTCTTCCTGCAGTCTATGCATGCTCTTGCTGCTGTCCTACCACATTCCCATGGCCACCCCTCTGTTCTTCTAAGCTAGAACTTTAATGGATTGAGAAGAATTTCTCTGAATTTAGCAGCCTGCTATAAGGAAAAGTCCTGAAGTTCAAGATAAGATTAATATAGTCTTTTTTTTTTAACTATCCGTTCTTTTGTGATTAGTTTGCAAATGTGTGTGTGCACCCCTTACATGAGACACTGCTGTACAGTAGGGACAGTGCCTGCAGCTTTGAATAATTATTTACCATAGCTGTTGTCCAAAAGTGCAAAAGGCCAGGTGGCTTCACCTGCTTCTCAATGGCATCTCATTCTTCCTGGGCCATCCATGTGGACCCCTTTGTTTTTTCACATCTCTCCATCAGCTTGTGGGAGAACAGGAGCTGTAAAAAGCTGGGCAATCCACGGCTGCTTTCATATGGGGTACCTGTTGGATATCATCTGCCTGCTCTATGAAAGGCTACAGTGGCTGGAAGCAGAGCTCCAGTGGGTTTGAGATCTGTCCCTCCTGCCATTTGGCTGTGCTGTGTTTATAGATAGTCATTCCAGGTGTCATCTTTGTTGAGGGGAAAAACATGTGCATACATGTTGCTTGCTGCTCAAATCTCTTTCAAATTGCACAATAAAACAAGCAGAAAATTAAATGAAGTATCACTTGTGAAAGTGTAGGCACAAGCCGCTCCTAACCTAGGAAGGCTCCCTGGTCAAACCCACCTTTTGACTCACAGTCTCACTCAGTAATCCTCATTCTTTCTTTCTTGTCTCAAGCATCTCAGGCCAAGGAGATGCACCTCCCTTTGTTGCCCTCTTCCCCTCCAGCCCTGTCTAGACTCGGACATATGTGGGAGAATCAGCATCTTCCTACCAAAAACAGGAGTCACTGGCTCTGTCCTTTAAATAGCTGTCCTGGTAAGTGTGGATCAGATGGCTTGCCAAGATCAAAGTCATGCCTCAGTCAGAAGACTGATTTTAATTCGTCAGAGAGAAGGGCATCCCTAAAGTCATCAGTACTTCAACATATTTGCCAGCTAAGCATGGAATTGTCTTACCTGCTTGACTGTTTATGTTGATGAGATCAACTTCTCCAGCTGAGATCCTCTCTTTCAGAAAGATTTTCAGAAAGGGTAAAAGGGACTGCTGGAAGTCCTTCCCAGACTGGCATCTGGACCTTCTGCTACCTGCAGCTACTTTGAGATTAGTCTTCTGCTACAAAAGTCAAGCATTCTTCTACATAGTCAGACCTACCATTGGCTAAAAGTCAATGCAAGTGAGCATGATCCAGGAAGGATGTCACAGCCTCACAGGGCTGCAGATCTCAGCATGCTGTCCTGAAGCAGTGCAGCACTTTGCCACTTAAACCCTCAGCCCCTTCCAACAACCATCCCAGCAGCGATGTCTGAAGGGAGGAGGGTTTAATCTGCACTGCCACAAACAACTGCCAAACAAGAGGCTTCTTCATAAGCCTGCATCATGAGGAAAGCAGGAAGAGGCAAAGTGTTGCCTTAACCCAGGGATCTTTAGGAGTTCTGGCAACATTTGTGCAACTTTAACGTCCCCATTTGAGTGGGGCTGATGTGGTGAGATTTGTAGTTCAGTTCTCTATAGTGCATGTGTTGGCTTACTGTCACTTTGACTCTTCTAGGTAGTTGCATTAACATTCTCTTGCTTCCTTCAGCTCCACACTCCCAGCTGGGACACAGCAGGTCCCCTTTGACAGTGACTAAAACAGATACAGAAAAAAAAATTGCTTACATATGCTACAGTTATTGTGGCTCTTCCAGGCACCTTTTCTGTAGAGGGATCACAAGGGATCTCTGGTCCTTTGCTCTGAAGAAGTCTTTACTGGTGTCAAATCTGAGAGAGGTTGGACTGGAGCATCCCAAGCTTTGTTTGCTCAGTTACCACCCTGATCAGCACCAGCTCATGGCTTCCTTGGGCTGCACACATTCATCCTCCTTTCCAGACCAGGATGCCAGCCTGTTTAAGCTTTTCCATCCTCAGACTGTGCTCCCGGCTAGGACATCAACTCTTGCCCACATGTTTCTCTCCCATGGCTCTACTACTTTTGATGAGCCACAGCAAACCATGCCAGCTCCTCTACACCAGTATCTAAAACCCCGAGACAGGAGCATGTTTGGGGATGGCAGGGCTGCAGCAGCTTCTGAAACAGGAAGTAGCCCCTTCCCAAGACAGCATACTGATGGCAGTAGCACACGTGAAATCTCTTGCCCCATAATGTGCCTGAAAAACAGAGCTGTGAGCTGCTATTTCTGCAGGTGTCATTTTGTGGTGCAGCAATGTGCATGGCACAGTCCAGAAGCCCTTTGCCTTGTACTGCTGTCTATAGCAGTTAGGAGGGGTCACAGGCACAGCCTGGATGGACATTACTGTCTTCAGAGAACATGATTACATTCACATGAATACGTGCTCACTTGGGATCTGTGTGAGCTGCACTTCTTAAAGAATTACAGTTTCTGTAAGGTAAGTAACTGCTTCTCTTTTTGTTTCTGGAAAGAAATGTTTAAAACAAAGGATGACTCTGTAATACTATAAAATCCTTAATCAGTTTCACCATTATAATGACACTTCCTCTGGTTTAAAGCTAATTAATTTCAGGAATTGAAGCTAGATTCACTGGTCTGTATGCAAGCAGAATGGCAGATACTGTTCTCCGTACTCTATTCCCATTATTGCCCTCTTCTTTTGAAAGAATGTAACCGTGAAACAAGTGTTTTCCTTCACTGTGCTTGGACACTTCTATAAAAAGGAAGAAATACAAGTTAGGAGCAGGATGATTGATTGTATTTGTGTAATGTCTTTGTTATCCTTTTAGTTTAGATATCAAATAACATTTTAAAACATTTTCAAGTGGTGCAATTTTTTCAGATTTTAAGAAATTAACTGTGAGTTTTGAAAAAAGGTGCTATTTTTTCATGTTAAAAAGAGGAATAAATAATTTATCTTATGCACTGAGGTCTCTTGTTTTTTCTCCTTTGACTCCTTAGATGGTAGAAATTCAGATACTGTCTACCCTAGAGTTAAGAGGTTGCTTAGAGAGTTATCAAAATTAGTGCCTTACGAATACTGGAAGATCTGATAAATTCTAAGAATTATAATCTAGTTTCCAAGTGGATTTTGGGCACATGAGTGACAATGCTTTTTGCACTTTGATGCTTCTCGGCTTCACATGGAGAATAATTTGAGCTTTGTTACTCATTAAAACCTGTTGTGAACACATCTAGTTGAGAAGAAAACCTAATGACACTATAAGCCGTTATGAGGAGAATGTCTGGTAATCTACCTCAGAGATTTTCCAGTGCCAAAAACTTCTGAGAAAAGTGTTCTAAAAATTAGCATTGTCAGAGACAGCTTTTATATTGTGTACATAAGAAAATGTCTTTTATCCAGTAGCTGACTAGTGTTGCAAAGCATAGGAATTATTTTTATTTTCTGTTGTACTTAATCCTGTCAAATGTAGCAGATGTTCTCATTATTCATACAAACTTATCCCCTTTTGTATGTATGTTGTTAGGCTCTTTGCTTAGTAACAGTCTTGTAGTTGAGATCCTAGCTAATTGTAGGTCTAGCATTGCCCTCGCCTGGATTTATGGTGTTGTGATGTTGTTTCAATAAGTAATGACTAAGAGTACCTCACCTTGCTCCTTCATTCCCTTCAGCATTTTAACTATACCTGGTGCTTATCTTGTTTACTTACCTATTCCGTTTGCTTCAGTTTCCCCTAATACAACAGTCTTTTTATGCCTCTAATGACCCAGCTCTGAGGGCATGTACTTTTTGCTAGAGCGACTGTAGACATGTAGTGAGAATAAGTACCATTTAAGAGAAAATGTTAAATATTATTGAGAGGGCATGCTAATATTTTTGGGCATAGAATTTGGGGGTTTTTTTCCAAGCAGAAAATAGGCTGTCAGTACTGATGATGGAGCAACTAAGTCCACGAGGACTTAGTTCATTATGTTCATGTGGCTGACTCAAATATTGTCTGCTCATTGTGAGCTATGTTATTAGAGACATCTGGATACTGAAGCTCTTCCTTTCTTCTGTGATAGTGAAAGATGTTGAGCTAGGCATTGCAGGGTAACTAATTGACAAGGATCATGCTGAGAAAGTGAATGAAGAGTCACCAGCATGTTCTTTCTGAAACAAGGTGATCAGCTTATCTCCAGAACAGGACGTGAGGGCTGTATCCCATCTCATTAGTTGAAAGCAAAGCTTTCAATTTTTCTTTGGGCACTGGAGCTGTTTCTACCTCCTGCTTGTATGTACAAAACTACAAACAAATGCTTCTCAGCTTCAGTCACTTGCTCTGAAGCATTTTTGCCTTTAATAGGTCTTCAAGGATGCCACTTTGCTCATGTTCATGGTTACCAGCAGAGGAGACTGAGGCTGTGTGAAGCTGAACTCAGTACCAAAAGGGAAGAATATGTTCTGGAGTGAATTACCGGAGTGAATGGGAAGTGAGAAGGGAAAATGGTTTGTGTGTGGGGAAATATTACATTACTCCAGGGCTCCTGCCAAATACCTTCAGTCTGCTCTGCCACGTGGGGTATGTGCTCTATAGAGGGCTTCACCCTTGCACATCCAGAGGAGTTGGAGGGGATAAACCTCCCTGTTACAGTGAGGCATTGAACATGTTTTCTGCGTAAACCTGTCAACCAGAAGAGTGATGCAAGAAAAGGAAGACGTGCTGCAAAATTACAAAAGGATGGGGGCAAGGGAAAAGGGAGATAGAAGGGAAATTCCAGAAGGGCCCTCTGGATTTGCTCAGGCACACCTAGACTTGCCCTCTATTGGGATTTACCTGTAGCATGTACATCATTAAGAGGTTTTATTATTTTTTTTTAAATTAATTTTATTTTCCTTTGCAGGTCACCTTTTAAGCTGCTATATCCTGTATAATTAAGCAGAATGAAGGCATTAGGTTGTAGTAAAATTGGGCCTAATCCAGAAAATCTCTTACTCAGCCCTTTCTGAGTAAGAAACTCAAGTCCGGGCCCAGCATTTTATGTGTTTTACTATTATTTCTAAATTATTTGTGGTCTGTGGATTTTCTTTCGCTTTGTTTTTAACTTTATGGAAAACTCCCTTGCTTTTGTCTAATTTTATTTCTTTATATGTTACTATCCAGCATAGCATTAGGTGAAACAATGTAAGTATACTGCAAATTGAAGTGCATAATTGCTACTGATAATGCAAGAATGATTGATTCCTACAATTTATAATTAACAGTACATAATGTTCTGTGCATGGGTTGGATCTATCCCTTTTAACCTTCCTTTCCAATTCTTTCCAACCCCTGGTCTTGCTGCATCCCAGCCTATCTGAATATACTGGTTTCGCTGGAGTCTAGTCCATTCTTCCTTTTGTTTTTCAGACCAGTAAAAATGGGAAGTACTGGATTCTGGTTTCCTCCAAGAAGAGTCAGCGGAACTGGTTAAGACCAAAATCTGAGGACTTTAGTGGGCAAACATCAGGTGTGCATTGAACAAAGCCTGCTTTAATCCTACTTTAAATATATGCTTCTTTAAAAGTAGTATGATATATGAGCTTTTGTGTAATGTGTTTGTTATATTTGATACCACATATAATCATTCATCCTGCAGTTGTGAAAGCACCAGTAAGAATGAGGTTTTAAAGTGATAATATGTTGAGACACAAACAGGCAATATTACTCATAAAATTCTTTCAGCTGGTCTTTGGAAAGTGTAATATTTGAGGAGCAGGGTTTTTAAAAGTTTTATTGCCATTGCTCAGTCTATATATCCACAAGAAAAAAAGAATGTAGTTATTTGTTATTCAGAGATCAATGCAGTTATTCTTAATTGCCTCATCTCTTGAGAAATGGTACTGAGATAATAGTTTGTACATGTTTTTTAATAAAAAGCTGTCACTGACGAAGATTGGATCCACACTATATTTGTTCTAAGGACACTTAAACACCGTTCAAAGTCAGCTTAATTCGTTTTGATCATAGCAGAACAAAACTTGAATTCTTCATCATGTGAATTTTCTAGCAACTAGGTTATCTGCAGTTTTGGAGAAGATAACAGTAGTGTTATATTGGCCTGAATATAGGGGATGGCCTTCAGCCAGCCTGATGCATGGTCTTTATGTTGAGGAGTGAGAAGCTGTCAAGAGTTGTTAATTTAACAGTTAAGCCCCATATGCTGTTACTCAATAAATTCTGCTTTGAGCCTCACATTCGACCCTGAATATGACCCTTCTGCATGGCCAAATATCCTGCATCTCCCCAGCTTGATTCACATTCATTTCCTACCCCGACTTGCCACCAGTGCTAATAGCTCATCCCTATCCTTGTGTCCTTAGATATTCCCAGCCACGCTCCCAGGCCCCACAGCCCCATCCTAACTATGCCTGTTGACTTCCCTGTGGCAGGCCACCCTCTCTTCTTGCATCCTGCCAACTGTGTCCACTACCTTTGTCATTGGCTGGCCACAGAGGGCACTTGCTGCTGAGCCTGGGACCCAGCATGACCGAATTAACCACACTCCCCTCCAACAGACTGTGGAGGCAGTTCTCTTCCCCAGTAATGCTGCCTGCCCTGTCTCAAGCTCAGTGTGGATTTGGCAGGGAGTTAAAACAGGTCATAACCTTTTCTTTCCCCCTCAAGCATGTAGGTGCACTAGCCGCATAGCAATGGCCACTGCTGCTGTGCTGTCAGCTATGTGTGGCAGGTCTCATATAGGTGCCTGTGGGACGGAGATATTGCCCCGTGCAACTGTAGATCAGGTTGGATTACTTTTCTTTCTTCCTCCTGAACTTCATTTGTCAGAAGAAATTAAGCTAAAACAAGATTTCATCCTATATTCTGGCCAATATGCATAGAAGACCAGCATGCTCATTTGCAGGAAAGGAAAATTAATTTTGTTACTGGATTTCAGTTAAAGCATATATTGAAAAAATCTTAAAATCCACAAATATTTCACAACTTTACTATGAGGCCCTTCTTTTGGTTACATTGGTGACTTCTTTGAAGTATTTGGAGCTGGTCCTTCATTTACTGTTATTGAAGAAAATTATTGCTCCCAAATCTCCAAACAATTGTTTCAATTTTTCAATTGTGGTCTAGATAGTTGATTATGAGAGTGAAAATAAAATTAAGCTGATACTTTGAAGACCTGTGTATATTCCCACTCATGGAATTGATTTCTCCAGGTTTTGTCCCATGAGTGGGAATGAGTCCAAGACAAATCTGAAATCTTAAGAGTCCTTAGAGAAATAACTTCTCTATCACTAGGTATCTTTAAGGAGGTCAGTGATTCCATATAAAATCTAGAGGAGTAAAGACAGGCTTGCAAATCCTTACAATGCCATTCAAGGACTCTAGAGCTGAAAGGCAGCAGATTTCCATCTTGGTGTGCCAGCACTTGTAAAGGCAAGGGAAAAATTACTGGGAGGAGGGAGGATGAGGCATATATAGACATATTCTGCATACATCTTTCAGTCTGAAAATGTCATAACATGCAGATGTTAAAGAAAGGCATCCCCTTCTCATCCTCCTTGCCCTTTCACTTCCTGTCCTGCCATGCATTGAGAAAAACATAGGCTGTCCTTCCTCCTAGCTTTCTCGCAGGGCCATGCTCAGGGTCCTGAAAGGACCATTGAGTTTTGCCCCAGTCACACCTGGGCACTGGTTTCTGCTCCCCTCTGGAGCAGTTGGTTCCCTCCCTCGCTCCTCACTGAGCTTCAGTGGGGGAGATAGGACAGCTGACACAAGGCCTAGGCCACCTCCAAGCCATCCCGCCTCCCATGGCCATGTCCGTTTTGTCTATCAGGGAGGCAGCGTTAGGTTGGAGCAGCTGCAGCCTAGTGCTCCCTGCCCAGCTCCACCTGTCCCAGCAGCTGCTGGCTTCCCCTTGCCCTGCTGCTATTGGGGCGGTGGGGGTGGCTGGCCGCCGAGCCCTGGGCCCAGCCGCTGCTTCTGGCCTCCATGGCACCCAGATCAGCTGCCCCAGCAGAGGCTGCAGTGGACAGCAGCTGTGAGCCATGACTCTGGAGTTGGGGTGGGAGGAGAATCACCGCTTTTGAGATAAAAGCCAAGTTTTGGGGCTTTCCAGCCCTGACAGATGTTGCTGGTGAGTGCTGTTCTCCTGCCATCCCCCTCCTTACCCTGCTGCCACAGACCTCCTCTCTCAGCCCTTCTTGGAACAGGCAGTACTGAATGTTGGTATCTACAGTGGCAATTGTGCACCGATGATGGAAACAAAACCAAACTGTCAGCTACACCCTGACAAGAGAGGGCTGTTGAGTGCCTTGTAATGCCAGGTGCCTAGTTACTACTCTGTGTTACCATGTGATGAATTTAAAGCTGTTGGCCCACAAGTTAGACATGAGTATCACACAGCTTCCATAGCTGAAAGCCTCTGTTTTAGTTCATGGTTTGCAATACTAAGAGCCTCCATCCTGAGCCAGCCTAATTTATAGCCCCTATGTCTT
This sequence comes from Turnix velox, assembly GCA_013400935.1. Lineage (NCBI taxonomy): Eukaryota > Metazoa > Chordata > Aves > Charadriiformes > Turnicidae > Turnix > Turnix velox. The sequence continues at coordinate 185,157 of VZTY01014397.1, read as the reverse complement.
GATGAGATAGTGTGAGGAGTTATAGGGGTCTCCTAAACTATCTAATCTATCCCTAATCCCTTGGGTTTCTGTTGTTAATATGTCAAGTCTCAGTTAGCAGAGGGTAAGTTACAGGGGTATGTCACCTGGCGTTAGCAATCATTGGCAGCATGTACATTTTACTAGAGTAGATGCTGTAGTCACAGCGAGGAGGTACACCCAACAACATGAGCTGTGCTCCCTCAGACTGTCACCATGTATCTTGTCCCTCTTTGTGCAAGTTTTCATTTTGATAACCGTGTGCCTGCATGGGTGCGTGTGTGTGTGCGGATGTCTGTGCTAACACCACAGGCACAGCTTTAATTCCTTTGAAATCTGAAGCTGCCAAAAGCTGCCAGGGTAGGGAAGTTATTTGCCTGATGCCTCCCATAATCTGACAAACTTTACTGTTCTCCATCAGTGCCTGAGGGGAAGGTTGTGAGGTGTGATTTCAGGGCATATGTGAATTTGTTCATCCTGAGCAATGCATTTTAAGAGTTGCAGCAAATAGTGTAAAGAAACCTGCAGGTATTACGTTAGACCAGCTGAACCTAATTTTAAGTTTTATTCAGAAGCATCACATAGCAAGTAAACTTCAAAATCTAAGTTTAGTTACAAACTAGTTGTTTCTTATTTTTTTTTTCCAGTCCCCTTTTGCTTTCTTTTACGACCACATGAAACTTGAGAAGCCATCTAAAGCTAAATCATTTAGTGGAGTTGGGCAATTCCCAAGTGTCCAACAAGAAGGCCTGGTTTAGGCTGCGATGGCCACTGTCATTCCTGGTGATTTGTCAGAAGTAAGAGATACCCAGAAAGTCCCTTCAGGGAAACGTAAGCGTGGTGAAACCAAACCAAGAAAAAACTTTCCTTGCCAACTGTGTGACAAGGCCTTTAACAGTGTTGAGAAATTAAAGGTTCACTCATACTCTCACACAGGAGAGAGGCCCTACAAGTGCACACAACAAGACTGCACCAAGGCCTTTGTTTCTAAGTACAAATTACTAAGGTATTAAACTCTATTTATCTTTCAGATTATATTATCTATTTTATGTTGGCCGTGTTAAGCTGTGTAAAATTATATATTTGTGTACGCCTTCAGCTGATTGCAGAGAGGATGTGTTAATTAAAGTAGCCATTGGATTGTTTCTAGAATTCTAAATTACTTAAGTTTGCAAGCTAATGTCTTTGATTTTGTTTCTTAATTTGTTTTCTGCTTTTGTTTTCTGTTTGTTTGTTTGTTGGTTTTTTTTAGTTTTTTGTGTTTTTTAAATGAGCATAGAATTTTCATTTGTTTAAGGGATTGTCACAAGAAAAAGAGTATGGACTGAAAAGTTTTTGGCTATGGACTTTTACATGAGTACTTTTATACTTGCTCATATACCCCTGTTACAGTAGCTAAAACCCACCAAAACTAAAGTGTCAATTTAAGAGAAATGGCTCGTGTTTTGCTCTATTTAAATTTGTTGAACTGTCTTTGTAGTGTCTTGCTTTCAGTTAAAAGGTTCTGTTGCAAAGCAGCCTTAGTGTAGAGTTTAGCTGCCATTAAAAATGAGCACGTGTGTTTTTTGATCAAAATAATTACTTACAGAATATATCTGTGTTTAAAGGCATATGGCTACTCATTCTCCTGAGAAAACCCACAAGTGTAATTATTGTGAGAAAATGTTTCACCGAAAAGATCACCTAAAGAATCACCTACATACACACAATCCCAACAAAGAGGCCTTTAAGTGTGAAGAATGTGGAAAGAACTACAATACCAAGCTTGGGTTCAAACGTCACCTGGCTTTGCATGCTGCAACAAGCGGTGACCTCACCTGTAAGGTATGTTTGCAGACTTTTGAAAGCACAGGAGTGCTGCTGGAGCACCTAAAAACTCATGCAGGCAAGTCATCGGGTGGAGTGAAGGAGAAAAAACATCAGTGTGAACACTGTGATCGTCGGTTCTACACCCGAAAGGATGTCCGTAGACACATGGTAGTGCACACTGGAAGAAAGGACTTCCTCTGTCAGTACTGTGCACAGAGATTTGGGCGGAAGGATCACCTCACGCGCCACATGAAGAAAAGTCACAACCAAGAACTTTTGAAGGTCAAAACAGAGCCAATGGACCTTCTAGATCCCTTTACCTGCAATGTTTCTGTGCCTATTAAGGATGAGCTGCTTCCAGTGATGTCTTTACCTTCCAGTGAACTGACATCAAAGCCATTTACAAACACTTTGCAATTAAATCTCTACAACACTCAGATTCAGTCCATGCAGAGTTCTGCATCTGCACACCAAATGGTCGCCACGTCGTTGCCATTGGGAATGCCTTGTCCAATAGATATGGAATCTGTCCACCCTTCTCACCAGCTATCGTTGAAATATCCGCTCGGTACTACCTCATACACAGTTTCTATGCCTGATAAAGAACAGCCATTGAAAGGGGAAATTGAAAGTTACTTAATGGAGTTGCAAAGTGGTATGCCTTCTTCATCCCAGGATTCTCAAGCATCTTCATCAAAACTCGGGCTGGATCCACAAGTAGGGACACTAGATGATGGGTCTGGGGAGGTTTCCCTTTCCAAGGGCTCCGTTCCTATTAGTGAACCTCTAAACACCCCGTCGTTGGACTTTTCTCAGCTGTTCAACTTCATACCCGTAAACGGCCCGCCTTACAATCCTTCCGTTTCAGTGGGAAACCTCGGAATGAGTTATACACAGGAGGAGGCACATTCTTCTATGACTCAACTTCCACCACACACCCAGGATCCACAAGATCCTAGCAATAGTATAGGTCTTGGGTCTCTGCACTCGTTGTCAGCGGCTTTCACAAGCAGTCTAAGCACAACCACCACCCTACCACGATTTCATCAAGCTTTCCAATAGGATGTATAAAGCTGGCTTGTTACTGTCTATTTGTAGAAATGCCTTAGGTGACCATTTTTAACTTAGTGCCTACTATAAGACATTATAAATTCTCTGCTTTTGTACAGTACCAATCTCATGAAGCCAGTAAGAAATTTAAATTAACTTTTTAAAAATGTTTTGAAAGTGTTTATTCTCAGCTGTGTTTACTTTGTCGTTTGTTTTTTTTTTTAAAACAGTCTCATTGTATTGTTTTCATTTTTACTGCCAACTGACACATTTAAAATTTTCATTAGAAAGTCATCCCAAGCAAACCCTCAAAACTCATCCCTTTTTAAAAACCTTTTCCACCGTAGCAGCTATTCCATTTTTAAAGATGCCAGTGGTAGAACTACCACTTTTACCTTTTAATATATTTTAGTATTTGCAAAGAATGCGATTTAAATATGTATCACAAAGGTTCCTGAAGATTTAGGAAAAAAAAATTTCTCCAGTCCATTTCCAAACAAATCCTCTTCCCAAATGGAGACACATCTGATCTGTACTACAGTGACAAATCTAAATTTTTTAAATAATTATAGAATTCAGATTTTTATGAGAACTCATTTGTGTATATATAGAAGTCCATATATACACATGTACATATATATAGCATTTTGACTTGTATTGAAGTCATTTTAAAAGTTGTTATGAATTTTGCCATTTTCTGGCTTAAATTTTTGTGGCCTGTTATGAATAATGGAAGAAAAAAATTTAGTTCAATTCTCTAAAATCATGGCTGAACGGAATTTCAACAGAGAATCTCTGCTTGCCGAAATGACAAATGTTTCAAGTTGAATTTGGAACTGTGTTGTTGCGCTTTCATGACTCTGGTAGAGGGAAACAGGCAAAATTAATGGCTGATCTTGAAACATAAAAGTGTTTTAATGTAGTAATGCAGAATATTTTGTCGCAGTTTTTGTTTTAATTCTTAACTTGCTGGGTTTTTTCTCTTTAGTAGAATAGAAAGAGTATTGCATAGGAATCTTCCAGTAGTGTATCCACATTTGTAGGCTTCAGTTTTCTCCCAGTTGCCACCACCAAAGGGTGGATCAAGTCCAGCCAGAAAGTGTGTATCTATTTTCAGTTCAAAACTAGTGTGCAGTCAGAGAGTGAATGTAAATTTGCAAATACCAGGGGGGGGGGTTTGTTGTTTTTTTTTGTTTGTTTGTTTTTGTTTTTTTATTGGAATAATCTTTTCAGTTGTGCTACATGGTGTGTTATGTCCTCCTAAGCAACAAGTTAGATGTTAATCACACTTTCTACACCTGGGTACTTGGTTAAGGACTTTTTGCCCATTGCCAAGATTTAAAGACAGGACTCTTAGGAGTGAAGTAAAAGCATATTGCTTACACCACTTTTACCTAATGCAATATATTCTATTCCCCAACCCCTAATACCAAAAGAGGAAAAAAAGAAAATCAAAACCCTGTGATACATGAAAGCAAACTAGATTTGCTGTATTTCAACAATAACATGCTTTTCCTTGTCATTTTTTACAAGGAATTAAAAATTAGCAATTGAGTACATTGGTATCTCTCAAACCATAATGAGGATTCATACAAGGTTTTAAGTGGTTAAACTAAATATACTTCACAGAAACAGAAGTTGCTCCAGTTTAAGGAGCTCATGCTCCAGATGTTTTATCGGTAGCTCCTACTTTTTTTAATTCTAGGAGCAATATGCAGGTGTAGTTTTACTATTTTATACATATATGTATTTAAATTTTATTACTGAAAGATAACATTTTTATAAATGTGTTTGTGTTCCAAAGGCATTAAAATAAGGATGTATTAATAAGGAAAATACCTTTTTAAATTCTGCAAACTACTCCTAGATTTTGGGTTTAGGAGCACGTTATCTCAAAGTGGGCTTTTAGCTCTGCTTCATGACTTCTTCCTCTGGTTTCTGTGAAACAGATTGCTCGCTTACTTACATCTTTAGTTGAATGATTTGTTCAATATTGCTTTTTTTCTCTTCACCTTTCTAAAGGAAAGAAAATCACAGATGAACAGCACAAGGTAAATGCATTTGAATGTAACTCTAGTTGAAATCAGCAACTATAACATATCTAGGAAGAATTTGGTTTTATTCTCAGTCCTTTAAATCAATCTGAGATGAAGGTAAATGGACTTAATTCCAAGCATCTGCAATTCCCCCTGCAGCAGAGGAACACTGCAAGTGGTTGGCATCCCAGCAGTGAGGCCAGGAAGCACTGCCCATCCTGGGCACTCTCCAACACACAAATTCCCAATCCTTAGTGACTGCTTATCAGTCTCAGTTGCCGATTAGACTTCATTATAAAAAACAAAACAGACACTTTGCCAACACCCATTTCTTAGCCTCTAGCCAGACTCCTTACTACTTTGTATGTGCCTTAGCTTCCTTGAAAGGGGATTGACATTTCACTTTGGATTTAGACCTACATTTCACATGAGAAATAGGGACCTCAGACAAGATATTGAACCTCATTCAAGTCAGGGTTCCGGCGGAGTGACTGCACCAGAGTGTGTTTGCCACGGAGCTAGGGTGTGCAGTGAGGTGGAAGCAGACTGACACTGTGAGCAATACTACCACCATCAGCGTGCTTTTCAAATACTGCTTTAGGCAGAGTTGATATTGGCCACTACTAAAACCATTGGTATTTAAACCCCATTTTCTCAATTTGGGATGGATTCTTGGGGGAAGGGGGGAGGGCTGGCTGATCGTGCACCACTCTCTGTGCAACTTCTAAACTTCTAGTAAGGTTTGTTTTTTAAAAAAATATATATTTTTTTGTGTACTTGTTGCTTGTGCTTTATTTAGTAGTAAATTGTGGAATAGAGTGATTTATTGTTAATTTGGCAGTAGCGGTTTTTAAAAACCATATACTGACTGAAACATGAGCCAGAGCTGATTGCTTTATTAAGCTAATAATGAATGTTAAGAGTACATATTTTCAGGATCATTTGCCTAGTGAGCTAAACATGTATTATAGGCCAATATTTTTTAAAATAAAGCTTGGTCAACCTCTATGTTACACATATTACAAGATATAGCACTTTCAAAAAGAAAACCTAAACCTTTTAAGAAAATTTCTTACAGGTTATGCTTTTTATTATAAAACCTTTTATTATAATTTGTTTCAAGTGCCATTAGATTGCATATATGTAGGCCTTTGGTATAATGCTTTGTGTACAAAATGGTAGAAGTAATTTTAAACAGGTACATTTTTACAGTGTTTTCTTATCAATTTTGCTATATTGCACAGAACCAGTGTGTCTTTCTTAAGGGTTTTACAATGGTTTTTACTAGGTTTACATGTTTCAAACTACACTGTCTTCTACTGCCATTTTGAATACCAGTCAAAAAGAAAAGAATTAGGAGTTCGTCCTCACCAATTGCAAACTGTATCCTCTGGAGTTCTGGATGGTAAACTATGGCAAAAATGTTCAGTTCAACATGCAGTATTTGATGCATTTTTTTTTTTAAATCACATCCTATCATTGCTATGCTGCTGTCTGAAGTTAACTTAGGGCCTGATCCTGCATCCGTAAAGGTCAAGGGAGCAGGACTGCATCCTTCGTTATGTCTGTCTCATACACTGGTTTAGCAGCTCATCCTGTATTCTTCTCAGTCTATAGACAAGCCTCTGAAGTAAATGTAATTATCCTGGTATGTAGTAAACCGTATTGGCTTAGCTGCCCCTCCTGCATCCTCCCAGTGTACAATTCAAACCACAGCCTACCTAGCTCGATGTACAAAGAACGCCACAGTCGTTCAAAATGCATTTGGAAAGTCCCCAGGCTTTTCTGCAATAAGGGTGTCTTACTTTTGTTGGAAGGCAGTGTCTTTTGATAACAGTTATCTAGCCCTGGAAGTGACACAGAACTATTGCTAATCATATGTAAACACTTTTCAGTATAAGCTTCAGTGGTACAGTTGAACCAGAGTGAATGTTTATCTCCTCAGAAACACTCCTGCAATATTGTTATATTGGATCATGCTGCTAATGTAACTTGGGATACAACTCCTCTCATGGTGCTACAAACCTCCCTGTCTCATTCAGATGTATTTTTACCCATAGAAAAAGAAAAGGACTATACTAGACCTATAGTTGTATGATATATTTTTATACTGTGACTTAATTTGTCATTAATGAACTTTGTGCAACACCACGATGTATTCATATGCACTTGCAAAAGTCAAAATTTTGGACATGCAAATTGAAATGCTGATCAGCCCAGCTCTTGTTCATAAAAATAGGTGACTGCTAGTTAAAATTAAGTGGGGGCTTTTTATATGGTGTGGAGTGAAGAACATACTATATGTTATTAAAAGCCTTTGAATTTAGACAAAAACTGGGAAAAGTTTATTGGGGGATAGTGACACACCCAAACCTGACTCAGATTGCTGAAATTATATTTTTAGCTAGTGGAAAAATTGTTTGGACTTGTATACTAAAATGTTTTTATGATAAAAGTTTTGAGTCAAAAATAGAGGGGGAAAAATTAAAAAAAAAAAAAAAAACCAAACCAGAACACAGAAAACCCTGCATTCCAGACTGAATTTGTATATGTTTCTTGCATTTAAAATTTGCTATCCTGTGATATGGGAAATTGAGTTGCTTATCATGTATATGTACTTTAAAATGTATTCACAAACTACTGTTGTATTTGTATAAAATATAGACAAAAAGATTGCATATATATTTTTGTGTATAAGCTCTGTAAAATAGCAATCACATTATGAAGCTGCAGCAGAACTTCATTTTAAACATTCACATCCAAAGAAACAGACTATTTATTGTCCACATACCCTGATTATAAAATATACCTTGCTGCTATTAAACAATAGTGCTGCAGCTTCTTGTGGCCTACAGTGTTATGTTTGCTGTACAAAAATATGTGAACTCCACAAAATATATCAATAAAATTACAGAATGGTTTTAGTTAATGAATATCTCATGCCTGGCATTTCAATAGATAACCTTGATCTGCATGTTTGGGATCCAGTTTAGCTGGGTGTGGCTGTTCCAAGGTTGCGAAGGTATAATTGTCTTTCTAATTTATGATCAGTAAAATGTCAGTTTTTCAGAAAATCTTAAAGCATAAGTATCTACGTTTCATAATTTCACCAAGAAACAAACTGGAAATTGGATGATGCTGTTGTGTTTGTGATGAGAGTGATCTGAGCTGAATAGCCATTGAGATGGCAAGCAAATTGCACTCTAAAACACTGTAAGACACCAAAAGGTGAGTTTGGGGTTTCCACAGTGGGACCACTTGTTTAGGAGACATAGGTGAGTGACTCTCCATCATTTCAGGATACAGCATATACTTTATTTGTAGGATAAACTGTAAGGGGGTGGCATGTACAAAATGCAGCATGTGGGTTGTCTCTCTGAAATATTTCTAGGAGAAGCTCCATTGCTTTGATCCCATAAAGCTTCTGTCTGCCTGTGATGCTGGAGAAGAAGCCTGACTAATGGATGGGGGCAAGAGGTGCTGCACAGCCAGGTGAGCAGCCTGCAGAAAGTTGCCTCTGCTCATGCCACACAGTTGTTCTCTAGTGTAGGCTATTTGCCAGCAGAGTAGAAGACAAGCATTTCTCTTCTCCTTCCTTTTTGGAGCATTCTGCCTTCACATAGCACAGTTGATGTTTTCCAGCTTTTGGCTTCCTCTCTTTTCCATGTCCTGACTTTTTTTGGTTCCTTGCTGTGACCCAGTCTGAGATGAATGATGGTTACAGAGAGTTGTTGGCTGTTGTCTTCTCCATACACAAATGGTTTTCCTTTCTTACAATTCTTACGCCTTTCTTTCCCCTGAGCTGACATCACTTCCATGTCAACAGATTGACAAGAGATTGAACATAGTGCAGTTACTCCAGAGCCATGAGCATTGTTCCTTCTCTCTCTCATGTGACCACTGCTTTCCTAACACACAGAAAGCACAGAGGATACTGGTCCTTCAGTATCCTCTATACCTGGTCTTGTTCTGCTAGGAGTGGAAGAGAAAGACTATTCCAGTTTTATCCCTTTCATTCTCATCCTTTCCCTTCCCACATTTATGCATTCCCTAGGATAAAGGATGGGGTTTTGACAAGAAAATCCAAAACTGATACAGAGCTGCTGCTGGACTTAGAAAAACTGAGCAGCAGCATGCTCTTGGCTTCCCTGCTCTGCAAATCAAAACATTGTATTAAATTGGAGAGAAATTACATTTTCTGAAGTGGTACTTGCCATACTTGCCACAGTGAGAGTTTGCCATGACATGCAAGTAACAAGTAGGACAAGCAAGATAAGCTCTGTTACAAAACTTAGTCTGTGCTTAAAAGTTTGAGAAGTCCATTTGGAGGATTAACTGCTGCTTATCATTGTGAGCCTGGACTTTTAGCAAATAAACAGCAATGCTGCATTTCACTGTTTTGAACCACAGTGGAGATAGTGGTGTTGAAAATGACAGACCCCAGCAGCAGCATGGAGTTTCAGGCTCCTGCTTATGTTCTGTATTCCAGATAAATCAGTATAAACTTTCTCTGTTCCTAATAAAGGTATTTTTTAACAATATAAATTTATTTGCTTTAATGGCCTGTGTGTCCTTCAGGTTTTGAGACACATAAGTATTTTGAAAACACATAATTATCAACTGTGCTCTTCATTTCCATCATCATCCCACAGCCTTGTCTCCTTCAGGGGTTTTTGCTCCATAAAATCACCAGCCACAAAGCTAGTTTGCCTCAGAGGTGACCGAAGATGGGGGAAATCAGATGAGCACTGTGAAAACAGAATTGTAGTAATGCTCACCCTGGCTGGGCTGGAAATCACTGGAATTGATCCTTGACAGTTTGCCCATGGCCCTGATTTTCAACCTTGTGCTGAACTGCCATGTATAAAGAAGAAGAACAGTTCAGTCATTTCCTATCATCACTGCTAGATGTGTGGAAATTAGCCCAGAAAGCCTGAAAGTTTCTGAAGATCAGAACTTAGTTTTATGTGCATATATACATATATCTGCCCGTAGATACATATATATGCATGGGACGGTAGCAGTCAAACCTGGAAAGGCTGAAAAATAAGTTTTATTTTGTTTTGGCTTGCTTCAGTGAGTTTTAAGTCTCAAGTGTTTACGTTTTACGGGTCCAAAATGAATCATGCAGTTTGTCAGAGTATCTCCTAGTTAACACAGTGTGTGGTTTCCCAAGCAGGTTGGAAAAGTTTCTTCCAAATGCCTGATTAATCTACAAGAGACAGCAATTTATCTCTGGGTGCACACACTGCTGTGAGGAAGGTGTTTGTCAGCTCTCCTTGTGTAGACTTAGATACAATTTCAGCAGGGGAACTGTGTAGGTGGCGCCTCATTAAGCTCAACTGGGGCTTACTGCCTTTGTGTTAAATTATTTCACACATGGTCAGGAGTAAATCCTTAACTTTGCTCACAAGTACTCAGGTTTATGATGAAAATGAAATACAGACTCTATGTGGTTAAGGGGACCCGCCATAAACAAGCAACACAGAAGTATCAACTATCAAATATTAATGACTAACAAAGACAGATCAACGCCCCAAATTGACTGAGGTCTGTCCTCACCTTAAAATTTGTCTCCTCTTGCTTTGTCCATGTCTGGCTCCTTACATAGTAAAGCACAGAAGTGCCCAATACTTCATGTGCTCTCTTCAGCTTCAGATCTAAGAAAGAAATTCTTTATGGTGAAGGTAGTGAGACACTGGAACAGGTTGCCCAGAGAGGCTGTGGATGCCCCCTCTCTGGAGGTGTTTAAGGCCAGGCTGGACAAGGCACTGAGCAACCTGTTCTAGTGGGAGGTCTCCCTGCCTATGGCAGGGTGCAGTTGTAACTAGATGATCTTTAAGGTCCCTTCCAACCCAAACTATTCTAGGATTATATTTTTCTTGAATGGAATTTTTTTACAAGAATCTTCTTATTCACTAATGCAAACTAATTAACAATGTATTTGAACGGTATGACGGTTTTAATAGGTCAGGTTTCACACTCTGTAATTTAGGACAACCTCCTGTAATTTACAGTGGCCCACCAGAATCATGGAATAATTTATGTTTGAACTTTAAAGATCATCCAGTTAATGTTTGGATCTTCAAGATCATCCAGTTCCAACTCCCCTGCCATGGGCAGGGACACCTCCCACTAGAGCAGGTTGCTCAATTACCCATCTACCCAGCCTTAAACACTTTCAGGGATGAGGCATCCACAGCTTCCATGTTCCAGTGTCTCACCAAGTTCAGAGTGAAAAATTTTTCTCTGATATCTTATCTAAATCTACACTTTTCCAGTCTGAAGTCATTGCCCCTCATCCTCTCACATGGATAGAAAGTATTACTGTGGTCATCTCACAATTTATTATCTTTATCCTTAGGTTTACATTCTCTTAGCTTGTCTCAATGTACTCTTTCGCAATTGTGATGCTAATCTACAGCACCAGGTCCTGGATTGTTATCTGTGGTCCATTGATGGTCACTGAGGTCCCAGTAAATCTCTATGAAATCTGCTCTTCGCCAGTGCTTCCAGTTGGAGTCTCAGTGCTTTCAGGTAGGAGAGCCTTTTCTTCATGCTCTTGAACACACGGAGTAACCTTACTGGAAAGGAAATAAAGCATCAAGCAGCTGTTAAGTGATGAGTGGTTGATACCATATCAACATTGATAAACTAGGATTTAATCTTTTAAAATGCTTACTGTTGCTATGTCTCAGTTCCAAAGATCAGCTGTAAAATACCATCACAATTCTTGCAATGTATTTATCCTTTGCATTTGGTCTTACCTCCAACTGCTTTAATGAAAACTTGCTTCTATGCTTCTAATGACACACTTTCATGGTGTCATTTTCTCACCAAATCAACCAAACTCTGAAACAAGAACTTGTTTGTTTTCTGGCTTGTGCTTGCTGTTAAAAAAGAAAATGATTCATCAGTGACCTGTCTTCAGAGCAAGCTTGGGGGTGGACTGGCTTTAAATAATGGCATCCCTTACACCTGTGCCATTGATCACATCAGAAATGCTTTCAGGCAACTCTGAATATCAATTTGAGTTCCTTCAAGTGTGATTGGGAGCAGCATCTGCACCATGAAACATTCAATGCTTACAGAAAAATGTGGGGTTTTCCTCAAATCCTAGGTTGAGATCACAGGGATGGGCAGTACATGGAGAAAAGAGAAAATTTTTACTTGAAACTGGGAGAACTCCTCAGAAGTCACTAAGGCATGGGATAAGAAGTTGTATTGTTTTGAGAGTAGGACTGTAATTTAAATACTTAAGAGAGACATTTTGAAATAGATAATTATCAAGATCATAGATATTTATCAAGATCATAAAATAATGGAGTAGAAACAAAACGCCACCTCTATATTCTAAAGCTGTTCTCAGAAGTCACTGGACAGACAGGCCTTCAAGGGTTTATTACAGGGTACACCAACCAACCATACAAAGAAATAAAATCATAATTGTGCAGAAAAACCTAACTATACACTCTTCAGCTCTCTGAAATCAGTTAAAATCCCCAGTTCTGTCCTTCTCCTGTTCTAGGTGAAGCCATCACAGTTAAAAACCACAACAGTAATGCATCTTGATCAAAATGAAACTCTGGTGTTTGGTTTGTGCCCTCTGCTGTGGTGGGTTACAATATCTATCCTCTAAGCCCTCAAAGCAACTCAAGGAACAGCAGCAGTAACTACCAGTAATATCAGAGTTTCTCTATTCCTGACATAGAAGAGAAATATAGAATCGTAGTATAGTTTGCGTTGGAAGGAACCTTAAAGATCATCGGGTTCTGACCCTCCTGCCATAGGCAGGGACACCTCCCACTAGATCAGGTTGCTCAGTGCCTTGTCTAGCCTTGCCTTAAACACTTCCAGAGAGGGGGCATCCAGAACCTCTCTGGGCAACCTGTTCCAGTGTTTCACTACCCTGACCATAAAGAATTTCTTTCTTATGTCTAGATGGGTGAACCAAGAGATACTGGTTCTGTATCCCTTCTCAGGTGGAAGCACAGATTAGGCTGGGCAGCTGTTGCAGCACTGTATGTACAGGCATGTTTTATTTGTGGAAATACAACACAAAAGCTTGAAACAAAACCATCACTGCCACAGATGAAATATTGCACAGCTGCAACATATTGCAGCCCTGGGGAATGCAGGCTCTGTGTTTCCCTCTTCTGACTCTCAGAAGTTCCCATTTCATTCCCTGCTGATGACTTCTGCTTCATGCAGCTTCCATCTCACTTGAGGAAATAGCAGGGAAAAGGGAACAGCATGGTTGGAGTGTGCTGTGGGTGCTGGTGTGATGCCATGTGTTCCCATGGGGAAGGGTCACCTTGTCCCCAGAAGCCCTGCTCCACTCTGAAGATAGAGGCCAGCCTGTGGCTCCCTCCTTCAGCAATGCTGGAGCTGAACAGAGCTGTGAAGTGGGACAAGGACATCCCAGTTGCGTCTCATGTGAAGTCACTGAGCCAAGTCATTGATGGATTACAGGAAAACATGGAGAATAAACTACTGCATGCTTTTACATCTGCTTTAATTGTGGTCACATTGAAAGACACAGGATATTCCCCTGCTCTGGTCCTCAGCAGTTAGCTTGAAACATGATGGTAAGTTACTTTAAGTCTGTTTGTATTCCAAGATTTGTCCCTCTTCCTGTTCAAAATCTCAGTCTAGTCTCCAAGAACAGTACAACATCCCTGCCATGACAGGGATAAAACAGGAAAAATTTTGGCAGAAAAAAATAACAGTAAAATTACCAAAACAAGGACAAGTGGAAGGTGTGCAGAGTTGAGGGTGTGAAGTGGGCAGAGAGTTTAAAAAGAATACTATGGGAGGTCTTGTTTATCTTTTGGGATGAGATTTCTGAAAACTAAATTTAGGAACAGTCCTAATTCTAACTCTTCTTTATGGACAAATATGTTACTGATGCAGTATTCTCAATCTCCATAGAATCATAGAATGGGTTGGGCTGGAAGTGATCTTTAAAGGTCCAACTGGAGTCCAACACTCTCTGCAATAAGCAAGGACACCTTCAACAGGATCAGGTTGCTTAGAACTCCATACAACCTGGCCTTGAATATTTCCAGAGATGGAATGTCCACCACCTCTCTGTCAATCTGTTCCGTGTTTCATCACTCCCATGGTAAAATATTTCTTTATATCTAGCCTAAATCACTTTTAGATCAAAGCCATTATCCCTTTTCCTATTGCTACATTCCTTGATAAGAAGTTTGTCCGTATCTTTCCTATAGGTCCCCTAAAATACTGAAAGGCATGAGGTCTCCCTGGAGTCTTCTCTTCTTTGGACTGAACAAGCCCAACTTTCTCAGCCTGTTCTCATAGGAGAAAAGCTCCAGTCCCCTGAGCACTTGGCCTTGCTGCATATCATGAGGTCCATCTGCAGTCTTGCTCAGTTCCCCTGAGGTGAACAACTGAACCCATCTCAAGGTGGAGAATATTCCAGTTCTGCTTGCACATATTCTGAGCATCTCTGAAACCTCCCTCAGCTCATCTGTGCTTCATTTCACTCATGGAATCATCTTGGTTGTAAGGGACCTTTTAGATCATCTAGTCCATCCATAAGCATAACTCTAACGAGAACCATCCCTAAATCATATTTCTAAGCCCTATTTCTGCCCATCTCTTAAGTACCTCCAGAGATAGTGCCTCAACCACCTCCCTGGGCAGCTTCTTCCAATTCTTGATAACCCTTTCAGTGTAAAACATTTTTCCTAATACCCAGTCTAACTCTCATCCAAAAATGAACCAAAAAACCAGTGGAAACTGCCTGTAGAGTCAATGCTACCTTGAGTTAAACTCTGGAGAAAAAGGCACTGCCAATCTATGAAGTCCCAGCAGGAGCTGTATTGGCAAGGCCAACCCCAGGAGGAGGTTGTGAAGGGCAAGGATGTAGAAAGTGAGAACCAGGCTTTCCAAGGGATTTGTCAAAGCGTACAGAAGGACAATGTAAAAAGGAAGAAGGTAGATTCAGGCTAGATATAAGAAAGAAATTCTTTACAGTGAGGGTAGTGAGACACAAGAACAGGTTGCCCAGAGAGGTTGTGGATGCCCCTCTCTGGAGGTGTTTAAGGCCAAGCTGGACAAGGCACTGAGCAACCTGGTGTAGTGGGAGGGGTGTCCCTGCCTATGGCAGTGGGGTTGGAACTCGATGATCTTTAAGTCCCTTCCAACGCAAACTATTCTATGATTCTATAATTACTGGAATATTCCAAAGCACTGAGAACTACAAGGCTGCTCTGATGCATGTGCAATGCAGCAGGTATCAAACACTGAGGCAGTTAACATAAGCACCACAAATATGTGAGAGCAGGGTTGAAAGAGCAAAAGCCTCTCTGCATGGCAGGTCATGGGAAGATGACCAAATACTTATGTATAATTTTATTTACTACAGCTAATGGATAATACAGAGCAATCACTTGTTTTTCTGCTGCTTTTAAAGTTCCTGTCCCTCACAGGCAGAGTTGAGCAGCCAAATCAGCCCCCTACTCCCAGTCATGTTTCAGTGGCAGACTTCTCCAGGCACGCTTTTATATTTAGCTCTGTCTGCCATGGCCTCCTCAAAAGCCAGCACTTGCCATTTCAGAATGCTTCCTCTGACAATGGCTTGGAGCTGTTTAATGCATCTGATGATGATCATTCCTGCCTGGAGCCATGGTGAAATGCATTCATCAATCACTGCTTTATTTACTCCCAGGACATTTTGGTAGCAGTATGCAGTGGTCAAGACTCTTTTCTTTTTTATCTTAAGATTAGAAATTGTGTAAAACACTATCAGTTAATATATTTTTAGCTTTGAATCAATTTGCTTTGACTTTCTACAGGTTTCCTTCGGGGCTGGAGAAGAATGTTTCCAGGTGAGCCTGGTTGGCTTCAGAGAATTGTGACAGATGCAGTTCATTTGGGGGTGGGAGGGAGAATGATGAGGAAAGGATAAAAGGTTTTGGAAGGCCCTGTAAGCTCCTTTCTGTCAGGGAAACTTTCTAGTCTTCTGTCTTAGTGACTGAGTAGCTGCCTGCCTGCTGTTTTCTCCACTTTATTATGCCCTCACCCCTTCCTTTTAATTGTTTTCCTCCTTTTGAGTTCTCTCCATCTGTGGTTTCTCGACCCTGCAGCAGTCCTTTAGTTATCCCTGGCAAAGACAGCCAGGCTGTGTTCCTGGGGGGAGCTCCAACAGCCAGGACTCGCCTCTTGCCTCCCCGCCTGGCCTGGTGCTCCATCGACTGGGATCAGCTCTGCCTCCTCCAGCCCTTAGGCTCTGGTGGCTTCGGTTCTGTCTACAAAGCCACTTACCGTGGTGCAACTGTGGCTGTGAAGCAGGTGAAGAAGAGCAGCAAGAACCACCTGGCATCACGACAGAGCTTCTGGGCTGAGCTGAATGTGGCCCAGCTGCAGCACAGCAATGTGGTACGTGTGGTGGCTGCCAGCACGTGTGCCCCAGCCAGTCAGAATAGTTTGGGCACCATCATCATGGAGTATGTGGGCAACATCACCCTGCACCATGTAATCTATGGCACTGGCAGTGCATGGAGACAAGGTGAGGATGAGGAAGGAGGGTGTGGAAGGAAGGCTCTGAGCATGGATGAGACAGTGTGCTATGCTTGTGACATTGTGACTGGCTTAGCCTTTCTTCACTCACTGGGCATCGTGCACTTGGACTTGAAGCCTGCAAACATCTTCATCACTGAGCAGGGAGTGTGCAAGATTGGAGACTTTGGCTGCTCCCAGAAGCTTGAGGAGGACTTGTCCCACAGTCCCCATGTTTGCCAGCAAGGGGGCACGTACACACACCGTGCCCCTGAGCTCCTCAAGGGGGAGAGGGTAACCACCAAAGCAGACATCTACTCCTTTGCTATCACCCTCTGGCAGATTGTCATACGGGAGCAGCCTTACCTGGGCGAGAGGCAGTACGTGCTCTATGCTGTGGTAGCCTATAACTTGCGTCCTTCCCTGGCTGCTGCCGTTTTCCAGGACTCAGCAGTGGGACAGAGACTCCGGGGCATCATCAGCTGCTGCTGGAATGCCAAGGGAGAGGAGCGCCCCAGCGCAGCCCAGCTGCTCCCCAGCCTCAGTGCCCTCAAGGGCAGCCTCTAGGAAAACTCAGGATTCTCTAAAGTTTCTTTTACTCTCCACTTTTTATTCCATCTTTCCTCTGAACACTTAGTCCCTGTGCAATCTAAAGGTTTTGTTGCTGCTTTTTATGTTTAAAAAAGAGACGACAACCTGACTTGTTTTATGAAGATTGTAAATAAAGAGATTTAACAAAACTGTGGAGTTTTTACCATGGGAAGGGACAGTAGCAACAAGGATCAAGATGTTAGCAATTCGGACTTTTTCTGGTTGATTTGTTGTGTGCTGCCTTGCTCAGGGAGAAACTGCCTAATGTGATGTGCAGAAAACAGTCATTTTCAAAGAAGTGAAATGGAAAAGGCACAGCTTTTAGATGGCTCTTTGTACATAATAACTTGGTATTTCCAAAATGTCAGATATGAGTTGTTCCTTACACTGGCTAGGTTTGTGCATTTGAGCTTTTCCTCTTCATTTACCAAGGAATGAGCATGCATCACAAATCAATGAAAGCAGAAAAATAAGTGTCAGCTGGGTTTTTTCCTGTTCTTAAATGTATGAAGTTTTGGTAGCTATGCTGTTTCTGTAATAGGAAATCTGAACTTCCCAGCCTCCCTGTTGAAATAAGGAACCTTTTTCTCAGTCTAAAGCTGTTACAAATGAGAAGATGTGTTAACAACCTGTGCTTTTATAAAGCCTCCATGGTGTGAAGTGTGTTAGATGCAAGATGCTCCTTGGCATATTGTAAACTTGAGTATCTGAAGTATTATAAGAGCATCTTGAGTGGAATAGGAAGTTCTCAAGGTCTGGAGGAACAGAGGTTTTTTAAAAAAAGGAAGAAAAATTGGGAAAACATGGACATGTATAGATACCAAGAATTCTCATGAATTGGGAGGAGGGGGGAATTACTTGCCCTTTGTAATGCATGGGATTGGTATTAGACAAGATACTGTAAGTGTTGAACAGAAAAGAATGCTTAAAACAGTAATTATGATATTCTGCAGGTGCTCAAAGCGCATGTTTTTGAACTATGCTCTGTGCTGCTTCTGTCTGATTTACTATCTTTCCTGATCTGGTTGTAAAGTGTAAGGTAAAGCAAGTGCTATAGGCAATGCTTAAGTAAGAGTTGTGATTACTGGCTTATCAGAACTGAGAATTACTGATCTGTCGAGATCTCGGCACTGTCTGGAGCTACAAAGTTCTTGCTGCCATAGGTAATACTGCTGTTCTACTCAAAGCCTTGTTTTTTGGGGTTTTTTTGGTTTTAAGACAGGAGAAAGAGTGATGTTTCAGTCTGTTTTTTTCTTCTTTCCCCTTCCTCCCCCTTGCTTTCATTCGGGATAAAAGCCCCGAAGGAATTGAGCCAGTTTCCTGATTTCTGACACACATCTGTTCTTAGCCCCATGAAATCCTGGAAATGAGCAGCTATGTGAATTTGAGAGGATTCTGTAGGTTCTTATGGTATTTGGGCTGGTCAATGAAATAATGGTTTATAAAGCATTTCTAAGCTTAACTATATCTTGCTTATCTCTGCCCCTTAAGTCCAACTATAAATTGCTACTTAGAATCAAAAGTCCTAAAGTAAATTCTGGAATGTTTTCTGTGTTTTCTCTGGCAAAATAATTATGCTATAGAACTGGAATGATATGGTTTTTCATTTTACATAACTTTTAATAATCAAGAAAGAGATTATGAAAGCTATAATGACACAGTTACCTGTGAAAATTATAAGCTGAAGACATGAAAGAGAAAATGTCAGATAAAGCCACTAGCATGCCTCACCTTAACATCAAGACTTAAATAAAAATGTTTCTCTGATCTTCAAAAGAATATAATAAAAATGGAATTAATGGGTTTTGCTAGTGCAGTATTTATTTTCCCAGTCTTGGTTTAAACTGCCTGAAATTTAATGATACTTTAGCACCAGTAAGTGCTGATTGAGTCTCTGAGAAATCAAGCAACCTTCAAAATGTTAATGATAAAAGAATACTGGATGGCTAAGACCTACTCTTGAAGCACAGCCAACTCTGCAGATGTCTCAATTTTACTGTATTGTCTTTTGATGGTCACCCAGAACTTTGCATAGCCCTCAAGTGCAGGCCCATCATTATTTGCTGTCCTAATGATGTTCTTCACCTGTTTCTAGATTTTATTTGCTCCTTGTTGACTGCTACTGAGCTTTGAGTTAATACTAATTGAGAAACACCTCAGGCCTGATAGCTCAGAATGCATGGCTCTACATGAGAAGGATTCTTCTGCCTATTTTACCTCACTTTATGGATGTCCTTCTGCTGGTTTGTAGCTGGCCTTTGCACTTGCTTCCCTAACTATCTCCAGCATCAGCAAATTTGTTTATCCAATGGCTCACCCTCTTGCCCTTCATTTATGGATGTGTTGGGCAGCACCACACCCCATGGAATGATCATGAGCACTTTCTTCAGTTGAGACAGAGCTGACACTTAAATTTGAGCTTCTGCTCCTATCTTTTTACTTATCCTGCCCAGGAATTTCTCTCCTCAACGTGTCTGCTCAGTACCTTTAAAAGCTTTGCAGTGGAAGATTTTTTTAAATACCTTTGGAAATTCAAAGGGATCATATTAACTAGTTCCTAATCTGCATGTTCTTGGTGCTCCTCGAGAGCAAAGCATAGCTCCTTCCAACCAAAGCAATATTGGCTTTTACTGAACATATCATATCTATGCATCTGTTATTTCCTTTAATATAGTATCTGTCAATATATCTTGTACAGATATCGATGTCATTAGGGAAGTTATTTCTTAAAGACTTTGATGGAATATGGTCCTGGAGAGATGCGAAACCTGATTGCTTTTTAAAATGGCTTTCTCCAAGCTCAAGATTGGTCTATCCCAATATAGCAGGAAATCAAGCAAAGGTAGCCTCCATGGAAGGACTTGATGAAAATCAAACATGAAAAATGAAAATACAAGAGTTGAGAGGCAAATAGGAGCACAGGAGAAAGGAAGTGTTACTTCTCTACTTCTGGTAGAGAAAGATCAGAGTGGGGAGCACTCAAACAAAGAAGGCATACTTGAGTTCATGGGACTTGATGGAATGCACTCACAAATGCTGATGGAGTTTGCTGATGTCATTGTGAGGTCACTCTTGCTTGTCTTCACAAGGTCAGAGGAGCTGTGATCACTGGCATGAAGTCCAGCAGGAGACCAGTCACTACCGGTTTGCCCACAGAGATCAATACTGGGTGCAGAACGGATTATCATCTCCATTAATGGCCTGGATGCTAGAACAGAGTGTACCCTCAGCCAGTTTGCAGAGGATACGTAAATGGATGGAGTGGTCAATACCACTGGTTGTACTGGTAGTTAGGATTGTCTTACCAAGCTGGATGGGAAGCGATACAGGGAACTGCAAAGTCTGGCACCTGGTGGAGGAAAACCCCATGCTGTGGGCTGACCAGCCAGAAAGGAGCTTTGGTGGAAAGGACCTGGACCCCCTGGCAGACACCAAGTTGAAAATGAGACAGCAATGTGCCCTTGTGCCAAAAGTGCCCGACAGCATATGAGGGTGCAATACCAGGGTGCCGGCAGCTCTCCCAGAAGCATGCCCAGAAGAGATTATTCACCTCTGTTCAGTTAGCTCTGGCAAGACGCATCTGTGGATTAAATGCCTTGTCAGGGTATATCTAAAAGCATTAAAAGTTTGAAATGCTGAATTAGCCTTCATGCCCTAGTAGAGTCTAGTAAATTTGGAGGTACAGGATGCTGAGTTGCATTTATTTCGACAATGCAGCATTGGTGTTAATCTGAGGATAGTGTTATTGTCATCTCTTTTTAGGCTGTGCCATTCAGCTCTCTACTAGCCAGGTATGCTCTTCTCAGGGCATGAGTTAACTGATGCTGAGAACAGGCTGGACCACCTCAAATAAGAATGACCATGCCTATGCTTTAAGGAAGGAACAAAGCCTCATTTGTCCCCTCTGGCAAATGTCAGATCTCTCACATCTTACCATCAACCAAGTTCTCCAGCTGGATGTAATTATTTTCCTTGGAAAGTAAACCATCGGTGTATTCAGATTTGGTTGTTTTTTGCCTTTATAGCAGCAATAGTGCTAGGATGCCAGGTCACAATGGTAATTTTCTCAAGGTGAACTGTTTTTTGGCACAAGCCACCTTTCAAACATCCATCTCTGCAGCACTGAGAGCTGACTGTTCAAACCTGGGTGGCTTAACACCTGCCTAATAGCAATCTGGGGTAACCGCAGCCTGCACAAAAACTTCAGCTAGTTCTCATAAATCTCCCAGTGCTTAACTACCTGCATTTACTGATTTCAGAAAGTTTGTATAAAGAAGATATAGTAATGTACTTCCATTTTCATGTCTAGTCATCAATAGCAGTAGCTCTGGACATAGAAAGCACATCAGATTGCTGTATTTTGCACGTTCTTAGTTATACAGATAGCAACATCCACTAAGGGAAAGCATCAATTAGAAGTTCTAATTCTGGCCTTCTCTTTCTGTGTTTTTTTTTTTTTCTGTGTGGTTTTTGTTTGTTTGTTTGTTTTTGTTTTTGTTTTAGTTTTTTTTTTCAAAACTTGACAGGATGCAGTAAAGAAAGGGACTTTATGTCATTTTATTTAACTCAAACTGAACCTCTAAGAAAGAGCCAGTGCTATTTACTGCTGAAATAGTTTTATGTCAAAATTAATTTTTTCATGCTTTTCTTCTCAGTGAAAAGCAATTTCCACGTGCTGTCTTGAATTCTGTGAAGTGCAACAATTACTTTAGCTGCCAAGTGATTGTAAGAAAGACAAGAAAAGGTGGCTGGAAGCATGGGAAATATGCAGTTGGAATAAGAGTTTCTAGAAAGAATGATAAAGGAGGGAAATAAAAAGAATGGAAGTATAATTTCTCCACAGGGTATTACTCCTTGCTTACTATACCTATTACTGAAGGTTTAGTATCTTTTGTTCCCTAATAATAATATCAACAGATATTTCCCAATAAGTTTAGGAAAAAAATGTAAGCAAAAGTCACAATTTGGATGCCTCTCTGGCTATTTGGAGGTGGGATAGGTGGGAGTTAAATGCATTTGATAATTAAATTGGAAACAGTTACCTTTTTCTCTGATAATAGACTCTGGCTTCCCATCAACCAGGAGCCTCTGCAACCCTGCTCCTGGCTTCTTCTCATGTTCACTTCTCTTTTCTTTGATGCTTCTTCTGTGCTCACTTAAGATTCTTCTTCTTTTTTCTTTCTTTTTTTTTTAAGTGCAATGCTTTATCTCAACCCAGAAAGAAAGAGAAAATGCCATCATTGAATGACAAAAGTACCATGTTTCTTGGAGATGGGCACCACTTTGACACAGCAGGTAGGATGGGAAAGTTTAAGGGTGAAGATGTATGAGTTGCTTCTGTATTCTGTGGTCAAATATGTCAGCAGCAAAGAAAACAAAACAAGTGTTTTCTAGAACATGTCTCAAATATTTGTAAATTCAATAGGATGTAAGTGGATGTTTAGTATTTGATTTTTGTATCAAAATTTGAAGAATTAGCATACGTGGTTGTAAATTCAAAAGATGAGAATAGGGGTAGAAAATGAATGGTTATTATTAAAACTAACTGTACTTTGAACATGTTAATTCTACATTATTTTAGCTTTTTATCTGCTGCAAATACCTTAATGCAGTGCTCAAAGAGCCTCTTTCTATGCTTCAGTTAACCCAGCTGCCAAGTATTTGTCTGCCTGTCAAATGAAAAGCCTTAAAACCAGTCAAAGAAGGAAAATGGAACCAAAAAAAAACCAAACCCAAACTCTACTGGCATCTATCCCAGTCTGCCATCAGCTAGGGATGCCATGGGATGATCTGATAGTAGAGGCACCATCTGCCCCAGGACTTCTCAGAGCTTGAGGCTGCGTTTCACTCCCTGCCCAGCCCGAGGTTCAATAGCCTGAGTGTTCAGCAGAGCAGGGAGGTGATGGCATGTGCCTGTGCAGGGCACCTGGGATAATAGGGTAATTCATAACTTAATAAATATTCTACTGCACATGTGCCAGGCTACAAAGAGCAAAGCAGGCTGCAAAGTGGGAACGTGAATGTCCAGCTCTTTTCAAGTTGCACGTCCCCTTCCCCCCTCCCAGAAAAAGGGCAGAGGGAAAACCGGTTTTATTTTTGAGTAGAGTCTTTTTCACAACCTCTTGCTTGGAAATGGGGAGAAGGCTTTGATTCAGATATATCTCAAGTGAAGATGGCCAGACACAAGTATAGAAAGATGCACCTGAACAGAGCTAGTAAAAAAGCTGAGTGTAAATATGGGAAGTGATAGGCTGGGGAGGCTATATTTTCTTTTTATCAGTAGTTAATAGTACATATTACACAAATAGTAATTTCAGAGAGATATCAGAACCTTGTTCCACATCCTTGTTACTTTCATCTAACTAACTAAAACTAGACTAACCTCATTTTCAGTTTTTGTAACAATGATGTTTGAATAGACTAGTGTGGAAACTCATGTACAAGCCCCCTTTTCATTATAAGTGATGTAGGGACTTCTGCCATATATTTAGGAGGAAGATAAATTTAATATACTTGCTGCACTCCCCTATAAGCTGTTTGCATAAATAGGATGGCTGGGTCTCCTATGAAATATTACAGAATCTACAGTTGTTGTTCCTGCCCCCCTACTGCAACCTCATAATTTCTACGTAGCAAGCTGCAGCTGCCACTTTGCTACATTAGCTTTTTCAAGAAGCTATCAAACGCTTTGAAACCAAAACTTCTTAGTATTTGATGCCTCTTGGATCACTTTCATGTTACATTGTGGATCTGACCAGCTGCTCCCAACAATCACAGTGTAATGATTTCCTCAGTGGCTAGTAATTCCTCTTTCTAAACACATCCTTAACACCATAGTATCTCCTTTAGTTACAGGTCCTAGGTTTTATGGTATTGTTCCTTTGACTGTCAGGTTTTGAGTAATTTAACTTGTTCAGATCACAGAGGGTCAGGTCACAACAGGAGAAGCATCATGGAATTGGCTTGAGTCTGTCTCTACAGATGCCAGGGTTGGGAAGGGCATCTCTTCACAAGTCCCACAGAAGTCAATCTGACATCTGGATGTAATCTAGATAAAACTCTGAGATGCAACTAATATTCTGCCCTAGTAGTCCTCTACCATCAAGATGGCAATCCCCCCATGCTTTGAATCTCACTGTCAGCTGTGGCAAGTATTTGCTAATTTTGTACTTGTTCATCATCTGAAAACCAGTCAGATCAAGAATATAGCAAAAAAGAAACTAATCTTAAAGAGATGAGGAAAAACTTCTCAAGTGAAAAAAAGCCCATGTTGTACTGATGTACTCTATATCAAGTTTTCCCTCTAGTTGTAAGGCAGTGTGAGGTTGGGATCATTCCTCAAATTATCCCTGCTCCATGACAGAGAGACACCACAAGGACCGTGAAACAATTCCCTCCTCTGCTGTCTCGCCAAAGAATTACTTTAGATTAAACTGCTCTTTGGAAGAAAAAAATACCATCAGTGACTTCATAACTGGGCTCTAAAACAGCAGACAAAAATATATGTGGACTACTAAGTACTTTACAATGAGAGTGTACTGGAACAGGTTGCCCAGAAAGGTGGAGAGAGGCCTCATCCCTGGAGACATTCAAAGCCAGGCTTGATGAGGCTCTGAGCAACCTAATCCAGTGCAAGATATCCCTGCTCACTGCAGGGCATTGGAGTAGATGACCTTTGAAGGCTCCTTCCAACTCAACATGTTCTGTGATTCTATGATGATATACTGGCAAACATAATTGCTGTAAAATTCATCAGTATTTTTTTCCTCAAGGGCAGACATCCAAAACTGTGCAAACATCCATCTGCTGCTCACTTCCCACAGTCTTTGCTGGAGGTAAGCATGAGGAGGGAAGACAATTTTGAAATCTTTATTAGCATAGTATTGTAAGAGTTCCTATGCACCTGCATATGCCACTGGTTCCTAAATTTTCTGAGTACAAACCATCCAAGAGAAACCAGTAAGTAAGTGCAGCAAACCAGTCTGCATCCTGGAAGCCATTTCCAATGCAGTTGTTAAAACATCTTGTGATGTTCCAACAGTCCCACAGATGTTATTTGAGAAGACACCACTTTTCAACAAGTGCTCCAAACTACTATGGTCTTCTTGAACCGTTTCATTTTCCTCAGACTAAAATAGACCACGATAAACGGCTCTGAGTGGCACTGCCTCAAGTGGCCAAATCTGAACTGGAGGAATTTGACTTACTTGGAGTAAATTTTTTATATTCGACTAACCTTCCCACACATGTAGTCTTCCAAAGTGACTTCCAAAATGAAAAATTAATGCAAAAATACTAGGTTTAGTTTCTGTTTCCACTAGGTCCACTCTCACCAGTCTGACACTGAATTTTTTGTACAGGAGACAGGTTTTCCCCCCTTAGTATCAGGGCCTGCATAACAAGAGATGATATGATAAGAATGTAAGTGTAAATAGTGTACGCAAACGCATACCCAAATTGGCATGTTCTGAGAAGTTGTTCATCCAAAACCTGGTAAGAAGAAGAGGAAATTAACACTAACAAAGCTTGCTTTGTTACTTAAGACCAAGCAGATGCTGAAGCCCTTCTTAAAATGCTTGAAAATGGCTTACATTGCATTGGTACTGCCTTGTTTCAGTACTCCACCGAGTACTACTACTGATGATTTCCTGGGAAGCCTTGAATACGACCCTGCTGCACAGAAATTTTATTATGAGAAATTTAAACAAAACCTTTAGAGGTATGTTTGGATCTCAATGACCTTGGAAAAGGAAGGTACACGGAAAAACATTATTCACCATTGGAAGCAAAGTCTAGAGGAATTAGGCTGGTAAAT
The DNA here is from genome assembly GCA_013400935.1 of Turnix velox. Classification (NCBI taxonomy): domain Eukaryota; kingdom Metazoa; phylum Chordata; class Aves; order Charadriiformes; family Turnicidae; genus Turnix; species Turnix velox. The sequence goes on along the minus strand of VZTY01014397.1, from coordinate 159,312 downwards.
AATAATCCAGGTAGTGTAACTCAGGTAGCTTCCAGGGAGCTGCTCATGTCAAATAATTCCTATAAAAAAATGACAAAGCAGATTTAAGGAAACTGCTTTGAGTTCTGCCAGGACCATCCACAGGCCACCTGTGTGAACCAACTAGAATAAATCTACTCAAGAGAATAAAATCCGCAAATCCTGGAGAGGATGCCTGTCCTTTCAACTTCCAAAGCATGGATCACAAGAAGATAGCAAAAGCCTTCACTTTGAGAAGTTCTTACAATATTTTAGAAGATGCTGAGTGTCAGGCTCATTCAGCTAACCTTTGGTTACTCAGGTAGACTCATATCAGGATCTTCCCTTGAATTCTGACCACTCTGATGCTATAAAAACACTGAAGAGATCTCCTCAAAGGTCATTCTTGTCAAATGAAGACAGACAGTTAATTTACATCTAGATTAAATGGATTAAGATTTGTAGAACATTGAGATTTCTTGTCTGCACGAAAATATTGTACAATTTAGCCTGTCATAGAGAGGAAAAAACCCAAACAACTTACCAGGCAAAACTTAGCAAGATCAAATGCAAGCGCATTTAAGCAGCTGAAGAATTAACTGACTTTATTTAGCACAAAGTAAAGATGCTCAGTCTAAAATTAAACAAACAATCATCAACTTGACAAGAACCTAACTCCCTATACATAAAATTTTAATTGACAGGAGCTAAATTTCTAATCCAAAAGTATAAATTGAATCTAATTGATTCAATTAGAATATACAGGAATAACAATATTCAGTTCATTACTCAGGACTGTTTCTAAAGGACAAACTGATCAAAGAAATGTCAGAAAAGTGTCATGGATGTACATGGAACTATACTTTGTGTGATAAATTGTGAAATTACATATTGTTTCTGCTACAGGCTACTAAGTCATGCTAAAAACACATCTTGCTACTTAATAGTTTATCTTCTTAATTATGTGTGACATGAGGAAAACACTCCTGGAAGCTTAATCTAAAAAATTTATGTCAATTGTGTATTTTAAGTTATAACTCAAATTTCATCAAAACAGTATTAGCTGGGGAGAAAAACCTACATTAAACCAGTATGTAACCAAAGAAAAATCAGGCATAAGGTAAATTACGAATTAGAAGCTATGAATGACAAAATATTCAGAAAAATTATATATAAAATGGATATTTACAGATATGTGTTTTTTATAGTGTGTATCAGAAAAAGCAGGAAGTTCAGACAAAATTGTTCTATATTTGTGGAGAAGACTAACATCTATCAGAAATTTCTAACAATAGCTAAGGAAAGCCTTAAGCATAGGAACTGAAGTAAGGCGGTTTTTAAATCAGCAGCTCCAGATAGTTTGCATCCAAGAATTTCAAGAGCTGGCAAAGGAGACTTGTCTGCTGTTAATGTGGATTTTCCATAAGCTTTGAGAAATCTGTGGAAGCTCAGGAAAAAAAAAATCTCAAAGACAGCTGAGGTGTTGCCAACAGTGGGGGGAAAAAAAAAGGAGTAAGAAAGAAACAGATTCATAGATGTACTGTCAATCTTGCGTTAAACTTGGGGGGGAAAAATGATGACTTCTTGACATAGACATAAGAAACAAATGAGGCAATTGTACATAAATTACTCTGCTTAGATGTGGGGGAAACGTATCATTTCAGATTAACCTTTCCTTATGCAATCACAGTGTACACTTGGTAGACAATGTAACACACTTGTACATCAACTTCTTTTGTAGGACACAGAAACTGGCATAGTTGTGCACACATAGTTTATAGTATGTAAATTAAAAATAAAGTCAAAGATCTGTGTCATCAATGATGAATCAGTTGGACACATTTCTAATTGAATCCCACAGGAATTAGTTCTTGCAAGCAATCAACTCAATATTTTATTTGGAAATAAAGTTTACTATGGGTATTTGTAAGAGCTCTTAGTAAATAATGTAGCAAGACTGCTGAATGGGAACAGTCTAGATTATGGAACAATTACGTATTTCAGCATGATCAGTGTGAAGTCATACATTTAAAAGTGATGCATATAAAAAGTCATAGAAGATTTGCTCAACAAGGTGCTGGAATAGCTGACAACAGAGTAAATGTGGGGTTTTTAAGCATAAGTGAGTTCAAAACTGTTAAAACAATTATTAAATGGCTCAAAAGACATCACCAGAACTGAATGCTACTTCCATTGTAGGGAGGAAGAGGCCAGACAAACAGGAGTATCATCTAGACATATGTTTCTGTTCATCAAAACTGATCATCACCAGTAAAAGACATTACTGCATTTCAGGGAAAAGGATGATGACTTCTTTATCCATGTTTATTGGAACTGCTTTATCAGAATGGAGCAGTTAGTCCAAAGAAGTTATTAGCAAGCCAGTGATTTGAAAGAGCACGTATAAATGATTTGAGTACCAAACAAGTCTAAATTTGATGGAATAACTGCCACACAAAATTTTAATTCCATTACATAGGAAGAACAATAAAGCCTTTGGGGGGAATATACCAAATGCAGTGAAATAGCTCAAAATAAGTTCATACTAAAACAAGAAGAGAACTTTTAAAAACAACTTCAGTACTAAATTACTAACCTTCCAAAGGTAGCAGTAGTTTTGCTAACATTACACAGCCTCTATGATTACTGGAAAAAAAACCCTAGCTAGACTTAAAATATTCTTTTTTTAAAAGGTAATCACAGTGACCCTAGTATAGGCCATCATTTCATAATGTCTTCTACTGTAGCTCAATAAATCTGTCACATAACATCAGCATCAGCATGTTTGGGGCTGGCAGTTATCAGTCTCCATGTAAAATCAATGGCTGTTTTCATTCAAAACTAAATAAAATAAAATTGCTCTAGTACCTAATTGGAGTAAGAAACTTAAATGAGTAAAGTAAATAAAATGTAGAGTTTAAGAATTAATGAAACTAGCCTTTTTACTTCATATTTCCGCTCTTACACCTCCACTTTCAGCAATGAAGAAAAAGGGAAAAAAAAAAAAGGGGGGGGGGAGGGAGAAGAGAGAAGAAAGGATAAGGAAAAGGGCTTAGAAGGGAGAGAAGAGGGGATGAGGGGATAAGGAAAAGGGCTTATAAGGGAATGCATTCGCTGCCCTTGGAAGCGAAACTCCACCAAACTCCACCAAAAAGCCGCAGCCACCGGTGAAGGCACCCAGAAACCCCGCTGCAGGGAAGCGACAAGCCCCACCGACGACACTCACCGCAGCGACCGGCCCTTTCGCCAACGAGGGCGGGGGACCCGGTGCTCGGCCCTACCGCTTCTGCCCCCTCCCCACCGAGCCCAGCTCCCTCTAGCATCTTTACTCGCCACCAGGGCCACCGCAATTTAGGAGGCCCATCCAAACCGACTTCCCCTCCCCAGAGCTTCCGGGCCCCGGCTCGGCGGGTGAAAGGTCCCGCAGCGCCCGGATGGAGGCGGCGCCGGGCGCCATATATAAGCGTCCCGCCGGCTCTTTGCCTTCCTCTCTCCTGCCGCCGTCGCTGCCGCCTCCTGGCTCACCGCTGTTCACTGGGCCCCGCGCCGCCCCTCGCCCGGGAATAAGTCGGTCAGGAAGGTTCTGCTGCCGCCATGGTGAGGCGGGGAGCGGCGGGGAGGGCAAGGGAAGGGAGAAGGAGAAAGTTCGCTGCTGTCGCTTCGGTGCCGGTAGGGCGGTGTGTCCGCCAGGCCCGGGTGGCCGCGTGTGCCCCGCCGATGCTGGCCTTCGGCGGCCGACTGGGCCTTGATCGTGGGGGAAGGTGGTGCCAGAAGGATCCCCCCTTTGACGGGGCGGGCCCGAGAGCCTTCTACAGCCGAGGATGCTGCAGGCCGGGCCCTGCGATGGCTTTTCCTCCCCTTCCCTGCTGCCGGGCGGCCCGCAACAGCAGCCGGGCTGTTCTTGGCAGGCGGGGGGGAAGACCAGCCCAGCCCGGCCGAGAGGAGTGAAAGCGCCTAAGTCGGGCCTCCTTCGCCCCAAAAAACAGCTTTTATGATAGCGGCCTCTTTAAAGCTCTTTCTTCCTTCGTATTTTTACCGTAACTTTTCACCAGTTAATCAGCCCAGTTACTTGCAAACATTTAATTGCCCAAACTCTTCAACTCGATCTCCTGCATGGCTGAATTACTCCTTCTGAACAGATGCCCCTTTTTGTTGTCTCCATTTAGATCGTTACTGTTTTGTCGATATCCTTGTTATTCATTAGGCCATAAGATAAGAGAAATCTGAAACGTGTTTAATTTTGAGGGCGAGGAGCATTCCTGACTGGACAGCCTGCTATGCATAGGCAAACCAAGGAAGGGATGTTCTTGCAGCTTCCCTCAGGGAGATGCAGCCAGACACTAAAAGTTCACTTTTCCTCTGAGCATATAGGGCGTTTTGACATTCCTTTCTGTTCCCACCATTTCTTCCATGCCACCGTGCCCATCCAGCGAGCAGAATAAAGCATTCCCTAAGCCAAATGGTTCTTTACACTCTAGAAGTGTGTTTTTTAAGAGGCTGCAGGTGGCGTCAGATTGGGGTTGATGGCAGTGTCTGATACTTGCAACTTCAACATTTCAGGCGTTTAAAGATACTGGCAAAGCACCTGTGGAACAAGAGGTGGCAATTCATCGCATCAGAATTACTTTGACAAGCCGTAATGTAAAATCACTTGAAAAGGGTGAGTGATAACTTTCTTTTAGCAGTAGTAGCTGCTAAGTAATGACTGATCTGTATAATATATGATGTAATGCATTGCAAAATCAAAAGTATTAAAGCCAGTTACAATTAAAAGTTAAAGTGTTCTTGTGACTTGGCTAACAGAGTCAACACAAAGTGTTTCATGCACTGATGAGTAAACTCTAATTTAACTTTTAATGGAAGCTAGTGTTTAGGCGTCTTTATCATGCTGAAAGCTAGAGTTCCTCCCTTTAGTTCTTGCTGGCATTATGGTTGTTGCTCTTGAATGGATAAGAACTGAAAGATACCATTTTCTTTATATCTTCTCCCTTTTTTTGAAGAGTTTAGTTTAGAAATTTATTGTTCTTCAAGAAACTATGTAATATTGTTTATGAACTGGCTTTTTCAGTGTTTAAATCATGTTGTGAAGTTACTGTTGTAGGAACTTCAGGTTGATAAGTCTAAAGACAGCTTAAACTTGCAATAATGGATTTTGCCTACTGTTGTAACATGTTTTTGTTCACCATGGTGCTAAGCTTCCACTTCAGTGTGTTTGGCTATGAGGATAAAATTCAAAATGAATGGCAGTGATCATTTAATACGCTATTCTGAGCCAACATCTTGTTTGAAATCTTCACTTAAGAAAACAAAAAAAGATACTCACAAACTTGAGCTATTTTGTCTTCTATTTTTGTTTCAGTCTGTGCTGACTTGATCAGAGGTGCTAAGGAAAAAAACCTAAAGGTGAAAGGACCTGTTCGCATGCCCACCAAGGTACTTAACGCTGTTTTCCTGTCTTAGAACTTTGGTTTTTTGCTAGTGTGCATGTAAAATCCCTGTTCTTCAAAAAAAAATAAAGTTGAGATGTAAAGTATTACTACTAAATTGAGTGTGACCCAGTGTAGGCACTAAATGTTGTGACTAATTGAGGCAACTGTTCAGTGTAAAACATTTTAAACCAGGAAGGAGCTTGTCCTTCAATTGATTTTATTAATGAATTAAAAAAAAAAAAGGGTATAGGAGGATGGGGGGGGAGGTATTAACATAAGTAGAATACATCTTAAGAAGTAACTTGTCAATGACGTAGATGTGGTACAGTATTTTTAGGTGGACTGATTGATTGTAGTTCTGCGTGCACTGATTGAATACACTTTGTTTGTTTTTTCTTCAGACTCTGCGAATTACAACCAGGAAGACTCCTTGTGGGGAAGGTTCCAAGACCTGGGATCGTTTCCAAATGCGTATCCATAAACGGCTCATTGACTTACACAGCCCTTCTGAGATCGTCAAGCAGATCACTTCCATCAGCATTGAACCAGGTGTAGAAGTTGAAGTTACTATTGCTGATGCCTAAATGATGGCCATCATTGAATAAAGCTGATTTACAAATTTTCATTGTTGTTTAATTTTTATGAGCATGCCATGAGCCTGGGGTGGTGATTTTCATGGAAGAGGAGGACAGCACAGATCACAATCAAATTCTCATGTGAGAGGATTGTATGATATTCAAGAAGGAATATTCCAGTTCAAAGCATCAGGAAGATGAAATTTGGGCTTTGTAGTTTCATTGGTGGGTGGTGCCTGTATAGGCATGCAGCACTTTAAATCCTTGTTTAGGGAAATAAGTTTTTAATTACTGAATTTAGCTCAAATCTTAGTCTTCGCACAGAAAAGCAGTAGCATTTAGGTGGACATTATTACCAAATTTTCAATTCTTTTTTTGCTAAGCAAGGTTGAACTAACACTTTGGTTGCATAAATTCCATTCCCCCTGCCTCCATGCTTTTTATGATCTTGAGGATGCTGCCTATAAAATTTTATGATTTGTGGATAATACATTCAGTTTGGCAAGGTCTTAATTTAGACTTGCATGTAGTCACAGAACTAAGCTGTGAAATCCTTTAGTTGTCTTATTTTGGTTTAATTTTCCATATATTTGAACATTAAAGATCAGCCTTCACAGGTAAAGCAATGCAGTAGCCATTTTCATTGCTGCTGCTACTTGTGCCTCTGATGTTTAGTGTTTTTTTTCTCCTGCAAACCAATCCTTAATGGAACAATAATTCTTGAATTCAAGACATAAAGCCCCGAGTTAAATGAAAGAACACTTCACAGAATTGTTTGGGTTGGAAGGGAGATTGAGAGACCATTCAGTCTGACCTCCCCTGGACTGAGCATGGGCATCTTCATTCTATCCATTTCATACTGGGTTGCTGCTTCTACTTTAAACACAGGAGAGAACTTGAGTTATAGATAAAGCAGAAGTGAGGAAACAGGTGGTTGAGTGGACCTTGAGGTTCAATTTGTATTTGTCAAGTCCTCAACCAGTGGCCAAAGCCTGAGATTTCTTTAGGGACACAGGAGTTACTTCACCTGCCTGCTTGTCTCGATGTCATGAAATGTACAGCCTTAGAAGGTTTCTGTCCCTCCAGTTAGCAGGATCTAGAGTTTTGGTCAAAGGGAGACATGGCAAAATTGCTGAACTCTAGGATTTGGGAGAGAACTTCAAAGATTATCTAGTCCGCCCCCCTGCCAAAGCAGGTTCATCCACAGCAGGCTAGGCAGGAACATTTTCAGGCAGGCTCTGAGTATCTCCAGAGAAGAAGGTTCCACAGCCAAGATGAGAAACTTGCATTTACGTGCACAGATTGCAGCAAACCTGCTTCTTTGGGAAATATCTCACAGAACTGGCCAGGCTTGATGAACCTCTGAGCAACCTGATTTAGTGTGAGATGCCCCTGTTCACTGCAGAGAGGCTGGACTAGATGACCTCTGAAGGACATTTCCAACTTGACGCATTCTATAACTGCATGACAAGGGTAAAAAAACCCCGTGTCTTCTGGAAAATTGGTTTTGAGTGGTACAAACACAAGCTGCTTGAAAAATACTTCTCCCTTTGGTTTTAAAATTATCTATATGGTATGGGTTGCTCTGAAAAGCATGGTAAGATCTTGCCTGTTTGACACTAGATTAAAAGGGTATAAACTACAGAATGAGCAACAGACTGAAGAGTTACCAGTTGAGGCTGACTATCCTTTTTTGTGTGCCATCAGCTGTTAACTTTCCCCCAGAAGTCTCACCTCCGCTTAACTAACAAGCACTTTGTGGAGACCTTGGGTGGGCTGATGGTCTTTTAGCATTCCTTCTGCATTCAGTCTTTCCTTTTGGGCAAAGCTCGTTGCTGTGAAACAGCCTTTTACTGCTGTGCAACACCTCACTGTACCTGACTCGACACCCTTGCTCCTTGAATGAACCTGAATGGCCTGATGTCCCATCTATTTCCTATGGGTGGTAGAGGAAGCTTAGAGTATTTGGAGAAACTTTTACACTGAAAACATTATTAAACATTGGGATGAGCTGCCCAGGGAGGTGGTGGAATCATCATCCTTGGAGGTATCTTAAGAGAGGGGAGTACATAAAGCTTAGAGATAAGAGTGCAGGCTAGGGATGGTTCTTGTCAGGTTGATGGTCGGACTCAGTGATCTGAAAGGTCCCTTCTTGTGACTCCTCTTTAAAAAGCAAGTTTTAATGGTCTCCTGAGCGTGTTCTTCTATGGGGCTTTTGAGCACGTTTCTCCCGTTTCACCTGCCTCCAACCTAACTCCTCGGGACAAAGGCAACTTTGCCTCCTCGGCTGAGTCTTGACCCATGCAAACACGAAGCCGCCTACCCGTTCTCTGAAGAGAAGGGCTTTTTGACGGCTTTCCCCGCACGAAGAGCCAGCGGTTCCCTCGGTATCGGACAGCAGGCTCCCGGCGTGTTGTCGTTGCCCATTCTCCCTCCGCCCCCCCGCCATCCCTGGGTTCCGGCGCCCGCTCCTCCCGCTCGTTCCCCGCGCGCTCGTTGATGCGTTTGTTTACCACCATCCCGCCTGCTGCCGGGCCGGTTACGTAACACCCGTAATAACTTTATATAACTGTTTCGATGGAAAATATTTAGGTATCCGCGTCTCCGCC
>VZTY01014397.1:76341-150563 GCA_013400935.1 Turnix velox | reverse complement strand
TCTCCCCCCGTTCCAGTCCTCCTTCCCTCAAACACCCCCCCCGCCGCAACCGCCTTGCGCTGTGCTGTGGCGGCCTCTGCCGGGCAGAGGGAGACACGACACCTCCCTGGTCCCTCCCCTTCAGCCAATCAGCACCCGCCTTCCCCCGCTCAAATGCCCACGCGGGCAGAGGGGAGAGGGTTGTTTGGCGGGCTCCCGCGCGCGGCAAGGTAGTGGCGGTTGGCGGGCGGTTGGTTGCCCGTTGGCGGCTGCCGTCGCACTGAGGCGGTGCCCGCGCCCGCCCGCTCCCCTTGCGCCGTGCCTTCCCTCTGTGAGCGAATGGGGCTTTGCCTCAGTCGGTGGTGTCGAGGCAGGGCACACTGCCCGAAGGGTCTAAGGGCGGGAAATGCAGGCCTGGGCTTGGTGTCCAAGGTCCTCGAGAGTGTTGAGCCCTTCAGGAGTCGGGGGAGTGGTTAGAGGTGGTGGCCTGGCGCTTGCAGGTGGAGGGAAGTAATTCCCAGCTGAGTCGGTCCATGTGCTCTGACTTGCATATTTCTTAATATCACCCAACTGCCGGTGGTTTAATATCCCTTCTTGCTCCCAGGCTTCTTTAGAAGGCCTTATTTTCTGCAGAACTAGCTTATTCCTCTATTTTGCTATCTGTATTTTTGCCCATTCTTTTTTAAAAATTATGGACTTACCTTCTTTGCCCTCCTTATAAGTTACTTTGCACAGAATGATGGACAATCAGTGGAAAAGCTGTGTTTCTGCAGAAGTATCTGATGTGTTGGAGTCAGTTTCTTTTCTGGACATGGCTGGTAAATCCTCACCTATGGAGTCAACAGTATTGCCTAATACAGAGGAACAGGAGGTGTGAACTGGTTTTGTAACACGTTTTCTGCTTATACTTTTAAACTTGTTTTAGTTCTGGGAAGTATTTCTTTGGTAAGAACTGCAGCATTTTCCTGTCCTCTAGATTCATTTGGCTTTTCTGCTTACTTCTCATTACTTACAAAGCTGTCATAGCTGGTAGCAAATGCATATAGTCATTACTACATGATGTGCTGTGCTAAGCTTTTGAGAAGGAAGTAAAGGATTTCACTAATTGCACTTTGTTGGTTTTTTTGAAACTAAAATAGGCTCTAGACCCTTATGGAAAAGTTATTAGGTGTTTGTAAATAAAAACCTATAATGCTGTGCTGTGGTCTTCTTTTGAAGATATCATAACCATCCCTGGTTTTTTTTTCAATGGTAGTTTTCCTTATTGACTCCTTTCACATGACTTAGTTTTGTATGATTAGTGGAGTGCTGGCCATGGGAAGGCTGTAGAAACCCCTGGTAAATCCAACTCCTGAACAAGCAAGTTGTCAAAGTAGGATCTTTAAACTCTGTGAGAGGGAAGAAGTGCTGGGATCACTCTAAAAATCTTGCTGTGAATTGCTTCACGCAGATGGGGAGGCCTTTGTGAAATGGTATGGACTAGAAAAGCCTACCTTAGCAACTGAGAGCTGTTTCATGGTTGCTACTGTGAGGAATATGAGGGGGTTGTGCCTGGGTGCTGGCAATGAAGTTGTCTCTTAATGGTCCCTACCATGGTCACTCTAGTAACTGAACACAGAGTCATAGAATGGTTTGGGTTGGAAGGGACCTTAAAGATCATCTAATTCCAGCCCCCCTACCATGGGCAGGGATACCTTCCACCAGACCAGGTTGCTTAGCGTCTCTTCCCGCCTGGCCTTAAACACCTCTAAGGAGAGGTGCTCTCTGGGCAACCAGTTGTAGTATCTCACCACCCTCGCCATAAGGAATATAGGATTATAGAATGGTTTGGGTTGGAAGGAAAGGAAGGCTCAACCACAGCTAGGATCCTACAGAAACCCAGCACCCCTAAGTGGCTGCCTGGAGCATCTGTTAAAAAATATAGCTTGAATTCAATACAAAAGAAGGCCAGAAGGTGGAAGCAGTGCTGTTTATGCCTCCAATACTTTTTAAAAATCAAATCTCTTGGCTTTGTCATAAAAGAATACTAAGGAAGGATGGACAGGACATAGAGACATTAGCAGGTAAAAAAAGCAAATGGAACCTTAGGGTCTGTACTTGACAAGGAAGGAAAAAGTGAAGCATTAAAATAAGATAGAAAATATTGCATTGAAAGTTTATGATGGTACTATTTTGGGGGTGTTCTTTTTAAAAAGTGGCACTTTAATTATTTTTTTTTTAGGCTTATCAACCTTTGAAAGTCTTCTTGAGAGTGAAGCCTTTTTCTGTAGCAGAGCTTGAAAACCATGAAACTCAGGTTAGTTGTAGAATTAAGGTTTTCTTTTTCTTCAAAGTTTTGTAATTTGGGTCTTTCTATTTGGAAGCGGAACATAGCTTTTATAAAATAATTAGTGATTTTTCTTTTTCCTATCATAATTGTTACTGTGTAGTATACCTGTTAGTTCTGTGAAGTTCCATGGGGTATGTTATTTAAAAGTTGGTGTTGCTCCAAAAATTGAGGAATTTCATGAAAGAGATCATGTAATTCTAGTAGTTATTTGTGTGTCTGACCCTTGAGTTTCTTTGGAATGCCTAAACAGTCTGCTGCTTTGTCTTGGTGACTTGCTACTCATCCTGTCAAATTTTTCTGTAACCTTTACAGTTTATGCTGTCAAATTCAGAAATCTTGAGTGTTTTACACACACATTCAGTGGCACAGAAATATTTCTCCCTGATGCCCTCCTTTGTGAATGTCCATGTAAAGAAGTCATCTTGCTGTCCTTTGAGGACAAGGTCTTTGCAGTGTATCTCCCAGCCCTTGTGTTTGCAGGATATCCAGGTTTCTTTGATAGACCTCTTGTTTTTGACTTGTTTGAATAAGAATTTATTATTAGTTCTGATTTGCTTCTTGCAATTTGTCTTTTAAAAAATATATTCTTGCCTTTAATATTCCAGAGTTGAAACCTTGGTGGTTTTTTTCTTTTTGGTTGGATTATTTTTCTTCTCTCCCCTCAAATTGGTCTTCTTAGGCAGTTCTGGATGAGTTGTACACACTTCCATACCACTTCTAGTCTCATATTAATCAGCAATCTGAGCTGGCTGTGGGGGTAAACCAATTTACAAAATCAAATTGGTTTATGAGTTGTTTGTCATTTCTCTTTGGAGTGGTAAATTTCTGACTGCCTGACCATTAGCAAAGCTACTTTTTCTTAAAGGCAGGGAGGGAGAGGGAAAGGATATTGAATTTGTACTAGATTTTAAAAAAAGTCCTTATGTTTATGTGGATCAGGTTATGCACCTAATATGTTGGAAGATCAACTATTTAATCCGGTGTTGCATAGTATGAAGCGTTTTTCCTCATTTTCCAAAAATTATGAGTGCTTGAAAGATCTTCAGCTTCTTCAGTGTTTTCTACTCTCACTATTAATCAGTGAGGTAAATGCTTAATAAAAAAAAAAATTAAAGAAACAGCAAAACCAACCAACAAAAAGTTCCTTACCATTTCTGTAATCAGTGAGAAATCAACCTAATTTTTAGGTTCTTTTTTTTCCTCTGCCATGCATAATTTTCTGGAAAGTATCTTTGTTCCAATATGCAACAAGGAAAGAAAACAGTAGAGCCCAAATCCCGTGTTTTATAGTTGCAGACTGATGCTATGAAGTGGGACAGTCAACAGCTTAACTGATCTGTTGTTGCTTTTAGACATAATAATTTTGGCAAGTGAAGCTTCAGAGGATGAAATTCTGTACCTCTGGTGCAACTGCCAGTGATTCTCTGGAGTCACCAGCTGGAGAAAAGGGAATTGTGTTCTTCGTATAGATGTGTACAGAACCAGAAATGGTCCAACTCCTGCCTAGTCACATGTGAGATCAGCTGTGGGGAGACAATAAGTGACATTACCGACTGGTTTCAAACTCTGCACATCTGACTACCTTAAGGCCTCTACTCAAAAGGATCTATGTAGCTGCAGGTGTTGAATGTTTATGTAGCTTTTTAGGATTTAGTACATCTGACCTACATTTTTTTTTCCTTGTGGTGTAGGAGGAATATTAAAGAGTAAGTGCATTAAAGCTGAGAGCAGTGAGCAAGTGGTTGGTCTAAATTCATTACTTAGCTACTTAGAGCTTCTATGGTTGTTGATAAACGGATTTGTTAATTGAGATTCCTAGGAAAATCACTTCTTCCCGTGCACATGCTACACACAGACTATTAGTCATGCCAGTCTTGGAAAAAAAATTTGGGTTTAATTGCAATCAATCCTTGTGGTCAAGGCACTGAAGTGATACTGCTAGTTCAGTTGTTATTTTTGGTAACCAGTCCTGTGTAAAATAAACATTTCCTGGGTTACTCTATTCTGCATTTATCTAGGTAGTGGGTGCTAGGTGATTACATCTCCCACTTACTTAATTGAGAAGCAGCAGTTAATCTATGATTCAAAGGATAATGCTTCAATCTTAATTTACTTGATTATGCTGGTCATAGCTTGTTTCATGCTTTAAATAATTAAAGTGGAAAATGGGAAGGTGGCTTTGTCATAGCTGAAATTGTGCAAGCCACAACCATAAAATGTCAGGGATTAGAAAGTGTTTTTAAAAATGCATGTAACTAGAGGAAATCCTAGGAAAGAATATTATTTCCCTAGAAAACTTTGTCTAGACTCTGGCTTGCATTGGAAGTGGATATCTCAGTAGTTGTTACATGTCTTAAGAGTGGCTATGTGTAAAATTTGCAGATTGAACTCTGGTAATTGGATCAAACCATTAGGGCTTTTGGCGTGTGTTGTTTTGTTTTTGGGGTGTTTTTTTTAGATTGCTTTCTTCCTAAATGCTTCTGTGGCTTTTGATTTACTTTTACCTTGTTTTTAAGAATTGTATAACCATTGAAGATCCTCAGACAGTAATTCTTAATGCACCCAAAGATTCTTCTGCAATGAAAAACAGTGAAAGAGGGACTGGTCATTCTGCACACAAGTTCACTTTTTCTCAGGTAGGCAAACTTTTAAAAATATTTTGGTTGTAGTTTAATGTTTGCCTGTAGTAATAATAAAATTGAATTTTCTATTGTATCATGCTGTGGTTTTTTTTTTTCTTTGAAGTACATGTGATGGTACTTGTCTCAAAAATTATGGTCAACTTATTTACTCCTAGGCTGTCAAGAAAGCTGCATTTCTTGGTGATGAGCTTCTTGGTTTTCTTTGATAAGATGCCACATAAGCTTCTCATAGGCAAAAGTTTACAGTGTTTCTGCTCTTCCTGCAGATGCCCTCATCTGCGAGTGTTATGTTGATCTTCCCATCTCAATATGACTAACTGGTACAGAAGGAGGAGGGAGTTAACCAGCATAGTTCTCGAAAGTCTTCACTCAGTAGTTTCTACTTTAGGAGCAGAAAAATATTCAAAACAAGTGTAAGCCTAACTGACCCTCAGAACTAAGCATGCATCCTATGAGAATCCAATGGAAAATACTGAATTAGAAGGGGTCAGGCAAGATACTATCTCCTACTCAGCTTGCTCTGAAAATCTTGTCACTATTAATTAGTGCTTAATATTTTGGTATCTTAAAATTTTGTGCTGCTCGTAATTTTTTTTTTTCTTTTCTCCTTCCACTCTGTCCCTGGTGCTCCCCATACCTTCTCCAAGGTCTTTGGACCAGAAACTACTCAGAGTGAATTTTTTGAAGGCTCAATGAAAGAGGTAGTAAAAGCATATGTTAATGGAGTGAGTGGACTGGTGTTTACATACGGGGTTACAAATGCAGGCAAGACATTCACCATCCAAGGTATAAAATGTTTGCCAAAAATTGTATATAACAACCAAGTCAATCTGATCAGAAGTTAGTATATGTTAGTCTACATTTGATGCTTTGTTATTTTTAAGGGACTTCAAAAGATCTTGGTATTTTACCTCGCTCACTTGATGTGATTTTTAACCACATAAGGGAAAGACATTATCTGAAGATGAACTTCAAACCGTATTTGAGCAATGGTATTAAGAAACTAGAAGATGCACAAGTTAAACAAGAAGAAGCCATAAAGACTGCTATTCTTGCATCACTAAAAGAGGTCAGTGACCAAATACTTCCTTGTTACTGGGTGAGGCTTCTTAAAGACTTTGTAACATATGATCCTTAAAATCTGACTATTGATTCTTTAGTTTTATTTAAATCCACATTATGGATACTAGATGAAATGCTATGGTAATTGATTTTTGAGCTCAGGGTAAACTGGAAGAACTTTCTTTCTGCAGCAGGCAGCATACAATGAAAACCGAAAACCACTGGGAAGCTTGGATTTCTGTAGAGGAGCAGTTCTGACACTGTGATGATACTATAGCCCTTGTAAAATCTGAGCTGACTTATCTAAAACCTGCCTTTAAAGTGAATTCTTTTGGGTCAGGTTTCCAGGATGGATCTCTGGGTAGTTGCTCGAATTCTGGTAGTAGCTCAGGAGAGATGATGGCAGTGAAGGGGCAGTGAAGAAGGTGAAAGGTAGATTATAAAGTTGGTAAAACTAACTTCATAGAGAAACTTCGTCTGATACAGTGAGTGAAGCCTGATGCCATAAAATTAGTTTCCTAAAAGGACAACAGCTTTTTAGAAGGTTGTATGTATCTTTTTACTATGTTCTCTGAAGGTTGTAGGTAGAATAGAGAGGTTTTTACTGTTGCAGCATCCCATTCTTATTACCAAGACTATTTCTATTGTGAGAAATGGATCTTCACAGAAAATAGGTGTACTTGTCTCTGTGACAGTTTAATGTTTCTAAGCCAAATTGTCACAAGATGTCTGCCTTTTTTCCCTTATGTTCCAAATGCTTTGAAATTAATAGTAAATATCTGCAGCATTTGAGGACTGTCATACAAAGAAATATGAAACAAATTCTGGGAAGTACAAAAGTAATGATTGTCTGGGTTTTGTTTTTTCTGTGATCTTTAATACCAGTGTTGTTGAAGTACTCCATTTAGCTCAGAAGTAATATCCTGTGAATCATATTCATATGTAAAACTCCACTATAAATTCTATTGCTTAATTTAAACTCTGCAAATTGGGACTTTGTTTAGTCTGAGTCTGGTGAGAAATCTAAAAGATGTGGAAGACTGTGTATTTATTTTTTCTTAAAAAGCTAACTTGCTCTGTGTGTGTGTGTATGTGCAGGGGGTGTGGAGCTTAAAGGAAAATTGAGACAGTCAGGAAAATATGTTTTAAAACTTCATGGAACCTACAAGCTTGCATCAAGGAACAAGCAGGAGTTCAAGGTCTAGAACAGGAGGTTGATAACTTACTTTGAAGATAGCTCTGTACTTCACAAATACTCCTTTCTTTTAATGAAGTCAGACTGATTTTATGGTTTAATTGCAGAATGTTGCAGCAGGAGATGGGAGGGCTGCTGCACTAACAGTAAAAGGCAAGCAAGACTCAATTATTAGGAAGGAAAGGCAAAAAAAGCATCTAGAAAATAATACGTGAGACAACCGTGCCTGTGTGTTACAGTGCTTGCATAGCGATAGTTCTGCTATCGCCAGGGATGGAGCTGTGCTTCATGATAGCTTGTGAATAGCATTACTGTTTGGCTGTTCACTCATGCTTGTAATCCGAGAGCAGATACGGTTTGGTGGGCTTGGTTTTGGTTTACATGAATTTCTGAAGGCCCTTTTTTCAGGCTCGGTTTACATGCCTGCTGTTCCTTTCATTCTTTATGTTTAAACTGCTCTGAGTTACTGCAATATTTTTGCATTGAATGTTCTACTGTTTGTTTTCTGTTTAGTACTGCTGCAAAAACTCGTGCTTTGCACAGTTCACACCGCCTCTTTCACTCCCTTTACTTGTTCAATTCACTGGATTAAATACTGAGTTTTACTGGGTTAAAAGCTGCTTTACTTACATTCCTATTCCATTCTGTCCTCATATTTGCTTTTAAATGTCAGCTTCTGTCATTGGCAAACAATGTCAGTTCCTGTTCACACTTTTTTTTCAGATAGTCTAACAACATAGGGAATTGTTGAAATACCTTTACAAAAACTAACTGCATGCGAAGTACTGTGCTACTGGAGTTTATGTTCTCTTACATTTTTGACATGCATAGATATGCCATGCACATCGGTTCCCTACCCATCTTTAGAACTCTTCTTTGTGCATTGCAGACAGAATGAACAGAGCCATACAAAGAAATATGAAACGTAGCTATTCAAGTAACATATGTATAGACAGTGCAGTCTTTGCAAAATAGTAATTTATAAAATAAATTACAATGAGATCATATACTATTTAGCTTTAAAGTGGAAGATTGAGAAGTATGGCTTCATACTTTTGTTTGTAAAAAAAAATTAAATAACTGGTTTGGATATATCAAATGACATAGGCATCAGTAGAAAAATGTAATTCTAACTGCTAGAATGCAGGCCTATGTTTGCCATCTCCTACCCTAGGATGACCCTCTATGGCAATTGGGTTTTGGGGAATTGGAGGGAATATACCAATGTATGAAATATGGAGAGAGAGAGGTAGTGTGTGGAGTTGTTGCAATCTCTGGATAGTGGGTATTGCTATTTGATTATACCAGTTTTCCTAATGTTAATTTCACAGAATCACAGAATATCAGGAATTGTAAGGGACGACCTCAAGAGTTCTAGTCCAATTCCCCTGCCAGAGCAGGAACACCTAAGACTAAGTCACACAGGAATGCATCCAGATTTTGAATATCTCCAGAGGAGGAGAGTCCACAGCCTCTCCTGGGCAGCATGTTCCAGTGTTCTGTCACAGTGTTCTGTGAAGCCTGTATTTTGACAAGTCTTTGATATAAAGAAATTAACCTAATGTGTATACTTTAGCTGTGATGTTATCTATACAGAATTTTTAATGGCCTTTGAATTCAGTCTGAATTAAGCCAGCGTAGACAGTTTATCAGATCTTTAAGCCTTTTCTTTAGCTATCATTTCACTCTGTCTGAGGTCTAAAAGTAAGATTGACATGAACTGTCACAGACCTTGTAATTTGCAAGTTTTCAGTAGCAAGCAAGTCTCTGCCCCTAAAGAAATTCTCCAGTTGTTTTGGTTGGTTGCAGTGCTGGTCATATTGGCCCCATAATTCATTTTGGGTTGCTGCAGTCTGACAGAGAATCTTGATCCTCTCATAACTGTGAAGTCAGTCAACTACATCAGCACCAAAAAAAAAAATAGTGGAGTAGCAGGCAGCAGTAATTCTTCTGAGGGAAAGACCATTCATAGATTTTTAGTTTGGTAGTGTTAAAAATGATTCATTTGCATCCAGAGTAAGAGCGGTTTAATGCTTAATACTACCATTCTGTTTAAATCATAAATACTGGAATTATTTTTTCTTAGTTCTTCTATTCTCATAATCCATTCATGTGGAAGTAACAATATCTTATTTTTCTAAAGGAGACAGAAAGCATCTCAAATGCTATTAAAAATATGTATGATGTGGAGTCAGCTTCTTCCAGCTGTACCTTCCAAAGTGTTCCTTCTGATTCACAAGGTAAAATAAAAGTGGAAAAAATTAGTGTGTGTGGGCAAAAACCAAATGGGAAATTATTAGTGGATTAAAACCATGTACTATACTATAAAGTGAATGTATATACTCTGTAACCAAATTTTATTGTTTCAACTTGGGAGAAAGAGTAACAATGTAAAAAAATATTCTGACAGCTTTTCTCTTTTTAGGAGATGAGGAAGGCAAGGCTTGTGTTTAAGTTGCTGGGAGCTTGTGGTGGAGTGGGCAATAGCTTAGGGCTTGGGCATATTCTGTTTACAGGTGACAGCAGAGAAACTCCCATGCTCTTGAGTAAACTCAAAGTTATACAGAACTGTGTATCTCATTGTACAACACTGATATCTACAGGCTTGGTCCTTTAAACTGCAATTAAAAATGTATCAAAGAGTTTGACCATTAAACTCTTTCTTTGTTTTGGATTAGCAGGGAGAAGCTTTGTTCCCCTTGACGTGTTTAGGACTAATATGGACCAAAGAACACAAGCATGTGTGTGGATTTCTTTTTGTGAAATTTATAATGAATATGTGTATGATCTATTAAATGTATTGTCTACATCAAAAACTCAGAAGCGCAGAGTCTTAAGAATTTGTGAGGATCAAGGAGGAAATTCCTATATTAAAGGTAAAAATACCGTTTTATGACCTTGGCAGCTTCACAGAGTTTTTGATGATCAGAAATGTATATAAAAGGTCTCTTTTCACAGACTTGAAGTGGATTAACGTTCATAGCACTGAAGAAGCCTGCAAAATACTGAAAATTGGAAACAAGAACCGAAGCTTTGCTTGCACTAGAATGAATGAGCAATCCAGTAGGAGGTTTGTTCTTCTATAAGTGTACTGTCTCTTTCCTTTTAAGGGGTGGGAGGAAGAAAAGGGAGAAGAAAACTTTAGAAATTGTTTCAAATGAACTACTGTACAAGAACAGCTTAAGACTTTCCTTGATTATTCTGAATTTATTACAATAACGCTTCCTGGAAGAAAGCTAGGAATGGTTCTGTGAATTTAATTGTAGCTGAACTTGGGCTGCTATGTGTGACTTGGGACAGCCTAAAAGGTCCAAACATCCCTGTTTTGTTTTTTGGTTTTTTTGAGTGCCAACAAGAGATTTGGCAAATGTTAGTAGTGTTCAGTGGGAATGGCTGTGTGAGGATATTGAAGTTAACCCTGAACAATTCTTCATCTCCAATACAGTTCTTGGAGTCTGCCAGCAGGGGACGTAATGAGCAAGTAGTGCAGTACCTCTCGGTGCTGCTATATTATCAAGATGCTTTGAAATTACTGCGGTCTAGCGGAACTTACTTGTTATATTAAGACCCCAGCTCTGGGAGATAGACCAGGAGAATCTGGCTTCTTGCAGTAGGAGGAAATAAACAGATAAGGACGTATACTTACTGTCAAAAATGCTGTCTTGCTTTTAATGTCTTATTAATATGTTGTTAAGGTGTGAAATGTTGTATATTTAGCTAGTATAATCATAGTGTCACTAGGCTTGCTGTTTCTGTAAAATGATTCAAACTATCATTAAGTTTCACACCGATTCCACAGATTTTGCTTGAGATGAAAACAGTGCAGAAAAGATCTGTGTTTTATGTGGAGTTTTGTCTAGAATGCCATCTTTTTGCCCTGGACAATATGCTGACTTCCACTTAGCTTGTTTCTAAATAGTGTTTGTTTTCTTAGATATTTCTTTCTTAACTTTTTCTGGAGAAGTCTGTCTTCTGTGCTTCCTCATTTACTAGATAAATTGCTGGTTCTGGGATTTTCTCTTTGCTTTCAGACTGCATATGCTGCCTCTGTAGCTTGATGCCTAAAACACAGTAACTGGTTTATCAAGTATTACAGATTTCACCTTGCTAGAAAACAAAGTAATTTGAAACAACTATGTTGAAGTAGGCAATATAATAGGACTGTGAAACCTTATTGTCTTCCCTTGTCACCGCTTTATCTCTAAGAAACTAATTCTTCAAAATTTACTGAATCTAGATACTGTCCAAAGCTAGTAAACTATAACCGGCTATTTATCTTCCAATCAGTAGAATTAAGTAACTGGCTTGTTCATTCCCCAAGACAGCTTGTAGGCTTAATGGGATATTTTTGCCTTTTCCTGTATTGAAATAAATGGGAAGTCACAAAACATAATTTTTTTTGCTTCTTTTTTGCCACTGAATGAATATGCTGCAAAGGTAACTAATCTGAATTACTGAATGAATTCTTATTCCTTCCTAAGCACTTTTTATTTGCTTCAGTGACTGCTTAATTTTTATAACTGTTATTAAAATAGTTATTAAAATACTACTTTCCATTCCAGTCACAGCATATTTTCAATCAGGCTCCTAAGGCTCACTGATGAACATCAGCCATGTGTTCTTGGAGTTTCAGAGTAAGTGAATACTTCTGCTCTTTTCCAGAATGTAAATATATCTTATCAACTTCTGTAAAATAAGCATGCTATCTGGTGAATTTTATTTTAATAAACAAATCCTCTGAGAGCCGAGAAGGAAATCAGAATTTCACTGGTTGCATAAAACTGCCAGGAAACCTGACAGAGATGGGCATCAAACTGTCTCCTTCTCTCTTAAGGTTTGACTTAGAAGTAACCTGTTAAAACTCAATCGTATGTAAATTGGGGATAATACATGGGCATTATATAAAGGGAAGGTGGGGACAGAACAGTATTGAGTAGTATGTTGTATATTTCGGTGTTGGAGTTCTTATTGTCTGGCTGATAGAAGCCAGTCTCTGAAGTTGGAGTGCAGCAGTTAGTTTTCACTTTGGGTCTTCAAGCACTGTCAGTGTATTTTTCTGCTTTGGGACCAATCTAGAGTTTCATGGGCTGAATGTTTATGATACCATATTTGATGTGCCCCTGGAACACAAATCACAAAAGAATGCAGATGACAATGGGACTGTTTCATACTCTACAGTAAGAGGGGATCATCAGGTGATTTGATTAGAAACTGGTCTGAAATGCTAATGTAAGTGTACCCAGTGAGAGCAGTGCTGTTCTTTTGTGATTTATAGGAAATGGCCTAATTTTGACTTCAGGCTATTTAGATAGTTTGGTGGTTTTTTTTCTTTTTAAAGGTCGCTTTTTTTCCCTGATTAATTTTCCATTTAGCTAGATATGGAAAAATTATGACAGTCCTGTAAACTGGTTTAGTTCAGTCCCAGCTCCTCCTGCCTTGTCTCTGGTAAGCAGTGGTAATAATAAATATACCTCATGGAGATAACACTTGTTAATATCAGATGTTATGGTTGTAAATAATCTAAGGAAAGATAACTTGAGGATATGACTGCATCTGCATTCTTTCCTGTTTTCTGCCTTGGTGTGTTCCCCTAGCAAATCTTGCAGCAACTGCCAGATGAATGACAGAGTTTGTATGCTGCTTAAGGAAGAAATAAAAAAAAAAAGCTTTGTCTTGCACTAAAAAGGTCATCAGATCAGTCTTTCACACACTTGAAATATGTGCTTTATTGATATACGTAGCATTAATATATACTTAGTTAAGCTGTGTGAAAGGCTGTAATGTTACAGAGGTGTTATTTTATATAAATAAATGTATGTATGAGTAATAGTTCTATTATATAAACTACCTAACTTCCAGAGCTTCTGGTACTTTCAGGGATTTCTTAATGTAAAGTAAAAGTGATGAAATTTCTTAATCACCTGGGTTAGTTGTCTCTGATTGTTAAGTGCTTATCTACTGTAGCCCCTCTCATAAAAAGCTGTTACAGAAATTCCTCTTACCTTGTCTGGAAGTACTTGAGAATTGCAACAAGATTTGGCCTTCCAAACTGAATTCTTTATATAAAAATTCCTACAAAGCTTTAAATGAATGCTACACACAAACTTATTTGAGTGTGGTGAATAGACTGTCTTGGGAGGAGAAATATCTATATACAATTGGAAGATAAGACAGGTTAGTGCTGTTATCTTAAATGCCTCGTGTAGTGTCTTCTGGACAAAACATTTGCATTAAAGTGCAACTTATTCTGTGATCCATGAAACGAGTCACACTTTAGATATGTAAAGAATAAGAATAGTTTTATTTTCACACTGATTAGAAGAAATTTATATTCACATTCTTGGTAATTCTTTCTGCAGGTTGTCTTTCTGTGACTTGGCTGGATCAGAAAGATGTAATAAAACACAAGCCTTTGGAGACAGACTAAAAGAAGCAGGAAATATTAATAATTCTCTTCATATCCTTGGAAAATGCATTGCAGCATTGAAGCAAAATCAAAATCCAAAGTAAGTGACTACTCTTAAGTAACATGTTGAATTTTGGGTTGAAAACCCAAGATTGCCTTCACTTTTTTTCCACAAGGGTTTGCAAGGTAAGAGGAAAATGACAAATCAACAAAATCCTGTAAACCCTCTTTATGACAGATGTCACTGAAATACCTGAAATTAATGTTTTTTCTCTAAAACTGTTGTTTGCAGAGAATAAAAAAGGTGATTTTCTACAAATTACTAGGTTTCTTTCTTAGCATGTGTGAGCAATACAGTCCTGCATATGAAGCTCCTATTTTGCCCTTTCCCTTCTGCATCCGAGTTATACTACTGCTTCCAGGGTAGATTCATCAGACAGCTGATGTATGTGCTGTACTCAGCTTTTGACTAAGTTCCAGTATCTGAATTGTACAAGTATGGAACTGTGATGCAGACACTATACTACTCTTTAATTACTTAAATTTGTTGGAGACTTTGAGATCCAGGAAAAATCTTGCTCTTTGACATGGAATAGCTTGGGCTTCAATATGAGCATCCTACTGCTTAGCAATATTACAGTATCATACAATTTTACGTGTGTCTTTATTTCACTATTTTACTTTTTTTTTTTCCTCCTTGAGGATGAAGCCAAGCTATATTCCATTCAGAGAGAGCAAACTGACTCGTCTGTTTCAGCCATTCTTTTGTGGAAAAGGCAAAGCTTGTATGATTGTAAACATTAATCAGCATGCTTCCACATACGATGAAACACTGCATGTATTGAAATTTTCAGCTATAGCCAAACAGGTATGAGTGCACCTACTTTCCTCTGCTGTTCTGCATTCTTTATTATGTTGGTTTGAGAAACTATTGGGTTGTGTGGATTTTAGCAGGATTCTGACTTTTGATGCATCATATTAACTTTTCTGCCTGTTCCTTCATCTCTAAAAGCTTCTAGTAATCTTGCCCATCCTCAAATTGATCTGAGGTAACAGAGTTAAGACAGTTGCAGCAGTCTGTGACATGCTCAGTTTTACACTGTGAATATTTTCTGTAGTTAAAAACCAACCAAACAAAAGAAACCCCTAAACCCAAAGGAGTCAGGGCACTTTCTCATATGACTGGTTTAGCAACATTTTGATTCAAGCTTTTCATGAATTGTTTCACCTGTGGGTGGTTAAGCATCTGTTCCACAAAATGATTGTTTGAAAATTCTTGGACAGCCAGCAGTGGTAGACATAAGTAGCCTCTTCGTAGTCTGAAAGACATCTCTTGTGCTTGCATAGATAGCTACTAACTGCAAGTAATTCATAACAAACAAAGGGTAGAATTTTATTATAAGTTAATGTTTGAAAGGACTGTGTTCATCTCCTTAAGAGGCAGAAACTCCTCTGCTAAATTCATGTTTCCTGCTAACTTTGCCTGTCAACCTAACCCTGAAATTGAGAATATGGGGCTGATGCTTGGTGTTACTGTCATTTAGCTTCCCTGGAAGCTGCTGCTTTACAGGGAGTGGAATGATGGTACTGTGTTCCGTGGCAGCAATGAAGCCCATTTCTAGTCTGGAGCCATGGATTAGTTCTGACACATTACAAGTCTGTAGGCATATTTGATATCTCAGAAAGATTTTTATAATTCTCTTTGGTACAGTTTTCATCATAAGAGCGTGCACCGAGGAGATTAGCTTTTCTTATGCATTGTCTAGTGACATACATACTTAAAATCTTTATGTAACAAGTACAGACTGCTGAATCTTGGTCACAGTATTTCAGGAAGGAGCAAATGTTTTGGGGATTTTTGATGTTTTACATTAACTTTCCATCCGATGACACCAGAAACTTCTATTTTAAGATGACAAGCATATGAAGTTTGTTAGATAATCTTTACTGTTTTAGTGTTGTTGGGGTACCAAAATTTTATGTTTGTATTGTTGTTTTTTTGTCTTCTAAAAAGTGTAAAATTTATTACTGTTCTTAGAATCATTAAATATATTGTAAATAGAAAAAAGCATTCATACCACTTTTTCCTAGTGCTTATAATACTGATTGCATTGACAAATCAGGGAAATCAATTCTGGATTTTCCAGGTAGTCCAGACAATCCTACCCCAAAGTTTTGGTTATTTTCCATCCAAGCTAATTGGAGGCAACAGCAAACCTGTTGTGCATTTTGATGCTAACACATCTGTAGATGACTTTCCTGACAGTACTGAAACCTCCGTGGAAGAGGAAGTGGACATCACCATCCTAAGTCATGAGGTAGATACACATCTACTCAAAATGATACTCAAGAAATCCACTGCTATTTGTTCTGATATGAGAGTCTTCTACCTTAAAAGATGGTCTGGAAGCAGCTGTATCAAATGAGAACTGTACAGCTTCTGCTTGGTCTCAGGCAGACCTAAACTTGAAGAGGTCTAGATTTGAGGGAAGCAGTGTAGTTGCAAAGGGCTGCCTGTGGCTTTCTAGTTAGGTCAAGTGCTAAATTTGGAATGCAGCCAATTGCTCAACAATAGAATAATAAAGCAGTATATGTTTAAAACAGTTGTTTGTGTGCTTAGGGAACAGCAGGAACAATTTAAGATGCATTGTTTTTAATCCAAAGCTATGCTATCTGTAAAAATCAAGTAGGCTTTTATGTTACAGTTGTACAAATTAGTATTTAAATGGGTAAGGATGAATGCAGTTTCTGATAGCAGAAACCAAGATGGGGAAAAGTTGTCTTTGCAGTAGAAATTAATGTTTGAAAATCTTAAGCCCTTGGTGCAACACCCTGAAAATGCAGGCTCATGGAAATTCACTTGCTAGCTGTCCGTGTTGTTGTTTGACATGCACATCAATTTGTTTCTAGCTTGTTTTTCTGAACTGAAATATGTTAAATGTAGGACCTCTTGAAAACTGCAGAGAACTTAAAGGAGAAACTGGTTGCAGAAAGGCAAAGTAAACTGCTTCTGGAGGTAAAGATACGTAAAGAAATGGCAGAAGCAATGTTTCAACAGCTGCTGGAAACACAAGAAGCCTGGAGGTAAGTCATACTGCAGTCCGCTTCAAAACAGAGGATTCCACATATACAAGTGCACACATATATGTGCATGCATGTATAAAAGATGTTGTTGTATTCACTTTATTTAGAGTAATTAGGGTTGGACAGTTTCAAAGCTGCTGGGGAAAAGGTAAGAAGAAACACTATAAATAAACGTCTACAGATCAGCCTCTGCTGCTTTCTGTTGAAGTTTTCCCTCCTTAATTAGTAATTACTGGAAATGGTCCTGACTTGCTAGTAGTGTTTAGCAGATGTGTAAGCCTGTTACAGGTACCAGAATGAGGCTAAGAATGCTTGTGCTTAAGGTAGTTTGAATTGTGCCTCTTGGAGCTCTCTCCACCTCGATTCTTGCTTCTGGATGACTTGTGAACCTTTTTTGTTTTACTGTCTTATAAATGATTGTGTCTGATGTTAGTACTGATGTTACTGATGTGGGATTTTTTTGCAAGCTAAAGCTGAATTCATTTCTTCTTGATTTTTCTTGAAACCAATTTCCTGCTAACAGGGGCTAACTCCAAGTTAAGCTGCCAGCTGAACATACTATGGTTTAACAACTGCACTGATTTTAAAATTGTTTGGGTACCTTGTGACCAGACATGTGAAACAGCAGTGCTGCTTTTTCTCTGAGTTACTGCTGGGTTTGACATTGTGAGAAGGGTATTGTGCAATGTATTGAAATAATAAGGCACATTTGGCATCTTTAATGGGGAAAAAAACCGCTAAATCAACGACATAAAAGATGCTCTTTGGAAATGTGCTTCACATATCAAGTCTAATTTGATATAGTAGTATCCGTTTCTGCATGTTGGTGTTTGGCTCATCTTAATGTTGTGTTTTCTTCACAAATGCCTAGTAGAAGTTGGTGCAGGTCTGTAGGATCCTTGAGAATAAACAGGAGAAAAGGAATTCTTGGCATATTCATCTAATCAAACTGAAGTTAATAACTTTGATAGTGCCAGTGGAACATATATAATTGTAATAGCTGGAATGCTAGTACATTAAGTAACACTAACAAGTTCTCATCAGCAACCGCTTGGAAGATATGAAAGACAGTTATGAAGAAAAACTGGAGAGCAAATTTGAAATGTATAAAGAGGCCATCAAGAAACATGTATACATGTGTGCAATGGAACAAATTGAAGACCATTATGTTCCCATAGAAGAATTTCTAGCTGAACAGAAGAAAGTTGAGGTATGACTTCTCTGCTGTTAAACATGTGCTAGTCTTTTAAGGACAAGCAAAGTTTACAGTTAAAATGAGTAATTCAGGAATCTCAGGTATAACACAGAGTCAAAATAACTAGGGAATTCAGCCTAGCTTTTCAGGTTTCTAATGCTATAATCATAAGGATAGTATTAGACACATGACATTTCTATCTGTAGTCTATACCTGAACTATTTGATCTTTGGGGGCACAGTTTGATGAAATTCAAGCTATCTTTATCTCTGTAGTGTAATGATTAGAACACCTAGAGGAATGGTGTGGACAGCATTCTGGCTTTGTGGAGATTTTTGGGACTGTAGAGTAAAAAATTCTGCCTGGAAGAGATGGTAAGCAATTACAGTATAGTGTAGCTATTTAATTATAATGGATCTGTTCTCTGAAAGTCTAGAGGCAGGAATAAGAAATTGTGTTGAGAAATCAAACTGTGTGGGATATAAACATGTTCAGGAGATTAAGTTATACCTAAAACTGCTTGGAGTTGGCAACAGCAAGTTGCTATTCCTTTTTTAGCTGAGCCATGTCAGCTGTGTGCAAGTCTTACTGTTCTAGCCTCTGTGTATCAAGGCAACAGATGAGACTTGTGCATATGTATTTTTCAGTAAATCTCTAGTGGAAGAACAATTGTGGTGTTACCAGAGGTACTTCCTCACTGCACTCACCTGACCAGGAACACATCAGATATCTCACTCCACTGATAAGCAGGTTCCTTTTAAGACGTGAAGGAAGTTGGGTTTCTGCTTTTACAGCTTTCTATTTGGGTGCAGACAAGCAACACTAGCTTCTTAACACTCTTTTCACCACTTAGTCACTGATTTTATGTTCAGTTAAGCCCTAGCTACATACCAGGCTGAAGCAGAGGAAAAGTCTTAATGGTGGTCTTTGTATTTTTAGCTGCCTCTGATACTGTCCACAAGGCTGCATAATGGAAAATTCTAAAAATAGACTGATCTTGGTAGCAAGTCAGATAAGAACTGATTAAATCCCTCAGGTGTAAGTCTTAATTGTTGTAAGAGGGCATAACATAAAATCAAAGCTGTCAGCTTCAGAGAACCAGAATTAGATTAAATTTTTTTTATGGTGACATTTGTTTGATTTCTTACTCTGAAATACCACCCTAGCAATTTGACAGGTACTGAAAAAAAATTGAGATAAAAATTTATGCCTATTCATCCTGATTTGCAAGGTAGCAGGCCAGAGTATAGCAGTGTATTAAAGCTTCCTTTCTGACCTGTGGTTACTTCTAATAGTTTTGGACTCTTCAGACTGAAAGAGTTGACTCCTATGTAAAGGATCTGGTTCCTAGAAGATCTCATGATTTGTCACTCCTTACTTAACCATAACTTCCACCTGAGATGTTTTTAAAACTGCATATAAATTTGTAGTATAATTGAAATATATATAGTAGTTCATCAAGTTAAGCAGAAATTTGAATACGTTCTACCATGTGCCCTTTTTCAGGATAGAGAAAGTAAAATACTGCAACTGGAAAAGCAACTTGATGAACAGTCAGGGAGGCTGTTGGCTCTGGGAAGTCCAATTTTGGATAAACCAACTGAAAATAACATGGAACTAGGTAGGAACCTAATTTGGATATTGAAAATTCATTTTACTTTTGATTACATTTGTAATCCCAAACAAACTTTTCTTTTGCCTATAGATCTTACAAACAAGATGATGCAGAGAGCCAATGAAGGACTGCAGACACAATGTAAAGAGAAAGAAGAGGTAGATCTTTCTTAATATTTGACAAATCTGTAGTTAACTGTCCTGAGCTCTGTCATGCTTAAAGGTCTGTAGTGTAGACAAAAGCCTGAAGATTCCTGCAGATTGGCATCAAGTTTACAAAAAAGCACTTGCCCAGTTGTGGTTGCCTTATGACAGGGATTAGCTATATTCTGGCTTCACTCTAGTTTGTAAAGGCATTTATTACTATAACAAGTCACATGGTGACCATGATGTGAATTCGAAGTATGGAATTATATAGCCTCGTATTGGAATTTGTTATACACATTGCTTCCATGGCCACTGTTTTACTTTCTGAATTGCTGCCTGCTCATGCACAGGGGAATGGTTACAGAATCTAAGTGTTTCAATCTAGAGCTGAAAGAGTGCCCTAAACCACTCCTTTCTGTAAGTACTTAATTTTAAGGGGACAGCAGAGCTCAAAAAAGGGTAATGTCTCTGTTCATTAAGCAAGTAAGATCCCTGTGTTCTGAACAGCATATAGAGGTGGTAACTGAGCTTCCGGCTGTGTTATAAAAAACAAATATTAGTTATTTTTAGGCACGCATTTTTAGTATATACCTTTGAATAAACTTCTTGTCAAGCTACATTTAGTTTCTTATGCTTAAAGGGGATGAGAAGGAATGAAGAGATTAGCCTTGCTCCTTTTGCTAATAATGAATATGAATAGGGGTTGGAGAAATACTTCCAGCTGGTTCTAATAAATCATGTAAATGGAAAGTGAACTTAAATCCATTTCTATTGAGAAATTGTACTCCAAAAATAACTTTTTCCTTACCAAGTTTAATGTCTTGTTATGGCCCTTGGCATTTGTTTTCCACTCCTGTACTTGAGTGCTCTACATAATTTTTCATTTCCTATGTCAGTTTTGATTATTTTCCTTTTTGATTTTAGAAAGAAAGCTTGGCTGTTATGCTTGATACCAGGGATACAGCACTGATTTGTATGGCTAGAAAGTGTTAAAATGATGGGGCTGTTGCCTAACAGTAACTGAAGTAAGAAAAGTTTAAAGCAATTGGTGCCCTGGCTCCTTTGCTTTCCATTTCTGTTCATATGTGATGAGTAGTTAACTGTTTTTCTTCAGATTCTTCCATTAAATAAGGGCAAAGGTGTTTTTTTACAGTATAGATGTTTCCCCTCTAATCCCATGGAAGTCAATTCATCATATAACATTAATTTCGCTAGTTCAGACTTATTTCCCTGCTCAGGACTTGAACCATCAATATTACCATCAGAGAGGCGAGATCTTCTGTTGTAGCTGTGCTTCAATTCATTATATGAATGTTAATGAGGTAACAGCATTCTTTTAGTTACCTTTTCTGTGAAGGAGCAGGCTGATCCAGAAGTAGCTTAGTCTGTGCTGCAGTTCTTTGACTGGTCTTTGTTTATTTCAGCACAATAGCCCTTGAATGCTCCAACTGTGCTTTACTACCAAAAATGATGGTTTGGGACTTGAGGTTGGAAGAAGCAGTTTTTATCTTGATAGTTTGCACTGTTCTGTGTTAATGAGAAATACTTAATGTCTGAGTTCTGTTTGTAAACAGAATTCATGTAAAATTTGTAGTGTGCTTCAGTGTCTATGGCTTCTATTTTCAGCTTATAAAATCTCTGAAACATAAAATACGGAATTTAAATGAAGCCCTGCTAGAAGCTAATGAAGGCTATAGAAAAATGGCAGAAGAGAACAGTCAGCTGAAGCATACAATTGTGCTGAAGGTTTGTCAACAATTTAAAAACAACTTTAATGTGGATTGTCTGTAGTTGTGCTAGATGTTTCTGTGTCTCTGAAATATTCTGTCTTAAATTTCTTTTGATCTTAGCATAATGCTTTTACTTCATTTGGGGTTTTTTTGCCTTATTTTCCATTTCTAACATTCTGAATTATGAGCTCAGACCTTGTGCTTCACTCCATTTTCAATCCTATGAGACTCAGTTTTCAGTTTAAATGATAGACTAAGGCAGTTGAGTAACTTTGTGCTGACAGCTCTTGGTGATCTAAAGATGCCACAAGTTATTATCAAGAAAGAAAATGCAGCTCAACTCTAGTTAAGAGGTGTTTTGCTGAAGGCAAGCAGTCAGTACACAAATGTCAGTGCAACAAAACCAAAGGTTCTATGGCTTTAAAAAGCTGTACTAAAAGTGTGGCTATGCTTGGTAAGATATATAGGCAGATAAACTAATTAATACTGAAACAGAAGAAATCTTTCAGAGGCAGGGACTTCATAAAGCTGACGACATCTGTCCTCAGACATTGATTTTTTAAATTCAGGAGTCTCAACTAAGATGAATTTAAATTAATTAAATTTGGACACTTTGACACTTTGTCCCTATGTCTCGTTTATAATCTGCAAGTGGAGCAAGGCTGATCTAAGACTGCTTAGTGATGCTTTTCTTTGAACACTAAATTACTTTCAGCATGCTTTTTATTCCAAGTTTGAGAATGAATTTATTAATCTTGAAGTTTGTTTCTTAGTTTAAGACATAGGACTGATTTTTTTTTTTAATAGCCACAAGGAGTAGCATATCTTGTAGACACTGTTCTATGTACTCAAAGCATTTGTTTATTCATAGTTAGACTTCTTACTATGGTAAGAGTTTAGATTTGACCAGATTCGCTTTCAGTAATTGCATCTTAAGACAGGGGAAGCCTTCATTTGGTTCAGCAATTCTTTGCAGTGTGGTTAAGTGTTTTAGCATCAGCTTCTTCAGTCAGACTTGGTCACTAACTAGATTTGAGAGCCACATAGTTTGCTGTTCTTTGAATTACATAGAAGTAATTCAGAAGAAATAGGTACTGAATGACCATTTGGCATACTAATAATGGTTGTTTACTGATACAGTAAAATCTGAAATAGTTAACTACATGAAAGGGCTTTGAACTATTCACCTTATCTTCATAGGAGCAAGAAATGAGTGGTCTTCAGAACTGGGCTAAACGTGTTCTTGAGCTTGAAGAAACAGTGTCTTCCTTACAAAAAGAGCTTGATGAAAGGAAAAAGCATTTTTCTATTGAGGAACCAAAGCAACCAAAACCCAGGAAAGGTTTGTTGGCTAACCTGAAATCGACGGTAGCAGCTACTGCTAGTACACCTTTTAGTAAAGGCTGGGGGAAGAATGAAGATGCTTCATCCTCTTCAAGAAAGCAAGTATTGTTTGCTCATAAAGCAAAAGAGTAATGCTTGATAAATGAAAGTGTGCAATTACTGGAATTTATCCATCTTAGACCGATGATGATAACTTTTCCTCAATCTAGAGCTGTCGTAACTGTCCTGTTACCTAACAAAAATGTTTAATACAAAACTGAAGTCTAATTATAATTGAATTTAGAACTGTAAGTATTGAACTAAACTTGTCCTTTTACTGTTGGTACAGGGAAATGATCTAGTATATATAAGTGCTTTTAATTCTTGCATAATTGCTGTTATGGTCTTCTATACTGATGTGTGATTCATGTGAAGTGAGGTGCTTCTCATTTGCTGCTCCTTAACTTTTAAAATCAAGTTTTTAATTTTAGGCTCCTAGAAATCAGATGGTTTGTAAGATTAATCTGAAGGAGTTGGAATGCCTTGGTTCTTCAGTTAATATTCTGGCTATGATCTGGCAAAGTGCTGCCTTGGTACCAAACTGAGCAATTTGCTAAACTTGAAGCCTCCCAAAAGAGGCAAGAAAATGAGGTCTTATCTGGCTCCTTGCTATTTTCCAGCTAACCGGTCTTTGTAAAGGGACTAGTTTTTATATCATTGTTTGAATTTCCATTAAGAATGTGCAGGAAAATCTGAAATCTATTGATAATAAAATTTCCATTGGTAAATTAAGCTGTGGCTGCTCATTTTATAAAGGTGAGAAAATTAGTTGAAGATAAAGAAAAATCACAAAGCTAGAGGCCAAATGATTACAGTGATTTGCATATGATGATCCTCAAATCTAGTAATTCACAGAAGGAAGACTGGAGCATGGTAAAATTCAAAATAGCTTTTTTGAGCCATTTCAGACAATGTGGCTTGGCGTTTATTCTAATTATTAAGAAGTAAGTGCTGGAGGATTTATCTGAGACGAGAAAGAATGCATCAGTAAATTAGATTGGTAAGTCCCTGTAATGCTGTCTCTCATAGCGTGGACCGAATTCAGAGCAAGAATCTCACCCTCCCTGTGGCGACACTAGGTGGTGCAGCACTCCTGTGTGACACTGGGAGTAACTTCTGATACAAATGCTCTTGCCAGGTCTTTGGAGTTTTGGGTTGGTCTGTGAGAATGAGTGATAATTCTTCTGAAAGGTCTTCAACCAGGCTGGAGATGCAGCCCTTGAACCAGTACTAGTCTGGTGTTTTGAATTTCATCTGTTTAAATACAGGTTCTCTCACTGCAATAGTTCTAAAAGCCTATATTCCCTGCAGCACAGGGATATTAAATATTTAAATTTTAATATCTAAAAATTTAAGGTTTATATATTAAAATATTATTCTACTCCCACAAAAACTACTCCCACAAAAATTATCCCAGCTACTAAATATTTTGGAGTAGTGATACAATGCACTGACTGTTGATTCCTTGACTAAGACATATTAATTGCTTTAAAAACAGCAGTATTCAAATAAACTTAAAGTCATCTTAACAGCCTAATACTGGAAAATTTCTAGAACACTATTTTCAAACTATATAGTGCTACATGGTGACAGTCTGTCCCTTGTCTAAGGGAGTATGTTATTAAGTTTATGTAACATTAACTAACTTCTTAGTCCCTAAGCAACTGCTCATTCCAAAGTACTCCCAAAGTACTAACTTGTAAGTAATGTTTTCCAAAGAGTGGTGACTGACTGTGTTACTATATTAAAGACTTTTGAGAAGCTGCTATTTTGGACAGCTGAGGATTGGCTTGCTTTCTTCATAACCTTAACAAGGATGCAGAAAGGACTAGTTTGATCCTTTTCAAATTCTCAAAGCTGAATGAATGTAGGGAAAATAGATCCTGTTAATCTTTATTCTTGTCCCTGGTAACATTCTGCTGTTCCACATGAAGATCAGATGTTCTTGCTAACTTCTGTTCCACTGTGGAACCATTCCTTTTATCTCAAATTGCTACTGTACAACTTGCTTCAGATTAAGTGTTTATTAAAATTAGGAATCACGTTACATAGAAACTATTTACATATTTAACTGATAGTCTGCTTAAATGGCACTGTGTGACTGAAGGAAGCCAATCAAAAAGGAAAGCAATTAATATTTATGCTGCTAAACTTCAACTGTAGACACACACAAGGTTTTAAGCTTCTGGAAAGTACCATTTGCCTAAGTAACTGGGCTGAGGGGTGGCAAAGATGTACTGAGTTTCAGGTGGAAGAACCAGTGTTGCACTGAAGAAAGAAAAAGTAATTTATAATGTAGTTATATTGCAAATGCACTAGCTCAGCTTTTGGCAAGTAATTTGCTAGAAAAATTTAATATGTAGATCTGAGAAAACAGTTTCACTGTTATGAGTTAGATTTATATACTGAGTGACAAACATATTGTCACTGCAAGTTGATATCCTATTGTGTATTTCCACAATGTTTTGATAATGCTAGAGCTGGTTGTAGCTTTAAAACAGATTTGAGGTTAGTTAATTCAAGCAGCCAAAATATAAGGAATATTCTTGAGTAACCACAGAAGATTAAAATATTTTCACAGATAACAGTCTCAGACTGTGATGAAAGTATTAACTTCCTTCAAAATGCTGTGTTTTCCCATGGTCCTCAGATGATGACTTTGGCCTGAAGATTGGATATAGCTGGGTGTGCTGCTGCTTCTGCCACCATGTGTGCTCACATCCCACTTCTGCATCTGTGATGGCCAAGTGATGCTTCGAAAATTATTTTAAATTCATTATGAGTAACACAGTAGTAAACCAGAGTTGTCTTCAGTGTAAAGGATTACAAATAGAACCCTTCCTTAAAGGGAAACCATGATACAATTTAGAAAGACTTACAAGAAGTGACATTATTCCAACTACTAATGTGATATAGCAAGCATATAAAAATAATTTTCACAATATTCTGTATTTGAAAAAAGATTATTTAAGACTATAATGTCTTAAGTCTTTCATTCTCTTTCATGACTTTGTCTTCTGGAAACAACTGCTTGTGTATCTTTTTGTCCCTTTTATATAGATGGCATTTTGTGACCTAGGAAGGCTTTGTCAGGCTGCACCAGTGTATGATCCCTTTCCTTCCTTCTCCCTCCCCACCCCAAAAAGTCTGGCTGGTTTGGCATGTTTCTGCAGATGTAAAATAGGCTATTTAAGGATAACTTCAATCTTTAGAAGAATTGCTTTAACCAAATAACAGTATTATTTCTTTGCAGAATAACGCTTCAGCATTTCAGCTTCCACATTCTGTTAAGACATCCAGGCTCCTGAAGGAATTGGTATGAGAAGTCTATCCAAATAACAGTCAGGGACAGCGATCCGTGGCAACAGGAAAATACCATTCTTTGTTCTATGGCTGTTGCTGGTACTGCCCTTCTGTTGCTGTGTAGAAGTCATCAAGCACACTCTGTAGGTAATCAAATGTTGGCCTCTCTTCTGCTTTGTCTTTCCAGCATGTTTTCATGATATCATAAAGTTCAGCTGGACAAGTTTCCATGCGTGGCATTCGGTACCCGCGCTGGAGAGCAACCATCACATCAGAATTGCTCATACCTTCAACAGGAAAAGAAAGGTTTGATGAAATGATTTAACTTCCCAAAGAAACTATTCTTTTTATTTCCTTCACTTCAAAAATATTCAATAATAAAATGCTATTGTAATTTATTAAGGGTAGCTGCTAATGTGACTTTGTTAAATAAGGCTGAGGTGTGTTCTGCCCATGTGGGACTTGCTTTGATAGACTGGGGGAAGATTTCTGTTTCCTCTTTAGTGCTGAGTCTAACAAGACTGGGAGAAAAATCCTAATTCTTATCTCTAAAACTAGTTCCATTCTATTCTTCTGACCAGTCTTGCCACTATTTATTCTATTTCCAGCCCAGGTGAGATTCACAGCAAAAGCCCACACTGGCATTACCCTTTTGTCTCCAGTGGCAGAGCTTCTGACCTGCTCAGTGTAGGCCCCATTCACAGTGAGAAAGAGCAGCCTATCTATTTGACCCTGCTGCTCACAGTCATCCTGCCCAATGTAGTAACACACATTCTGGTTTTCGTCTGCATCAGCTTTTGTGTAAGTGCTGCTGATTGCAAGGCACTGGACATGGTCACTTATGGTGTCATTGCCTGTAACAGGCAATTTCCCCTCCTTTCTTCCTCATTCCTATTGTGCAAACCCCTGTTGGCAGCTGTGCTGAGCTTTGTTTCCCTGTTGCAGTTTTCTTTCAGAGGATAAGATCTCTTAATTACCAGCAGTGCCTACTGAGCCTCACATGCCAACTAATGCCATGGAAGAGAGGCCTACCCTAGACTCCATTTTCCACCTCTCTTTTTTTTCCACCCCCTCCTGCATCTGTTAAATCCTTGAGAGACTGGTTCACAGATCAATTTCAACACCTGCTCTCAGAGACTTAGCTACAAGGACAACAAAAATGCTCACTACTTCCTACACAGAAGCTTCCCTTCAGCTCCTCCCTTCCTCTGCAAATCTTATGCAACCCCCACATATAATTGAACCAGGATTACCTTCTCCAGGGCTTTCTGTGCAACAGTGATAAGCTATTTCTCTCTGGTGACTGGGCATACAAGAAGCACCTGTGCTTCTGCCTAGATACTTCCCACCACCCATGAAGCCTTTCCCTTGATTATTCCAGACCCCACAGCTGCTGGATGCCCCTCAGGCAAAATTTTCCATGTGGTGGGATTCTGCCTAAGACCACATGGTTTTTCATTATCTTTTTCAGGCAACTTGTCCTTCAGTCAGGTTCATGTGTGACATTCACTGCTCCAGCTTATACCAGTTGCCCAGAGATACAGATTGATCAGGGGAAGCAGGATGGCTCCTGCTCTGAGCAAATTCAGCAGTGGAGATGCAGATGTGGTGTTCCCCAGGGTACGTGGTGACTGTACAGCTCTGTTGCTGCAGACAGTGCTGACCTTTGTATGTGTTACCTGACTACTAAAGCCACTTAGCAGGTAAGGACACAAGCTGTGAGTTACAACTTTATCTTCTATAGCTACTTTGATTATTCAAAAGGACTAAAGTCCATATAGTTGCCTTCAGTTCAAACCTTTTTGCTTTAACCTATTCTGGAAATACCATTAGCCACAAAATCTGGGACTGCCTCAGAGCATGTACTTTGAGTGTATCTTTTGTACTTTCATTTCCAGTTTGGAAGGAGGAGTAAAGTTTTCTTAAGCTAACACTGCATGTGTAGGTAGAAAAGCAGCATATTGAAGGTAACAGTGTAATGGCATGTTGTCACAGAATAAAGAATTATTGCTATATAAAGACAAAATAAATATAGGAAGAAAGGCAATAAAGCATTTTATAGACAACAGCAGTCTGACTCCTTGAACTTAAGGAAACAGATTTTACATAATGTATACAGTAAAACAGTTATTCATCTTAGTCACAATGATCAATAGTCACAGTCTTCATGAACTGTGTGCTCATAAAAGAGCTGCTGCTATAAGAATTTTGTGCAGAATGGAACTGACACTGTGGGTTTAAATACTTCATAGGATTATGCTTAGATGCAGTATCTGCAGAACTAATGTATTCTGAATGCCAAAGATTCAATCTGTTCAATGCCTGTGTTTCAGCTAACTTGCAGGAAGGCTCTCTGTTAATTAATCATTGAAGTTCACAAGGCAAAAATTAAAAGACTTCTCAGTATTTAACAGTAAATACATCAAGTTTGGGCTTTTATTCAAAAAAAGGTGTGCCTGTCAACTCCACAGTCCATGCAATATTATCAAAATAGCTACCTGTTAAATTTTTAAGAATGTAATTTTTTTTTTCTGTCTTGGAAATTACCTATCTCATCAAAACAAAAAATATATCCCACATGCCTATTTGTTAAACTTACATGCTCTTAAATACTAGTAAAGGAAGGACATTAGTCCTAAAGGTTTGGTATGTGCCTGTTAATTTACATTGTGGTACCTCTTAGGCTTCACAAATAAAGATGTATTTCCTTATGTTAGAGGCTGGGAAATGATGTGACCACAGTGGTATGGAGGAAGAATCCCACTTTACAGAAAATGGCCTATCTTGTGAAAAGCAGCAGACATTACTGGAATGCAAGTATGGATGTTGCCAGTATTTGACATACTATATAGCCACTTGGAAATTGGTTTTAACAATCAATCCAACTACTTTGCACAGAGATTCAGATACTTGTGTCATATTCTGAGCTAGTTCCTTAAACTATAGTCAAGCTAATTGCTTTGAGTTTCTCAGGAAGAGAAACAGCTGTTGGAATTTAAGAACAAAGACTGCAGAAGCCCAGAGTCTCTTGGCTGGAAATGCTTCCTACCAAGTTGCCTGTCTAGATTTACTTTATGGGTATTAACTACTTGCTGGTTTCAACTCAAACTGTTTCATATGCAGCTTTATGCTAAATTCTGTCTAGTTGCTGGTGAATAATTGAAAACAATATTTTGAAATATTGCCATTATAACTGGAAAATCAATTTACTGTTTCTCTCCTGTGGCTATTGGTTACAACCTATCACTAAGTTAGTCTTTCCATGCTTGGGTAACTTGTCCCAGCCTGTCACATCTCTTCATATAAAGTAAATTACTCTTATTTATTTTGCTGTCCTTCTGATTCTTCAGTATCACCTTTCAGTTTAACAGGCTATTTCAAAATAGACATATATCCCCTCTTCCAGCTTAATACAAGCAATGCCTGCAAACTATTAAAATCTTCAGTAAGCAGCCAAGAGGTTTCAGTTTCTAACTGCTGGTTGACAGGTGAATCCATACTGTATGGTGCTTCTAAAAATGCTCCCATAATTAAAAAAATATATTGCCCAGACTTTAACCAGAAGAGAGATTTTCCCAGAGTAGAACTGCGGTGTAGAGTCTGCTGTAAAGAATGATTTTGTTCTTAAAATAAAAATATGATATATTTTAGGGAGGTAAAAAGAGAGCAGGCCCAGCTGCAGAATTAAGTACTGGACTGGGGCTTGTATTTTTGCACTGCTGGTTTCCAAGTGGGTTCCTAGGTTTACTCAGTGAATGCCAATTTTCAAGGCATACAGAAAAAAATTTGTGAGCCCTCCTCAAAGTCAACTGTCTGGATACAGAGGCATGTGGGAAGAACTATGCACTACTCATTTGCATACAACTCCCATCTGATCCTGGGAATGTGAGCAGGTTTGGAACAGCTTTGGGAGAGGACTTGCTACTCAGTCACATATTTTATAGCCCTTCCTCACCTGAAAACTAGCCTGGAGCACAAGTTTAAACACTTAGCAGCCCTATCACCTCTTGAAGTTTAAGGGGGTTACCCTGCAGTTTAAGTGCTTTCTTGGAGCAAAGCCTTACCAAGCAGTAAGAATGTCTGGTTTGGCTCTGCCTCATGTATGGAAAGCTGATACGTCCTTCCATAATGTAGCATAAAGTTGGCTGCCCTCATCCCTTTCCTGCTGCCTGACTCTCACAGGAAGACTGGGCTCTTTGTGCCCAGAAGAGTCAATCCTACTGTCACTTCAGTTCCTGAGACTTGAGTCACCCAAGTCGGCTCTTGTGAACATCTCTGGCAGAATTCCAGCTGAAAATGTTTTTACTGTTTATATAGCAAGAGCTGCTGCACTGGATACGCTGGGGAAGCTTTGCTTGGATGCAATGTCTGCTCTTCCTTTACTACCTGTCAACTGCAGGATCCTATGGATTCTCATAAGTCACTCCATCTATGAGATGTGCAGCACAGGTGAATATGGCTGTAATTTCCCCATTTGCCCACAAGGTAAGAGAATTTAGCTTAATTTTCCATAACCTCAGGAAATTTAAATGAATGGCATCTGATGCCCTGAGTTAATCAGCTGTACCTGAGATATGACAATTTTGCATGCAAAAATATCCTTTACATAAGTTGTTTCTGTGGGCTGGAAGGATTAGCATGTATTTTGTTTAATAACAGACAGAAAAATGAAACACAAAGCACATAATCCTTTTACAGCTACTTAAATACAGCTGTGATTGATGTGCTCCTCTGTGGTCTTGCACCTGAGCTATACAGAACAATCAGGAGTAAATACTCCAAGAAGTTTTTCAACTCTGCTTTAGGGTCTGCTTTTTATGTGTTTAAATTAGCTAACATGGACAAATTATTACAGCTTATTTGCTTATGAAAGCACACTTTTTTTCATACCTTCACATATTACAATACTAAAAACTCCCAGCAGCTTACATGGCACCATTAGAAACTGTGCTTCCAACCATAAAGCTGGAATCTGTGACAATTAAGCTTCTGAATTCACCTTTTGACTATATAAAAATTACTATGTTTTTATGATGTCTTTAGTGTGTTTGCTATAATTTACCCCAGACAGGTTTCAAAGCTCTTTCCCTGGGAATTTGCTTTATAACACCAAACTATAAACAGAGTAACAGCATGAACACAGACACATACCTGGGTAAGGAATCTTTCCATACGTAACAATTTCATACAGAAGAATCCCAAATGACCACACGTCAGATTTAATAGTGAAAGATCCATAGTTTATTGCCTCTGGGGCTGTCCATTTAATAGGGAATTTTGCACCTACAAAAAAGCACAGGTTACATTAATTAAAGGCAAATTTAAACACTTAAGCTCAAGTCACTAAAAGGTCTCAAACAACTTCCCCGTAATACCCCAACAAATCAAGTTACTGGCAACTCCTGTTGGAGTTACCACCAGAGCTGTGTTG
The DNA here is from genome assembly GCA_013400935.1 of Turnix velox. Classification (NCBI taxonomy): domain Eukaryota; kingdom Metazoa; phylum Chordata; class Aves; order Charadriiformes; family Turnicidae; genus Turnix; species Turnix velox. The sequence continues at coordinate 119,063 of VZTY01014397.1, read as the reverse complement.
CAAGATGCAGGTTGCCACACACACTGCACATTCAAGTGCAGGTAAAGTTACATAGTGTCTTCATTCTTAGGTATTAAGAATTTTTGCTAAGATGAGATTCACCCTTTTCCCTTCTGGCCCAAGTGGTCTGGCAACAACCTTACAATTCCCATCAGCTGGAAGTTTGTAAGACTTTAATTAATATTTCCTATTTAAAATCCAGTCCACCTTCAACACATTTAACGCATTTCACATTCAGCCATATCTTAAGTCATATTTTAAAATACCGTCTTTCATGTATCATTAACTGATTCCAGAAAGCCCCATATAAAAGCAAATTCCTTCCAGTTAAAAATGAAAAGTTCAAGCAGCCTTTGCTGCAGAATATTCCATTAACTCTTCAGATGATGAATCATAGGATAGTTTGGGTTGGAAGGGACCTTAAAGATCATTGAGTTCCAACCCCTCTGCCATGGGCAGGGACACCTCCCACTACATCAGGCTGCTCAGTGCCATGTCCAGCCTGGCCTTGAACACCTCCAGAGAGGGGGCATCCACAACCTCTCTGGGGAACCTGTTCCAGTGTTTCACCACCCTCACTGTAAAGAATTTCATATGTCAAGATTCACATTGAATACTAGTATATTACATCCATTATTTCTGGTCTTCCTATCAGATATCTTATTAAAAAGTCCTCCCCCTGCCTTTCTGTAGGACCCCCTCACGTACTGATAAGCTACTATGAGGTCCCCCCTGAGCCTTGTGTAGAAAAGGTTGAATAAAGCGAACTCCTTCAGCCTGTCTTCATAGAGCAATGAAGGGAAATACAGGTTGTATTTCTCTCTACACCTTTTTAGTCTGCTTTATCAACCCGGCACAAAATACTAGGTAAGCTAGGAAACTTTTCTAAATGGCAGAAAACACATCAAAAGAAACTCAGCATAAAGAATTTATAAACCAAAAGTTTCATTTATTCAATTACACTGTGTCTAGAGCTATCTTAAGAAACACAGACAGGGACTGTGCACCTCTGAAAACAGCTTAAGCAGACCCTTCCCTCTGATCTGCTGAACTACTCCTGCCCAGTGACTGCTGAATAGATCATCTTCCTTTAATTTCCACCACAGTGCATTGTTCTCTTTATTGTATCTTAGTTCTTCCCCTCTAACCCTATGTTACCACAGTTTCCATTTTCCCTTTTAAAAAAAAAGCTAAGCCAACAAACCCACTCTGAAAAATCACCCTAATGCCATCTGTGCATGGAAACAGAAATAAAAATCTTTTCACTAGAACAGAAAGGACATGGACCTGTTGTAGAGGGTCCAGAGAAGGGCTGAGGGGCTGGAGCACTTCTCCTATGAAGACAGGCTGAGAAAGCTGAGGCTGTTCAGCCTGAAGAAGACTCCAGCAAGACCTCATTGTGGCCTACCAGTACCTGCAGGAAAGGGGGCCTACAAGAAAACTGGTGAGGGACTGTTTGACAGTGCATGTAGTAATAGGCAGTGGTTTTAAACTAGAGCAGGTTAGATTTAGATTAGACATTAGAAAAAATTCTTCCCCATGAGGATGGTGAGACACTGGAACAGGTTGACCAGAGAGGCGGTGGAAGCCCCATCCCTGGAGACGTTCAAGGCCTGGCTTGATGAGGGTCTGAGCAACCTGATCTAGTGCAGGATGTTCCTGCTTCCTGTAGGGGGTTGGACTACATGGGCTTTGAATGTCCCTTCCAACTCTGTGAGTCTATGAAATTGACCACTCAGTTCCTTGAAAAGACCCGTGACATTAGCAAAACCCAAACAAGTAACTTCAATAGTGTTTTGTTCCCCTCCTGCCAGTTCTGACTCTGCTGTGATGCTACTTGCCTTCTGTGTGCCAAGAAGGGACATGACCCAGCCCACCAGTGGTCCCCATGTGTTGCAGCAATGCTGCTGAGCATACAAATCAATGCTGCAGCTCCTAAAGCAGCTTCAAATAAAACTCGTTCTGCCAAAGGTTTCCTTGTTACCAGCAACTACACCTGAAAAGGCTCCTTCCTTTCCCTACGTAAAAGGACCTGCATGAGCCACTTAAGGATGTGAAGAGAAAATAGTATCATATTTTCTTGGCATTTAATTCAGTGGGATGGAAGCCCTGGGTGTGCAATTAATTTGTCCAGTGTAGAAAAAAATATGCATGCAGTTCAGTACTTTCAGCTTTCATTGTTCTTCAAATTTATTTTAAATAGGTATATTTCTTTAAATATATCTATTTAAAATTATTAAAAAGCCTGGGGAGCACAGAAAGGTTATTTGTTTCTTTATCCATTTTAGATGTTGCTGGCATGATGAGGCTGACTGTAGGAAGCTGTCACAGCATTTTCTGTCCTTGGTGGCCATATTATTGTTAGATATAGTCTCACGGCTTCCCCGAGGCTGAAGTTTTAAAGACAAAAAAATGAAAATCCATACCTTCCCTTGCTGTATATTCGTTGTCTTCAATGACTCTCGCTAGTCCAAAGTCAGCAATTTTGCACATCAGCAAGTCTGAAACCAGCACGTTCGCCGCCCTCAGATCTCGATGGATGTAATTCTTTCTTTCTATGTATGCCATCCCTTCTGCAATCTGTCAGCAAAGATACAACTTGTTTGAGATTTCAGCACCTCACATCGGGTACAGCAGGTCTGATCTCTTAGTTCTTTTAAAGCATCAGCAAAACCACATCCATTCTTTCATTATCAGTGTCTTCAAAACACTTTTATAGATGGAAGCAAGGCTTGGCAGGGAAAACCTATCCATAAATCCAGTCCTGCAAAGCAACACTTACAGACACAGCTGCAAAAGAATTGTTTGGATGAATGACAGCTGGCAGGATTATAGAAATATATTAGAGACTGTAATGAAACTTTAATTAAAGCCTTCCTAAGGTTTCTACTAAAATATTCTCTTCCCCAAATTACTAACCACTTTATGTTACAAATGGAAGAAGAAAATTAAAGGAATTAATAATCTAAACAAGACATAGATGTCCTTTAAAAGGTTGATACATCAACAGTGCAGAGAGAGTTTAAAAAAAAAAAGCCACACCTTTCTGTTTACTCAGTATATGCCTGGACAATCAGGAAACAATTACTAAGACATGGCAAACAACTTTATTTTCCCCTACAGCACCATGTACCTGTTCATACATGAGGAGTGTCTGGCAACAGCCAGCTCTCAGATACTATCATAAGTAAATTGAATCTATATTTCAACAGTCCAAATTAATTTCCAAGCCAAATTAAAGATGATTAACATCCTCAAGATATGCACAGGGGATGATATTTTCTTTCAGTATTTTCCCAGCCTACAGTTTGGGGTTTTTTTCCCCCAGAGAAAAATATTTTACTTTTCAGTAAAAAAGAAGCTCTAATAGTTTCTAAACTCTGAACAATAAAGCTGGTGTTCAAAACATTAGAAGGAACTAGAAAAAAGAAAAATAAACTCTGTGCTTGTGTTTTTTTCTCTCAGTTGTAAGACCTGGGTCATTCCTAGGCAAAGCCAATGATCTGACGTGAGCCACAGGTATCTCTCCTGCCTGCTTGTGGGTGGGTGACAGGCAGCTGGCTCTTGGCCATATGCTCTGGGGAATGCACTGGCTCTCAAATTCATTGGTGAAGCAACAGTAAAGCAGTACCGGCCCTTCTCTGGTGTCAGTCCCCAGCACACCCATACACAAGCTCTTTCCATCTTGGGAGAAAACAAATGCACATATCCCTTCTCAGTGCCAGAGGTGCTCGTTTCAAAGCAAGCAGGAGCACCTGACAAATTTTAAGAAAACTTTCACATCACTTCTGCATTTTCATTTTTAAAAAGTCCCTGAGGGGTACTGTGAAGGCCCACACTGCCACCCCTTACAACACAAAACCACACCAACTTTGTTCCTCTTTTTTGATTTAGGCAATGGAAAAATAGAGCCCCTTGCCCTCACACCTCCTCCCACTGCAAATCTCTTCTTACTCTACAGAGAGGAGCATTACATTGCCCTTGTACAATGCAGAACTAACCCATAATGAAAGAAACTTGGATGATGAAGAGAATAAAAAACACCTGCATTTCACATTTTCTAGAACTAAGATGTTTTATAATGAAGGAAACAGCTACCAGTGAACGACTGCCACAGAGAGGCTTCTTAGAGTCTTACAGACAAAATAGAGGATTATCTGATCAGACCCTGCTCTGCCCCTCTCACTTACCCATGTGGCTACTTTGGGGATGAACAGAAGATGAAAGAGAAGGTTTTGACTCAGAAGACAAACTGTATCCTGGGTTGCATCAGAAGAGCCATGGCTAGCAGAGCAATGTTGGTGATTCTGCCCCTTTACTCTGCTCTGGTGAGACCCCACCTGGACTACTGTGTCCAGCTCTGGAGTCCTCAGCACAAGAAGAACGTGGACCTGTTGAAGAGGGTCCCAAGGAAGGCCACAAGGATGATGTGAGGGCTGGAAAATTTCTCTTATGAGGCTGAGAGTTTGTTCAGCCTGAAGAAGAGAAGGCTCTGGCAAGACTTCATAGGAGCCTACCAGTACCTGAAGGGGGCCGACAAGAAAACTGGTAAGGGACTGTTGGTCAGGGCATGTTGCAATAGGATGAGGGACAATGATTTAAAACTAAACCAGGGCAGCTTTAGATTAGACATTAGGAAGAAGTTCTTCGCCATGAGGGTTGCCCAGAGAGGTGGTGGCAGCTCCATCTCCAGAGACATACAAGGCCAGGCTTGACGAGGCTCTGAGCAACCTGATCTAGTGCAGGATGTCCCTGATTATTGCAGGGGGGTTGGACTAGAGGATTTTTGAAGGTCCCTTCTAACTCAACGCATTCTATGATTTTGCCATGAGATCAATGCCAAGATTGGATTGAGCAGCTTGGCAGATGGGACCGGATGCAGACAGGTCCACTAGCATAACCAAAAATACATTCATCAGCTATCAGAAACAAATTAAATTTTCTTCACTACCCTGAAGAGGTTTAACATGTGGCCAAACTGCTGGCTGGGGAATGAAGAATCACATCATAAAAGTGACATTTGCAAGGAGGATATTTGGTTTCCAAGACCAACCAAGAGAAGCCATTGGGGAAAGGCCATTTTATTTCCTCATGTTTGTGCCCGATTAAGTGAAATCATCACCTGATTAGTCACAAAGAAAGAATGAGACTTCAATCAATCCATTATGTTTTCAGTAAATACAAATTATATTTCCGTGAAATTCTGTAACAATGGTTCTAACTGCAGTGAATCAGAGAGATTAAAAAATGCCAGATAGGTGCAAGCATTTGGGCATTAAAAAATTCCCAAGTAGGAAAAGAACAATGGGTAAGGAATTTTGAACGGGAGAAGGAGGGGAAACACAGGAACTGGACAACTGAATTCACACATCTGAGCACATGAAACTTTTGCTTATGGGAAAATTAAAAAAAATAAAGAGGATTTTCTTTTAACCAAGGGAATGAGTGCCAAAGCCCGTGTAATAATTCTTTATGATAATTTCTGGAGTTTCATTGCCAAACGATATGTTAAATATAGGGAAATTAATGGGAACAAAAGAAGATTAAAGCTCTTCTCCACTTCTTTTCATGATCACTGTTACCTGTCAAGACTGCTCAACTACATGTAACTACTATTTTGGAGCAGGAAGGGAAAAGATAATTTGGGCTTCTGGAATACGTTCTGTGGTCTTTAAGAGAGGATTGTGGGATTCTACTAATTTGGACAAATGTTACTGCCAAGAAGGGAGTAATCTTCCCCTTCCACTGACATGATTCTAGAAATACCCACTTTAAATCCTTTTAAAGAAAACCAATCAATCAACCTCTAAACACCAGGAAGCATGCACTCAGGGTAAGAATGGAAGAAAACGGGCTGAAGGAGTTGGGGTTTTTCAGCCTGGAGAAGAGAAGGCTCAGGGGGGACCTCATAGTGACTTATCAATACCTGAAGGGGGTCTACAGAAAAGCAGGGTAGGACTTTTTAATAGGATTTGTGATGGCAGGGCTAGGAATAATGGATGTAAATTGGAAGAGGNAACTATCCTATGATTCCTATGATCCTAAGGAATAAGCCACTCCAGAAGTCATCCTCCATACTGCAAAGCTTCAGATGAAAGTCATGCAATAAATGAATGACTGGGAGTCGAAGCTCTGTCACCCATTTGGGGCATGATTTCAACTGGCACTGCTCATTCTTCTCTCTTTCTGCTCTTTCCACCTGTGAACCACTGTAATTACTTAACTTCCCAGAACATTTATGAGTCGTTTCACCAATGGGTATAAAACTCTTTCAAAATCTTCAAAGAAAAATGGTAGCAAAAACACAGCTTGTAGGAGGATGCTTTGAAAAGATCATATTCCCTACTTTCTGACCCATTCATTTGGCTTCTGGAGGTGTTTGGGGAAAGAGACAAAAGCTGCTGAGGACTTGGTAATAAGGAGGGCAGAACCTCACATAAGAGGCACCCAAAAAGCAAAATCTCTTGGTGACAACTCAAAGACTTCCTCAGTGCAATATCACAGATGACATTAATAGCACATAGAGGAGAGGATAGACATTTCTGTGCTTGGTTTCAAGAAGTGAAATTCAGTATTTTAATTTAGTATTTTTTTTTCCAAACCCAGAGAACCTCTGGATTCCTTCATAGCTCTGATTTTTCAACTCAAACACATGCTTGATTTCAACTTCCATTCCAAAAATTTGCAGCCCTCTTTTTGGAAGAATAATTTCAAACCAGGCGTGTTTTAGGTACAGGTTGCAAGGCAGAGAGGGGATTACTATAATACACATAATGGGTTCCACTTGTGCATTTCAAGACTGTTTGTAAAAATGTGGAATTCTGAAGAATTCAGATGGGTTTGTTGAGGGTCAGCCTGATAGGAAGTTTTTACATCATGCTGAGAATGCATTATGTCATGCTGAGAAGGAAAACTGAGTGTTAGGGATCAACGGTGGAATAAAAATGAAGAGGAATGAAAGCATGGCCAAACATGAAGATGTTTTTTTTTTCTTAGGAAAGCAAGTTTTAAACTACCTGTAGAGCTGACAGGTGCAATGTCATGCAAAAGGAGCCTTAGGAATAACAACACCTTAAAAACCCCCAGGAATTAAAAGCACAAGGTCAAATCACACTTAGTAAGATAGTGTCTGAAGAAAAAAATCTCACCAAATCTTGCTTGGTCAGAAAAAAGTAAAAATGATGAAGCTGAACTAAAAATGATGAATGCTGCAGTGAACAGCACATCCCAGCTACATCCCTTGTCCTATGCTTGGCTGGTGGGGGACAGTGGCCTCAGAGCTGCAGTAGGCTGCCCACCAGCTCAAGTTCAAGGCGTGGTGGGAAGCTCCTGCCAAAGTCGGTAAAACAGCACAAAAATCAGGCTGGAAATGAAGAGGAAATAAAGGAGAATATCCTGAAGTTTACACTGCTATAAATTTGGTAATTCTCGCTTCCTAGAGCCTCACTAAGAACATTCTGCAGTCCTGAAATAGCAAAAATGTGCTATTTATCTGGACAAGATTTTCTTTGGTTGGGGATTTATCAAACCAGGTTCCTTTCAATCACGTCCAGACACATAATAAAATATACTCACTGAGTTTTCAAAATAGAGAGTTCACCTTTACATGACTCTGTCTATGAGGGGGTGTAGACCTTTTGTACCTGTCAATTGAAAACTGTGTCAAAATAGTCACATTTTAATCCTCAAGTGATATATTTCAGTGCAATACCAATTTTCAGTTTGTAGCAGTGCTTATCCTGGAGGTGAAGTCAGGAAAGGCTGCAAAAAATTATTTCTTCTGCTCCATCCAGTCAAACATCAATGCAGTCAAAGCAGATCCAGGGTTAAAAAAAGGATTATTAAAGTAATATACATAATTATGCACTGGAACATTAGAGGGTATCATTAAAAATGTAAGAAACCTGAAAAGGAAGATAGCAAGACTACAGCTGAAATCTTCCCAATGCCAGTTAAAATTCATTCTGATTTAGGAATCTCCCTTTTCCCCTTAAGGAGAAAGAGAGACAGATTAAAGCACTGGATGAAAAATCCCTACTAATTTGATTCTAAATGTATCATAATTTCATTTTTAGCTTTAGAAGGCAGAAATAAGAGAGTAAGGGTTGCACGGGAAAGAAGACGGAAGATTAGTTGTCCAGAAAGCTTTGACCAGTTTGAAAGTTATGATGCAAGTTCTGTAACAACTGGTGCAATTTTCCTACCACAGCCACCATGCATGGGTGTTCTACATGGTAGATAAAGGATTTGCATGAGAAACAGGAAGAGTTTACACATGCAAAAGATTCCCTGAATTTGCATTGTACATTTTTGGCAGCTTTCATCAAACACACATATCATTTAAGGAAGTGTGAAACAAAGAATAGGGAGCTCTTTTGAGAAAATTACCTCTAGGGTTAAAGCCAACTAGTAAAAATCTGGAGCTTCCTGTGAAACACATTCTTTTCAGAGACTTCTAGCATTCATCTCTAGTGGCCAAAACCATTTTTGCCAGGGAATTAGTTAACAGTAGGTCTCTCCAGCTCCTACTCATATGCACTACTTAAAACACAAAAAAGAAACTTCAGCCATTAGAGCCCCCTCTGAGCTCAAACACCCCCCAGCTTGTCCTTGAATATTTCCAGGGATGGGGCATCTAGCATTTCTCTCTGGGCAACTTGTTCCAGTGTTGTGCAACTCCCACCCTTAAACATCTATTCTAATTCTACCACCTTTTAGTTTAAAACCATTATATTTTGTCCTATCTCCCTATTAAACAGTCCCTAATACTCAGCTATCGCTGTCAAAAATGATATAGTAGAGTAGGAGTATATTTTTAACTTGCTATGAGAATACTATCTTATTAAAAGGTGTTCATTTCACCAGAGTGAGCTGTCCTTACTTTCCTTTTTGCAAAATGAGCGTGTTTCAGCTCTTTCACATGCAGATTTCTTTCTAGAATTTTCAAGGCAAAGGCATTATGAAGTCAGTGACACTGAGATCCATCTGGCAATGTAAACACCAAATCACAGCACTCTTCAGCACCACTTGGAAAATGGGCTGCAGCTGGGGGTTCATGTTCAGCTACCTGCACTACATTGCAAACACGCTGATAGACACAGAGACTACACTGTCCTCTCCCCTTTGCCTTTACCAACTTGTCCCTCCTTGTCCAACAAGTCCATTGTACAGTGGCAAAGACGTCACCTTTGGAAAAGAAGGCAACATACTAAGTGGCCTCTCATCTTGCCCATTTTCTTCCTGCTGTATTCTATGTCCATTGCCAACCCACCCTTCTGCAATGGGTTTGGTCTTTCAGCAACTTTTTGTTGCAAAGAAGTCTGGTGTGCAAACACCTGGATGTGATCTAGAGCCCCCTGGCTGGGGGCAGGTTATCCTTGTGTAACATTGCAGATGCATCATGAGAAAAATAAGCCAACCCCCACCTACCATTTGTTGCATTTTCAGTCTTTCTGAGAAACTGAGACAGTCTGGTGAACTTCCTTGCCATAACAGTGTGATTAGACAGTCAGAAAGGGCTCAAGTGTGTGTCCACCAAGGCAAAAAAACCATACCTGATCTTATTTAAGTAGTTCACCATCAGCTTCCTTCCATGAATTTATATTTTTCTAACCTCGTATGAAACATATCTCTCCAAACTTCTTGACCCTTAGGCTGTACAGAGAGACTTATATCACTGTTGTGAGAAGAAATTAGAGCTCCTTTTGTACAGAATTATACCAAAAATACTAGACACATACTATGTCCCCCTACATTTTAGAAAGACCTGATCCACGGATCTGCAGTAAAATCAGCATCACTGAGGCCAGGAGTCTCAAAATGTTTTTCTCTCTCTAAAAGATCCATCAATCAACATTCAGACTGTTAGAGTTGGAGAATACCAGTGGAAGAACTGTGTTTGTCAGAGGGAAATCCACACGATGCCTGCAAGTCTACTCCACCCAAGCTTGCTACCACCCAGTGGCATTAAGAGCTTTTTGCAAATGTGCTCAAAACCCATACAGACTTTCTCCAACAAATGATCCTGTTAACTCTGTTCCAAAGATTGGTTTGGGCTGCAGCTATAAACCCTCACAGAGACCTTGTATATCTCTTTAAGATCCCTCTGCAACAGGATGCATGTCTCACCCTCAGGAATTTCTTTTGATAGTCTACATCTTATGTGAAGAGAGGGACTTCTTGTATCACCTGTACTACACTAGGTCCTGACCTCTTAGGCCAAGTGCAAGAACTGTCTCTGAGAGGTTGTTGTCAGATCAGGACAACACACGATGTCCATTTCAAGTGATCACAGAGACACAGAATGTCAGGGATTGGAAGGGACCTCAAGAGATCATCTAGTCCAATCCCCCTGCCCGAGCAGGAACACCTAGATCAAATCACACAGGAACTTATCCCCCAGGTTGGTTCTGAATGTTTCCAGAGAAGGAGATTTGACATTCAAATCTGTGTAAATGACAGCTGACAACCCTTGGCATCTTGAAAGTGATTTACCCAAGTTGTCTCAAGTGAAGAAATTATTTCCAACTCGTTAGAATTTTCAAGTATTAAATTTCTGAAAACACAATACCCCTAACTCCAGTAAGAGTCTGCTATAAAACCACATGTGCTTTTATCTCCACATCTATTTTGATATCACTGCGGTTCTATGTTCTTCTCTCACTTTTCTCACTTCTCTCATTTTCTGCCCAATGTTAGTCATCTCCTCAGGCCAAAACCTGGGATCCAGGAGATTTCCTATATCTACAAAAGCTTTTACCCCACTACATTCTCAAGGACAAGGTACCCAGAAAGTTCATAGAACTTAGCCTGTAGTTTCACCATACAGACACTGAATCTATATTAGATAAAAATCTCTATTTAATACATTGAACATCTATATAACTATATGTAATACACAATACACCAAATAGAATAGTTCCAGTTGGAAAGGACCTCCAACAATCTTCTAGTCTGACTACCAGTCCACTTCAGACCACATTAACCAGAAGTTAAAGCATGTTGTTAAGGACATCATTCAAATTGCTCTTAAACATTGACAGGCTTGGAGCTTCTCCAGGAAGCCTGTTCCAGTGTTTGACCATCCTCTCAGTAATGACTTCTAATATCTAAACCTATATATATTGCTGTTATATAGCAAATACATATGCAAAACAGTTATATAATTATCTTATGCTGAATTGTTAGTATAAATCAGTAATACTTTATTACATCTTTCTAAGACTTTCTTGTTTTTCCTCATGAATTTCAAAGAGCTAGTTCAATAGAGCACCACAGTCTGCAAAATGTAGTGCAGACTAAAACCTTACCTGAAAATTTAATTACTTTTTAATGAAAGCAAACAAGCAAAACACATAAGTTGAAAAAACCTTTAGGATAAAGCTGCCCAGCATGAGTTTCACATCATTAATGCCATTACCTTCCAGCATATTTCTTAAAATTTACCTGAGCAGAGAAGTCGATTAGCTTTGGTAGCAACAATTTACTTCCTTCATCACTCTTTAGAAAATCCAGCAAGCTTCCTGTGACAACAGAGAAAGAATAAGTCAGTGCAATTTATTACTAAAGTAAAGATCAGGCCAGGTCTCCTCATTTTTATGGATCACTAAATTTTGGCAATGAAGTGCTTTGATGTATTTTACAGTAAGTTTTTGCCATTTTTCTGGGTGTAGGAAACTCTCATCAGACCATCCTTTAGTTGAGTGGTGTTGAGTTTGGCAAGTACTCTATCCTATGGAATATCAGAAAAGCTGTCTAGGAGGACCACTGTTCCAAATCCTTCCCAAGTCATAGTGATTAAGTGTCTCAACACTTGTTTATGAACTTACCCACAGAATTCCTTGACAACAGAAGAAAACAAGAAAAACTACCACCTAGGATGATCTGAGAAGGATGTATCACTTCTTTTGTGCAGTAATGCTCTACTAAATGTTGTCCTTATCTAGTAAGGCAGCCATTCTTGCATGGCCACTCCACACTCATTGTATTAGGCAAATATTTATCAACTCAAGGGTCATAAAAGGAAATTTTAAAGGATTGTTTAATTGCCTTGCTGTGACACCACGCACAAAAGTTAGGTAGGGACCCTAAAGGGACTAGAACTATTTTGGGATTTATGCTCTGCATCTGAAACAATTAAAAATGCTGCCTTTAAGAAAACACTAAAAGTAGATTATTTCACAAGTGCAGAAATGGCTCATAAAATTAAAGCCTCAGCCCTCCTCTAGGTCAGATGCTTCTTCAATTCATATCCAAGGATTCAAAAGAATAATACCAAAATCCCAAGCTTCCCTTTTTTATTCCTTCCTCTACAAAGAAAGGGGGCTGATTTATGAGAAGCAGAAGAGTTTTACTAAAGCACTGCTTACAGACTCAATATTGTTCTCACCTTTAGCCATGAATTCTGTTATAATATAAATAGGTTCTTCTTTGGTCACTACAGCATAAAGCCTAACGAGCTTATCATGCTGAAGTGATTTCATGAGGTTGGCTTCCTCCAGGAAGGCTTGCACGGACATTGTTCCAGGCTTCAGAGTCTTCACAGCCACTTTTGTACTATTGTGATAGTAACCTAAAAGGAGGGAATACAATCAGTGCCCTTGAAGTCTCTGTGCCTCCCAGTGCCCAGACTAGTAGGAATTTTCAAAGCAGGTGAGGCTGGATTCCAGTAATAGCTGAGAGTCTGAGAGCAAGTGCCAGATGCAGCACAAATATTTACACCAGAATTCCTTCTTGTTTTGCAACTGGTACAATGCTGCAGCAAACAACAAACCCTTCCCTATTTTCAGAAACCAGTTATCTGAAACAAAAGAACCCAAAACCCAACAAATCTATAGAAAGTAAATTATCTTATTTCACATCCAGTTTTCATGTACGAGTAGTTCATAAAACATTGAAAGAGTCAAGAAATGTTTGAATGAATGTTCATGTCAATTGTCTATAACAGAGTCTATGGATAGGTTCCAAGATTCTGAAGCATCTTTAAATACCATGATTATAACCACATTATGCATGCCAGTCTCATGCTTATAATCCTTTCTGTAACTTCCTGTGTTCAGGGCATTACGGGAAAGTGCAATTGAATGAGTGTTCTCATGACCCACAGAGATACACTGCCAGGACTATGGTCCTGCAGTCTTTAGATTTAAAATGTGATAACTTCTTATCACATAGGCCGTGCCAAGAGTGGGAGAGACTGTAGTTTCTTCACTTCCCTGTTTATCAAACCTTCTAAAAGAGAAAAGCAGTGAATTATTATCTGCTCTAATGGTTTGGTAATATTATAGAAATGTTAAAATAGCATTAAAAAAAGAGAAGCTAGCACTGATGTTAAAGTTTATCTCTGAAGTCATTAAGTTTGAAAAAGAAGGGAGTGAAGAGGGGGGAGAGAAGGATATGAATACAGCTTTCACCCAACATTTCAGATTTACAGAATGCTTCAGTAATATCTGTCCCCAGCCTTTTGTCCCACAGCATATCTATATAAATATTTCTCTATAGAGGTAAAATTTTAATGACTTAATGAAATAGCCTCATTTCCTTACTCTGCAACAATTCAGACAGTATTCCCAGAATGGCTACACCTCTAAACTGGAGTCTACAATTTCCTTATATTGTTTATCATCTTCACATAAGAAATTAGTGGCAAAATAAGGAAATGATTTTTGGATCTGAAGTGATTGCTCTAACTACTGCATCTTATACCACCTTTCTTAATGAAGGATCATCTCCCAAGAAAAACCAACTGTATCTGTCACAAATTATTCACCTCCATGAATATTAAATATATTTTTCTAACTGCAGTTTGGTCAAAGCATAATAACAATATGCTTCTGGATGGTCTAATAATAGAAATGACAACTACAAGTCAAATTCTGCTGTCTATGCTCAGGTGTCCAGTAGAAAAACAGATGTTAAATACAACTCTTTCTGCTCAAGAAGAAGAAAACTTGTTTGTATTGTTCCTGCCATTCCATCACATCACACCATAAACCAGAAAAACAGTATCACTTCCAATTTGTTGAAAACTCTATTGAACATGCTTATTAATATCACTGTTTTAGTGAAGCACTTGTGACCAACAGACTTAATGTTAACTATTAAGTGGTATTTCACATTCACTAAAGAGATCCATTAAGCCGTGATTCTACTTGCAGAAAGTTTAGGTTACTGCAGCGCCTGAGCAATACTGATGTTTACTACCAAAAAAAAAAGAGAAAAACTACCCTGACCCCCCTGGTGGCAACACAAAAAGCAGATTATCTGATGAGAGCAGCAGAGAGATTTCATAGAATCATAGAGTTGGAAGGAACCTTCAAAGGCCATCTAATCCAACCCCCAAGTTGTGAGCAGGGACATCCTGCACTAAATCAGGTTGCTCAGAGCCTCATGAAGCTTGACTTTTAATGTCTCCAGCGATGGAGTCTCTGCCACCTCTCTGAGCAACCTGTTCCAGTGTCCAACCACACTCATGTGGAAGAACTACTTCCAAATGCCTAACTTAATCTTGCCTTGCTCTAGTTTAAAACCATTGCCCCTCGATTTGATCCTGATTTCTCTGGAGTTCATTAATTTCATCAGACATAGAAGTGGATGGGATTATATTAGGATTTGAAGCTAGACAGATCAGGAGGAAGTGCATCTTGTCGGTATCAGTTTGTACCACTCCATCTTAACAAAAATCTTAGTCCTTAAGACAAATCAGTTACTACCATGAGAACCTCTGGTTTACTTTCCATAAAGATCATCAGCTTTGCAGGCATGCTTCTATGTAAAGGCAGAGGGAAAACTGGTGGCCTCCAAATATTCTAGCAAGTGACAGCAAATTTAATATTCAGTGAGCATCACAGAAGGATCTGCACCACAGAAGGGGTGGCTACAGCATTATATCACACCAGCTTTGAACAGTATCTGGGGCTCTCAACTCTTTGCTAATTCCTGCCTTGGCTGAACTGAGCCTGACTCCAGATGTAAACCCAGCACTTGTTGCATCACGGTATTCCTTGAAACTTAATGGCAGTTTGCTGTCTAAACATGAATTAAAAAAAGATACGCTTGCTTACATTTTTAACACCTTATCTAAAATGCAGATTCTTTGCTGCAAAATATATTTGTGGTATTGTTGGGTTGTGTTGGTTTGTTCCAGATGTCTTTTAATTTTCCAAGAGCTGTATAAGAAAATACTTGCCCAAAATACACATTCCATACGTTATAATTTGGGAGTTATCAAATGAGAGAATCTTTTACAGCTGAGATGCAAGCAGAATGTGCCTCATTAATAAAATACACTGTAATGGCCCCATTTGGCTTGTTAACTTTTCTCTTAGCCCTGTCTGCGAATTCTTTTCATGGATTATTAATACCCTAGAGCATCATGGTTCACATCATATCAGTGCACACCAGAAACAAAAATGCATAAAACATAGACCCTGCTCTTTCAGTGCTACTCTGGTTCCTCACATCACTAAAGAAGCTTCCCTGATGCACTGAACTCCATGGTCAAAACCCCTTTCATATTATGGTAGGAAGCAAAGCTCTCTGCAATTTAAGCTTTAGTTCAAAACTGAACATGATGCAAGCAATAGTATGCAAGACTGAGGACTGACATGATGTCTTACACAGACACACATGTTCTTGTCTATGTGGTAGACTACAGTCCTCAAAAAACTGTTTGTCCACAACCTCTCTGGAAAATCTGTGCCAGTACTTGGTCACTCTCACAGCGAAAACAGGCTTCCTGATGTTCAGAGGAAATCTCTCATGCTTCACTTTGTGCCTGTTGCATCTGATTTTGTCACAGGGCAGCACAGAAAAGAGCTGGGCTCCATCTGCCTTGCACCCTCTCTTCAGGTACTTGCATACAGTGATAAGATCCCCCTGAGCTTTCTTCTCTTGAGGCTGTAAATCCCAGCTCTCTCAGCCTTTCCTTCAGGAGAGACTCTCCCCTCCCCTACCCATCTTTGTGGGCCTTCGCTGGACTTTTTGCAGTGGTTCCATTTCTCTCCTGGGAAACCCAATTACTCTGAAAGGAACAACGTTCCCTCTGAAACCACAATTTTAAGTACCCTCTGCCTGAGAAATCATTTTGTCCCTGTATGAGGAGAGATATAGCAACCAACTCTAATCAGGACAGTGCAACAATGAGATTATTTCTCAGCATCTCCACATAACTCCTAACGCTTCTGGCTGATCATTATAATACCCAGTGTTTGCTTATGTCCTGCACCTCACAGATGACTTAATGGATCCTTTCCAGCTTAAAATTTGTTGGTTCTAAGATTAACCAAGATCCTCACTCAAGGAGGCCTGCACCATGCAAATCAGCTTCTCTTGCTTCAGAGAGAAAGCAGAGAAGAGGAAACAAGGCAATTGTTTTCACAGTACATTAATTCTTCTCACTGCACAGCAATTCTGATGCAGGGGTCAAGCCCAATTTAGATGCTAAAATAATAACACAAATAAGAGGAAACATCTTGAGCCAGAAACACCCTTTTTGAGCTCTATGCTTGTGTGTGTGCATCTGCAGAAGTAGTCACTTCCCAAAATGATCTCAGTTTTCTAGCAGGCGATTGACTTCTGCCATGAAGTTCTTCCTAGCATTTCACTATCAGTTAAGTATTTCTTACCCTGGTTTATTATACAGAAAAAACCCTTCACAATGACTGCTGCTGATCTTAAATGTAAATGGTCACTCAAGCGTATCATAGCTAGAGGGTTTCTTAAGCTTTTTTCTCATGAAGGCAGCTAAGAGGATGGATTTGGCTGTATTATATTACAGAGGTGCACTGCTTGCATTTTTTACATGATTTATATCAAAAGGTTGTGCCTATGACTGAAATAAGAGTTTTCTGACTGACATCATAGTTGTGTGTGGAAGTTGTGACTCAAACAACACCCCTCTAAACACCTCTTCCTTTACTAAATGAGAACATCTCTTCAAGGCAATGACACTCCTGTTAGCCTGCCACACTTCCCAGTGTCATCAGAGGCCCCTTCACAGCTCTGCACCTTCTCAAAAGTTTTGGGATATATTAGTAAGTTGCTCAGAATATGTCCTGCCTATAGAATCTTATTTTAATAAAAAACAAACAACCCACAAAGAAAACAAAAAAACCCCCCCCCCCAAACATAACTCTTCCATTATTAGAAAAACAATTTTATTACTTTTTAAATATAACCTCCAAAAAAGAGATTCAGGGAATGGTTGAGACAATGATCTATCCTGAAAAAATGTCACAATTAAGGACTTTTGGAGAAAGCTTTAATTTACTCCAAATAAGATGTTAAACAGGGAACAAGTAGGTAACTAATGAATGGCACACAGAGCACATAAGATGGAACCCCAAAAGAATGCTCAGATCCCTGAACAGGCAGCATTTTAAAAGCAAGGGGATTAAATATTTTTGCAGACTTTTGATTAGAAAGTGGTCATAGCCCTCTGGCACAGGAATTCACTAAAGCTGAGAAAATAAGATTGTTTATAAGCAAAGCTAATTATGGCTATAATAATTAACACTAATTTTTTGCCAGGTTTATAGCAACATTTTCAACTTGTAAGTCTTATGACAATTTGATTACTGGGGACCTGTGTGACAGTTTGAGGTAGAGGGTAATCAATTTCTAATTTTCTTACTAGATAAGTCATCTATTTTCTCAGCAGCATTCTGGCGGTGATAGTCTTGGACCGAGTGTCTCTGTTTTTCACCCAGTATAGCAGCCCCATACATTATTGCATTGCAGCCTCTTCTTTACCAAGAGAAAATTAAACATCTATACAGAAATCACTGAAAGACACCAAAGGATTTTTATTCTGTATGTTTCCCCCCACAAATCCTCTCTCCTTCCAAGAAGGTATTTTCTGAGCCTGATCTTGCCATTTTCAAAGATTATTGGACTGGGTTCAAGTCCACTGCTATTGGGAATGACTCTAAAATGACACTTCTTTCAGCAGATTTTAATACTCTTTCCAAAGGAATGAACTTACCCATCCAGACTTCTCCAAATTGACCAGCTCCGAGTTTCTTCACCAGTTTAATTGATTCCCGGGGAATTTCCCATGCATCTTTATCCCATGGCTTTTGAGGTTTGGGACTGATACAGGCTTTCTCCAACTTTCTGCACAAGCCATCCGATTGCTCTGTTTTTTCAAAGGAAAAACAAGATACAAAGTCTGTTACACTTCTGTGCCTCACGGCTTGAGACAAACATTTAAATGCAGGTGTGCACTCCAGCTCCAAATAATTTTCAAAATAATCAAGGGGTTTAATGAAAACATAATCTTTCTGGTGCTTTCAAGTAACTTCAAGCACTTCTGAACCGAAATTTGATATTCAGAGACAAATTTAAGGAAGGAGTGTCACAAGCATCTGGCTACCATCAGGTTATTAAGGGGTTTTTAGTACAATTCATATAAACCAAATGAGATATAAGATCTATTTACTGCGAGTGCATTGATGAATATATGCACTGGAGTCAGGCTTAGAATTTATATTCTGAATTTGTCATTATATTTTTAATAGCATTGTTCCTGACACATGTGCATGCAAGCATAAGTAGGTCACAATTATTTTTTTTCCTCCAGACACAGACCAGCTCCAACTTTAATACAAATGTAGAATTATTCTCAGATTTTCCAGCTGTACTGTGGAATTACTACATCAGAGAAATCTCAGAGAAATCTCATGGCTGAGACCTCAGCATGGCTTTGAAAAATCACTATGTGAATTTCTGTCCTAGGTTTTTTGTCTTCTCTTTTTTCCCCAGTTACGTGTCTGATAAACCACCTATTTTTTTTTTAGGTACCCAGAAGGAGGTTTAACAGAATGAAAAATCACTTTTGTAACTAAAACACAGGCAGAAACTTCTCAATCCCCCCGCTTTTTATTTTAAATAATCAATATATATATTCATTGTGGCTACAGTTTTCTTTCTTTGAAGTCAATGGGCTTTTATTTCCATTAAAATGCCATTCACAATAAAAACAAACAAACAAAAAAAATCTACACTCAATGATGCAATAAGATACTAATGAGTCTATATGAATTTCTGATAACTTTGAATATCAATTTACTTTCAAGTATGGAATTTGTATATTGACAATGCAGTCAATTCTTACTGTAATTTCCCATCATGATAACTTTGATGGTGTGTTTTATAAAGCTGTCCTTTATTTCACAATGGTATGCTGCAGAGCAAGCAGCATTCAGCCTGATTACGATAACAATGTTGGGTAACAACCAGTTTTACTTTATCTTTGATAACATGCATGCCTCGGCTATTTAGGAAGGGGGAAAAAAAAAAAAAAGATGAAAGGTTTGAAATAAAACAAGAGAGAATTTCTTTTCCTTTGCAGGAAATTATGGCTGTGTTCTATTGAGTAATCCACTGACCGATTCAACTTACTTTGATAATGTTTGATCATGTCATTAATGTTGGGAAAAGTTATTCTTGGAGAGATGTAAAAACCTCCATTGTCTAGGCTCCTGATTTTGTAGTGCTTAATAACATCGCCTTGCTGTGGATCATAGTCTCTGATGGAGAGAGAATAGCTGCCTGTGAATAAAGAAAGAATGATCATTAACAGATAGCAAAAGCCTGCAGTGTCTATACATATACAGTTGAGCCTAAAAATAAATTTTAAAAAATCACCTTTTTGTCTGTATTTCTTTTTGCTACCTTATTTCCTCAAAAAGTATTTTGCAATCAAGAAGAGGAAGTTAGCCAGTAGCCAGTTGTGAACTGGCCTCAAAAATGCTTACAGTCACGCTTTCTTTTTCAGTCTTATTCAACAAAGTTAGGAGTTGCACAAGCCAGACAGCTTCATTCCCAGTGCCTACTTCTGGAGAAAGTCCCCCCCACAACTGGAGTGGAACTGGCTGGGAAAGCAAAGCCAAGGCTGTCACACTCCTTGGCAGAAGATGGAATTCTAAGATCAGCATTTTGGAAAAAGAACATAGAATAGTTTGGGTTGGAAGGGACCTTAAAGATCATCTAGTTACAACCCCCCTGCCCTAGGCAGGGACACCTCCCACCAGATCAGGTTGCTCAGTGCCTTGTCCAGCCTGGCCTTAAACACCTCCAGAGAGGGACATCCACAACCTCTCTGAGCAGCCTGTTCCAGTGCTTCATCACCCTCACTGTAAACAATTTCTTTCTTATATCTAGCCTGAATCTACCCTCTTCAAATTTACATCCATTATTCCTAGTCCTTCCACCACACATCCTATTACAAAGTCCTACCAAGCGAAAGCATAGCTCGGAGATGGCAATGGATCACTAGTGCTACTAGTGTCCTATTAGTCCTAAGGAGCCTAAACATCAGTGGGAATAAGATGAGGCAACAGAGCATCTGCCCGAAACCACAGAACTCTTAGTTTCTTCTACTCATACAATTCTTATCTGTTCTGAATGGATAAAAAACTGCTTCAGCCCTTTTTCTCTCCTCACACATAGACCCTGTGTCAGAAGTGTATACAAAGAGTATTTTGCCTTACTCTCAGCAGCGAATGAAAAGCTTTGTTGATAAACTTTTTGGAAAAAAAAACCCTGTAGTGCAGAAGTGTAAACCCTCATTTATGCACTAACTACAGTTTAAAACTTGTAGCAATGGATATAGCCCCAACAATGGAAGACTATAAATGACAGCATCTATTGTTTACATTGAAAAGCACCCTTCAGTAAAGGAATCACAAATGTTAGGAAGGGAAACAATCTCCCTATTAATTCCTACTACTTGTCAGAGTAATCAAACACAGACATAGAGTTCTCTTCCTATGCCAGCTTTAGGTGTTAACCTGTAAATCTCTTCTTTCGTTTCCTGGTGATTTTCTCATCCTCCTCACTCTTACAGAACTGATGAAATTTCAGATGACAGGACACACCAAGGAGCCACTTGAGGCTAATTTTTGTGAAGGCAAACTGAATGTTTCTAACTTGATCCCAAAGTAAGCCACCCCAAAGCCTACCTTTTAAGGTCTCACTTTCCCTAATAAGGAAAGCTCCAGGACCATTTCCAGGAGCCAGGAGTAGTCTTTCAGCATCTTTTCGAGTTATGTCTTTGAAGAACCATCTGAAAAACATTTCATGCAGTTAGAACCCTTTCTTTCAACCATCCACAGAGGATACACCACCAGGGTGAAGAACAGTTTGCCAGGATTTACAGTCCAGGACAACTCACTCTTCTGTCTCCAAGGTGTTTACTTTTGCTACATAGTTGCTGGGAATGAAGCCTTCCTTCCTTGTTGTGAGAGATTTTGCTTTCCACCACTCTCCCAGCCTGAAAAAAAGAAACTACACTAGTCTTGGGAATGACAACATAACAACAGACATAGCACCAGAAAGGAAAATTATAAAGTGCTATATGGATTCTACTGTACTGAGAGGCTTGCTTGTGGAGAAGTAGCCTTTTTTCTCTGAATCTAAGCTCTTTTAGAAGCCATCAGCTCCATCAAATCAATGTTTGGTCACTGTTACTGTGGGCAGATGCCAAGTCCTGTCAACAGCTCCACAGGTATTTGTGTTTCCACATATAAGGGAGCTATCTTACCATTAATACACTTATGAGTAGCATATGAAAGAAGTTATAAAGATAATTAGATGAGTCCAAATAAAAACTACAATCAGTACTGTTGTACTTACTCCTCAATGACTTTCAATTTTTCTCCCTTTTTGAAGGACAGGTCATCCTCATGAATGCCGTCATATGGATACAAAGCCACCACAATGACACCATGGTCCTCTTTTTCTATAAAGGCAGAAAGCCAAAGGCACACTGGCATTATTTTGCAGGCTAATATGGAAGGAGCACACAGCAGTAATATTCCTATGAAAAACATACCTTCAGTGATAAATCTCTGTCCTGGTAAGAGCTCTGCTTCTTGATTTGCCTACAATAAAAAATGTCTTTAATTAAGCAGTTTTAGATCTTTGTGACAATCTTACATTACAAAGATGTATTATTCAGTTGCTTTGGTATCACCTTATGTGTCTTAAATTAAAAGGAAGTGCTCCATTTTTTTTCCACCACTCTTCAAAAGACAAAAATACAGTAAATGCCCACTAGATTTGGAATTGAGGAGCTCAGATCTCAGGAAACAGTCACAGCTTTGTGACTTCTGCTTTAGAAGCTTTAGGCAGCCATTTTAACAGGACAATTATTGCTGTGTAGCTGTCATACTAAAGAACTCAAAGCACACTTATGCTGCTAAGATCATGCAAGAAATAATTAAAAAGAAATGTAAATGGTACATTGTGATATGTGTAGGTTGAGTGAAAGCACAGTGAGCCTACCATGTCAGCTGGTGAGAATGGAGAGAAGAGTGTCTCTCAGCCTTACAAAGACACAGAACAAAGGTACCAATCAGCCAACTGATAAAATAGCAAATCCAGAGGGAATTCTCTTCCTTTCAAACACCAGGCAGCAAACATGGAACCACCATAAGGTGGATCCATCTGCATCTCCCTGCAACCTTTGCTCCTCTCCTGTCCCTGGTGCCATGTCGAATTGTGGCCTTCAGGGAATAAAAGTAAAGCTAATCAAGGGTCTCCAGGAATTACAGGTTTCATGCAGAAAACACCAAAGTATTAAGCAACAAACTACCCATTTTCACTTTTTATTTCTTTAAATTGAAGGTGAACCACTCAACACTAAAAGCCCCACAGTGTACTAATGATCATCAAAATTTCTTCACGCATGTGCTTTGGATTGAAATTTAAGTTATGCCAGTCATGCTTTGATCTTGCTACTGGAATTCTCCCCTGAGACTATCTACTTACTGGCCTTTGCTGTTTATTGGACGTTGGATCCCTCACATAAATAGTTCGTTCAGATTTACGTACTGGTTGATTCTTCAAATCTAGCCCATCTCCATGCTGATTCTCTTTCCTTTTTGATTTTATACATCCCATATTTCCTGTTGGAATAAAAAAGGTATTAAACAAAAAACATTTTGCCATAAAGCAAGCTGTTTCCCATGCAATCATCTGTGCTTTACAGCAAAAGTGTGCTTCCTTTCAAGACACAATTGACCACGGGGAGAAAAACTGAAGGTTAGGAACACACACTGAAAACTCTTTTCTGCTGCAAAAGAAAGAAACAACTTCTCATCTCAATCTACAGATGAAGTAAATATTTCAAAATAGTTATTTAACATGTCAATATTTTCACACTTATCCTTTTTTCTCCCCAGTCACCTTCCACATCCCCCATGAAACCTGTTACATCTTTCTAATGCTTCTATGAGCTCTGGAATAGATAGAGGAAAAATGTAATAGCTGTTCTGAAAGCTTATTTCTGAATGTTTCAGAGGAAAGGCTGCTTTAGAAGATGTAAAAAAAAAAACCAAAAAAACTCCAGTCAGAATAATAAAAATGCAACTAAATTTAGCAACATCTGTACCCCCTCATTTAATTTTGCAGAGTCCAGTCTAGCAGGGAGCTTCCTGTGATTCAAATCCCTGCCTAGCATGAGGACGATGACTTGTGCATTCCCAGCTCCATGGCAGATACACTGCTACTGTCACCTTCTGTAATGAATCTCCTCGCTCAGAGAGGCCCGTTGCAGCAGTCTGAAACAGCCGATGCCAGTGTTGGTGATGGGAAATCACCACACAAGTATTTCTTCTTCAATACAATCTGGAAGGATAATCCTTCTTGGGATGTGCATCCATGCTAAATCAGATGAGATACAGCTGTTAGCATCTAGATGACTGGAACATGATGGCTAATCCCATGATGTAATTACACAGATCTTCAGCAAGCTCATATACAATGTTATCTATATTTTTCTCCCTTGTTGAGGAGTAATCATACTTACTCTTCAAAAATCCACTATAAATGCTCTTCAAACCTCTCCTTCCTTCCTTCCTCTCTCCCTCCTTTCAGGTCAGTGCTCTAATGCTAGGTTCACAGTCACATTTTCCCTTGCAGCCACACACTCTCACTCCCTCCCCTGCCCTAATTAATCTTTAAAGCCAGTTCTTTGAAGAACAATGTAAAACCTCAAATGAGAGCTCAGTGCAGACACAGGCACAAGTAAACCAGCTCTGACTAAAACACAGCTGGAAAAGTGAAAAGAGGTTCTAACACCCTATACTACACCTCACCTTTACCTCCATCACTAGCAACAAAAAAGGTCATCATAGTAAACAGTTAAAGCAGTAGAGGTGTTCAGACACAACTGCTTCAATGGAATAGTTCCTTAAATACCCTACCCTTCTAGGTAGGATATTAGCTTGTTCTGGGTTCATATTAAGACTTGTACTTTTGTAACAATACTGATAATTCAAATCCTAACTAACTCTTAACAAAGAGCCAAGGCTACAACAAACTCTCCCTTGTGACAGGTCTCAACCTCCCACATCACCTTCATTTAATTTCCCATCCTGCCCTTGAGGAAGCACCACATAATGACAGACATGCTGCTCTAGCCATGGACTGAATGTTTTCTTATAAAGATGAGAGGAGGGCACCTCCTTGCCTGCCATTTCTGCAAATTATCTGTAATTTCCAACAAATCTTGACTGTCCATAAGATTTCAGCAGTGATGCAGAGAACTGTGATACGGGTTTAAAAGCACCTCACTGCTCCCCTTCTCATCTTCTCTTGAAATAAAAATAAAAGGAAAATCAATAAGCACTGACCAGGCATCATCATTCCACAGAGGCAAAGAATACAGTTTCATCTTCTTATGTCTCAGCATTTCACTGTTCCCATACTCCTTTGAAGACACTGGGGGGCATCTTCAACCAAGATCTTCCCTTAGGGCCAAAAGTCTTTAATGCTTCATTTCAGTTTGTGCAAACACTCATTGGGAGATTTTATTTTTCCAAATTCTCAGCTTTACATGGATTACATACTGGTAGATTTGAAATATTGAAAAAGATTTGTGTTTATTTATTTATAATTATAGATATATAGAAGACTAGTTCTGTAGTTAACAGCACACAGGAAATTTCTGCACACTCAGAACTAAGCTGGTGCTTGCCCTAGACATCAGGAAACCCAGTGTTTAATTACCTGCTGCATCTGCAAGATCCGATATTGAGTCACCTAAGCACTAACCTTTTTGCTCTTGAATAGTTTTGCTTCTACAGAACAAAAAGCTAAAGTGGAGGACACAAGGTAATTTGATCCAAGTTGTCAGCCAAAAATCCCTTCCCCTATTGCTGTAGGAAAGCTGAAGATATCCTTAGAGACTGCACCTTGTCCAGTGCCAGTGCCAACTCAGAAAAGCATTTTTACTCAGTTTTTTAATCTGTACAGCTTAAAGCACATGAACAGCCATAAGGTAAGACCACTATGAGGCTGGGCTGGTAAACTCAAAGTTGTAGCATTTGCTGGTGACAGCAACCACAAGAGATTAGTATTGCCAATGTGCTGGTGCTCTGTAACTCCACAGATCTCATATGAAATCACAGTTACAGCATGTGAGCACTAAAGTGACAACAAAGCATCTCTCCTACAAGGATAGTCTGAGAGAGTTGAAGCTGTACACCCTAGAGAAGAGAAGGCCTCCACAAGACCTCTACAGACTATCAGTACCTGAAGAGACCTACAGGGAAGCTGGAGAGGGACTGTTGGCCAGGGCATGTAGCAATAGGACAAGGGGCAGTGGTTTTAAACTAGACCAGGGCAGGACTAGACAAGGTTTAAATTAGACACTAGGAAGAACGCTCTTCACCATGAGGGTGGTAAGACACTGGTAAAGGTCCCCAGAAAGGTGGTGGAGGTCTCATCTGTGGGAGACATTCAAGGCCAGGCTTGATGAGGCTCTGAGCAACCTGATCTAGTTCAGGATGTCACTGTTTACTACAGGGGGGCTGGACTAGATGGGCTTAGAATGTTCCTTCCAACTCTGTGATTCTAAGATCCTTAGCCTTATCATGAAACACATGTTTTTGGCTTTTTCCTCACAAAAGTGAAAACCTGGGATCCTCACAGGGCTTAACTAGGTCTACATTAACAAACAGATCCAAGAGTAGGTGCTGAAGCCCATGCCTGCTTTAAGAGGGGTTAGTGCCCCATTCACTCCAGTGTAATTCCAAGGACTTAAGACTGAAACACTAAGTAGGAGTGAGACCACAATAAGGGTTTATTTAAAGGTAATTCTCACACTGCATTTTCATAGAACAGTCCAAGTCTTGCACCATA
Organism: Turnix velox; assembly: GCA_013400935.1. Lineage (NCBI taxonomy): Eukaryota > Metazoa > Chordata > Aves > Charadriiformes > Turnicidae > Turnix > Turnix velox. The sequence continues at coordinate 92,915 of VZTY01014397.1, read as the reverse complement.
ACATGAATTAGAGCCTAGTTAAGAGGGGAAAACTGCTTCAAGTGTGGGATCCCAATCTAACAAAAATGCTGACATAAGCACATTCAGAAACTTCTAGCTTCTTTACAACACCAATCTCTCAAGTCTTGCAAAAGAAATACATGAAAAAGATGTAATAATGTAAAACATTATTTACATTATGTAGTTATATTAATGATATATAATTTAACATTTTCTGTCTCCAAGTATAGGCTGGCACGGCAAAAACAGAGCTGAAAAATAGTTTTTAAGCAGTAGAAACCAGATCAATAAGCACAAGTTCTTTTGAAAGAGTAAAATGGAAGATTTCTGAACTCTTCAAAGAGGCCACAAGATGTTATACTTCTGTATGAGCTAGCTCCTTGTAAAGCTGTGTGCACTGTGTTCCGGATGGCACATTTAAAATTCCATAAGATCAGTCCCATGCCCAAAGCAAATATAACTCTCTGTTTCAGAAGCTCCTTCCCAGTGGCTGCTCAGCTCATCTGCAATGCCAGATTTGTTTCCAGCACAGTATTTTCTGTTTTTACTGCAATCTGATCTAGGTCTTTCCCAGGTCTTTGAAAGTGGCAGCAAAGCATAGATCCATCAGGTCAGTATAAACAGCAAGTGCTGATGGGAGCGTTTCAGTCAACACGCATTGTAATAGATTTCAAATTGCAAAATTGTATGTTATTACCAAAGTTCAGAAGCATTTGACCCTGGCAAATTACCCATACAAAAATAAATCTCCAAAAAATAAACTGTTTGTGCAGTGCACATCTTTTATTTTATAGAATACTTGTAAGGAAAATCCAAAGGGAGGAAGCTGATTCAGATATAAATAAAATATTTCACATGGAGTAAAATGTCTATTTGCATAGCTCTCAGCAACGTATCACAAGGAGCACCAAGGGGGCATATCACAGAATTATAGAATAGTTGGAGTTGGAAGGGACCTCATAGATCATCTAGTTCCAACCTCCCTTCCATGGGCAGGGACAAATATAAAGCAAAAAAATATATGGTAAGCAAAGAGCAATTCAGAGAGGGCAGCAGTTATTGTTTGTTAGCAATAAAAAATAAATTAGGTATCAGAGGAAGTGTTGTCAGTCCCTACTCAGATGTTTCCCATTCCAACAGCTTTGTAATAGAGGATGTATTTCTTTTCATCCATGTCCTGTCCACACCTATAGATATGAAAGATAAACCTTTAATTATAATCTAAAATTGTATCAGCAAATTGGATTTAATGGCTAAAAGGCAAGACCGGGTACTTGAGCTGTTATCTGCAGCCTGATGATAAGCTCAGGTACTCTTTGAAAAGACACAGGAGTATACTTCAGAACCATCATGCAGACCCTCTGTGGCAGGTTGTTCCACAGACATCAATTTTGATGTCTACAAAGGCATTTGCCTTGAATTTTCCCTTTGAATCCCCTATTTCATCTAGGGTCTTCATCTCAAAACAGATCACAGAGGGGGCTAGTGCAACATTTTTCCAGGCTTAAAAGCTTCCCTCTATCCCAAAAAACACTGTTGCTTTTTCTGTCTCTGGCTGTAATGTGCAAGCAGCCAAGGTTCGTGTGACCATTGCCTACCCATCCACCATCAGCAGTGACTGAGGTTTCATTTCCTCCCAGCACTCATCATCCACATCATTTACAAAGCAAATCTCCTTTTGATTTTTGCTCATGATAACAACTATTGTCCTCCCTGGGATTCCATTGCGTACAAAATGCACACTAGTAACCTTTTTCTAGAAGTCCTCAACAGTTTAGAGTGGTTTCATTTTCATCTTTGCAGACAACTAACATAACTACAGTTACTTATTAGTAACTTCAAAAAGAATTCAAATTACAACACTGAGCACACTAGCAATTCTATTTTAACAAATAAATCTATGTGGTTCAGAAAGTCAATTATCATGTATATAAAACACCAATTCTGGCTTAGGCTTTTGACAGATACACACATAGGTGCTTCAACAGATGCATAAACAAAATAAAGATGTATTCAGTTGTAAGGTTTATAAACAGTAAACTCTTAATTTAAGCTACAACACTTCTTACACATACATAGAGAAGTTGTTTCTTAGCATTCCAAATAAGAGAGGGAAAATTTACATGAAGAAAAATCAAATTTAAAAAAAAGTCCCCCATATTATCCTGATTCTTTGTGATTGTTCTATATTTGAGCTTCTGAATCAAAGAACAGGAAGCAACTGCATTTTTTAAAACCTCTTTCAAAAGTTGAAAAGAATATCCTTTCTCTCCTCTGTTTTAGACGTGTTATTCTGGCCTTCAATGCCAGCTGGTTTGCTGTTACTTCTCAAGGTACAGCAAAGGTAAAACAGTGAGGCCTTCATCAGATCTCCTGAATAATCAAGAAGGTGAGACTTCTCTTCATTACTCTCAAGGTCAAGGCAGAGGTATCTCAGAAAACAAGCGAACTCAGATGATCAACTTAGACCTAAAACTGCTGGGGAGGAAGAATCATAAGCCCATTCTTGTCCAAGGACACAAGCACTTGTTTTCTTGGTACCTTCACCCAACCTTCTACATCACTTCAACCAACTGCTGGAGTTTCCTTTTCCATGAAGGAAGAATTCAATTCCTTTATCTTAACCATTACTGCTAAACTCTTCTCTACATTGACCTGCTTTACATCATCTGTGGTAAGTGTTGCAACAACCTCCTGTTATACTTCTGTTGTTGGGTCTATGAGGAAGACCATCTTTGAGGGGCCTGGAAAACCTGGGTTCATTTCTGATTCATCACCACATGGTGCAGAAAGGCAAAACAAATCCCAAGGAACCCAGTGGAAGAATTTTACTCGAGGTGTCAGAAATCAGCAAAGCCTCATCAGCACTGTTCTGTTCATTTGTGTCAGTGAAAATGTCTTACTAGACTGGAGTGAGAACAAAAATAAATTAGTTATGGTTGAGAATAATGTGAAAAAATTAAACTGAAGAGCAACTGAATGGGAGCAGATTCCTATTCCTTGCTTGTTTCACAACTGATCAGATAATCAACTTTTACTTTGTTGAGCCTTGTTCTTACACTTTCAGTTGATCACACATATTTTGTATTTTTTTATATACAAGTCCTGACTGCCTGGTAACTTTCACCAAACTGGACTCTTGCAAACACAAAAATCCTGGGTCAGCATTCATCTTGGGCGTGTTTCACTTCCCACATCTTGTTTTGGCAGTGGAGACCTACCCAAAGGAACTTCAGCAGTTTGTTCTTCCCTTGCCTTTCTACTGAAATAGTTATGTATGTCACTCACGTATTTTAATCTCTTTTTTATATTCAGCTTATTTCCATAGGTCCACATTACATCACTCATCTACCTCCCAAATGAATTAATCTCCTCATACAAGACACATAGGCATGGCCATAAAAATCACCACATGCACCATCAAGAACCATGGAGAGCCCAACTCTACTAAGTATCTTGAGTGACTTGTGCAGCGGAGACTCCTGTTGTTTTAGTGATGTAAGAAGCAGCTGTCCAGCTGACAGCATTATTTAAGAACAAGTCTGAGGAATTCTTTATGTGCTTCAGTCCTTTTTTTGTGAGGGAAATAGTGAGATAAAGCTAAAACAACTTCCATGCACACATCCACATAAACAGGCAAAGACAAGAAACAAGTTAAGCCCCAGTCTAACCAGCAAATCCCACATAAAGGGATTTGCAATAGGAAAGTATATAACAAGCATGTTACCATAAGATTTACCCAAATTTATTCTCATTTAAATCAAACTATACCAGAGCAAGATAATAGAGCCATCTAGACTATCCAATTGTATTATACAAGCTCAGAAACAAGTTTGTCAAGCTCTATTTTTGCAGAAGTTAATGGGTGGAGGGAAGTAACAAAATGTTATTGCTGAAAGGTTTCAGAACCTCACTTTGCTTGGCTTAGACGCTGTCTTCTAATTGCCAGTCTTTAGCACATTTTGGGGACAATGGTGGCATTTAGCCCTCCATCCTCTCATGGCAATTGGGGAGAAGTCACATCTCTTCCAGTCTCTCCCATTTCCACTGGTTATTCCAGGGGCCCTTCTCTACATCTGTTTCGGTCTGAACACATCTCTCTAAAGGGCTGGAGGCTGGAGTTGGTTCCACAATGACTTTCAACAATGCTTTGCAGGAAATAATATTTTCATTTCTTCCATCTACAGAAATACATCTGGCAATTAATCTATTATTTTCACACTTCCATCAATCATACTAGCCTTTATAATCCTCTTGTGATCACTTAAGGCACTCAAGTTTGTTTCATTTTTCATAATGACGAACTGCTGTCACAGCAGATTTTCCTCTTGTATCTCCAGTGGCATGACCTGGCACCCGATATTAAGTTTCTCCCCATTATTTTGCCAGACTGCTGTTTCTGCAAGACATTTTCAGCTGGCTCTGTGTTTCTTATACATCCTAAAATCACAAGGAGACTCCTTTACTTATTTGTTGCAAATGAAAGTGCAAAAAAACACCCAAAACTTAATGTAATGCTACTGTAACATTAGGCAACAGAGAAAGCTATTGTCAAGAGTTGGGGGAAATGCAGCAGACAGGCACCGCCACCCTGTTCAGCTGCTTTCACAGTTCCTTCCTCAGCATTTGTGACCAAGACAAATTCTATTTTGGCCATGCAATCACTGATTATTTTTCCTATAGCAGCTACAGAAAGTGTCACGCTGTCACCTTCATGCTCTCCAACAATTTGGTCCTACAATAGTTACAAATCTGTCAGATTTCTTCCATTTCCTCTGCAATACTCAGTTTTAGGCTCTGTACCAGCATTTCTATTCTTCTTTTTCAGGGCCCAGATTCCTGACATTGGCACACAAATATCTCAGTCCAGTTGGCAAAAACCTTTCTTGAATTCATTACAAAGTCATTGCTGTTCTTGCTGACATTCCTCTGACACTCATTCTCCCACCCTTTGGCATCACGCTTCCCTTTCTCATATTGGCCTGCATATTGAAATTAGAGGTAGGAGGACTACACAACATTGAAAATTCAACTCCACTTCCTAATCTAGAGATCTTCTAAAAACAAAGTTTGAGTTAGAACAGGGGACAAAATGCATGCTGTCATCTGACCACCATCCTAGTGGTCCATGTCTGACATCCTGCAGCAAAAATCCCCCAGCAGCTGACATTAGACCAGGGTAAAATACCCAGTGTTGCTGTATTAAGAATGTATTGATGACTTTTAATTTTCCCTCCTTTTTTATTATTAGTCCAAGCCTTTTAGCAGTGTAATAACAAATGTAATTATTCCATTGCTATACTAAATAGAAAATAAGTGACTCAAGTTATCACACTTCAAACTCCCAGGTACAGTGATCCAGTACAGTTATATAGAAATCCTGTGTGGTCAAGGAAGCTTTGAGGATTATGAACTTTCCTCTGCAGCCTTTAAAACAGGAGTGCTTTGGTAAAATTAACTGTATCATGCATAGAGTTCTGCATATTCAAATGATACTAATCCACAGTCCAGCCTTTGTCTATTTTTAAAGCCTCTGGGGGGTGGGATATTCTGTGCTCAGTTAAATGATACATGATCTTTGGTTCTCATATAATAAATATTATCATAGCTAATGACATGAAAGGCAGATCTAGCAGAAATGTGGAGCCCAGACCAAGAAAGAAGTTATATTTTTCTATAAATCCACCAATTTTCACATAGATTTCTAAAAAGCTTAGTTTCATGCAGGAAATTTGGAAGTAGTAAAAAAAGAATTAGAAAAAAAAATCAAAAAGAAGAAACACTGAAAATAACCAAATGTCATCATGGCAGTATAATAACCTTATAATGCTTGTAAAAGGATGAAAATAAAGTTCTGAAATAAAACATTACATTGACATGAAAGGGATTATAAATTTATACAAACTACTGAGCCTTTTTGCTGTTTATTCAATTGAAGAAAAATCCCAAAACACAAGAAAGCTAATCCACACAAGACTAATTTTGTTAACATTGCATAATAGCCTTTATATATTATGACAATGTTCCAGATTCATGTAGTCAGTGTTTTTGGCACTGATTTTAAACTAAATCTCACATTCAGCTAACATCTGTTTTCTGACCTTATAACACTCGCTTCATTTTATTACAATCATTTGCCTCAACTGCATCCTCCAGAATTTTGGATCAATTCACTTTGCCAGCCCTCAGGCAACTGCATCTTACATTTCCTCAACTTCTTTTCCACTGTACTGTATCTTTTGAGGATAGGGGGAAAAGTCAAGTAACACCTTCATTTGTCGCAACAGAATAAACTTCTACCAAATTCTTCAAAGGGATCTTATGAAAAGAAACAGAGAAAAACTGTACCAAAGTGTTAACCAACTTAAAGCTCAGGCTCTGAAACATAACAGACCTAAGTATTATGCAAACTGTAAGTAAAACTATGATTCTCTTTATTAGTAAAAAACCTTCAGCCATGACAAAGGACAGTATAACCAAATCTCCATTTCCAGATGAAAGTTTGGCTAAACCACTACGCTAATGAGAGCAATAGTTTTTCCTAAGGATCAGGAAGTGTCCCACTCCAGTCAGCAAACCCCAAGGACTATGACTATATTGCAAGATGAGTGTATCTATGACTCATGAACAATATTTTCAGCTTTAAATTAATAACTTTGGCCAACAACAGAAGCATGCTAAAGCTTCAGTAATCTAGCGTTTGTCACGAGCTTTGTAGACACCCATGTCTACCATCAGACATTTCTCCCCTCCCTCTTTAATGACTAGAGCAATGACTATGCTGTAGAAAAATGAGAAACTAAAAAATGGCAAGGTTTTGGAGCAAGGTCCAGGACTAGCCCAAATTACATCATCCTCATAAAAAGTGATGTGACAGAAAGGCAGAAGGAGAAGCTTTGCACAGCTCCTTTTGAGAAACAGGTCTGGGACCTGACCTTCTTCTTTCTCATCAGTACTTGCCCAGCTTCTCTCTCCCCTTCTCCTTCATAAGCACACAATCTCCCAAAACAAATGTAGCTGAGAGGCATGGAACTATACAATACATTAAAGAGAAAACAGAGTTAGCTTCTCCAGGTTTAATTGAGCCTCTTAGAAGGCAACATGGGATGGAGAAAGCAGCTTGCTAATGTTTAATAAGTTTGAAAAAAATAAGATTTCTCCTTAATATCGTCATCAGTCTGCACACCAGCCAGCTCTTTAACTGAATTGCGTCCCTCTGTCCACCCCCTCCAGAAGACACATAAGTAGCAGCTAACACTTGAAATCCTTATCTCATTCAAGAAAGGTAGCCAGCCTCAGGCTTAACCTCCACATGTCCAGATGAGTGTAGTGACAAACATTTGTTAAGAAGAACAGCTACTGTGACTAAGGGAAGAAGATATTTATTTATGAACATGGACTCCAACTAGTTAAAAAGATGTTGTTGGCAATAAAGAGTATTAGCAGATGTGATCTCTTGATCTGAAATGTGCCTGTAATTCAAACCCATTGCTGTACTGTAAACAGAACTCAAAGATTATGAAATTATAACCACAGGTCAATGAAAATATGATGGAGTACAGCGACTTCACAGCCAACAAGCCCTGATAAAGGTTTCAAGCATGGCCTCATAGAAAGTATACCACTCCACCTTGGGGTTTATCTTCTGTTTTCAGTGTGTTTAATAAAAGGGGAAAGATGGAACAGGTATTTACCACATTTTAGCTTTTTTTCTCTCAAAACCAGGTAGCCATATCCCCACAGAATAAATCAACTGTTGTAAGCCTTATCTTGGGTTTTATCATTCTACAATCTACTTTCAACTATTAAGATAGTTATGACTAAATTAGAACAGAATGATGTCCATGTCCATGGATCCTAACTCTGTACCAGCCTGGTTATTTTGAAGGCCATGTTACTTTTCACCACACTGAATTTATCATTCTGCTCCTCTGGTCAGAGGACTTCTCCTTCTACTGCCATCTCCACATTTAAAGGCTGGCACATACTCATGACCAAACTTGCTACTTAAAACATAGGATTCTTGTTATAATAGCATCCTACTATGTCTTGGACACCTTTCTAAGGCACTGAATTTCACAAAAAGAAAAACAGATTTTTCTTTTAGTAAATCCTCTTCAAAATTAAGTTTCAAAAAAATTTACTTCTTCAGACAATTGTTTTGTGTTTCATAAGCTATACAGCACTAGACAAGCACAGAAAAACCCTTCTGAAACGCAGGCCATTGTACTGGGGCATGCAAGAATGAACTCTATACCCAAATGAACATTGGGGGTTAAATCATTCATGCTGATGTGGGTTAACACTCTTAACTCAGAGTCCAGTTCCTTCAGGAAATTTGCAAACCTTGGGCAAGTTTTCTTAAGTCACAAGAGGAAGTTGCAAGAGTTCTCAAAAAAAAAAAAAATCAGACACTGTCAAATGCAGTGCCAGTAAATCACACCAGCAAAAAATGAAGTTTTGTGCTATTTGATCTTTATGGGGATGTTAGAAGAACAACCAGCACTAACTGTGTAAGTATTCCTGTGAGGAACTACCTAAACTTGTTCTCACTGGTGTAAGTAGCAAAGCCTCCCTTAACTTCCAGAGTGAAGATTTCACTCTAGGTCATGGCACTTCAAAGACATCTATTTATAACTTATTTTACTTAATTTTAAAATCTATTATAGTCCTTTGACAGGCATCTTCCAGTTGACATCTCTCCCTCTTACTAAACTGTTTTTAAGCAACTGCTGCATTTTGGGATACATCTGGGGGCACCAAACCAGACTGTCTGCTGCAAACTGAATAAAATAAATAAAACTGAAAGGGATACACTATGAGCAATTTTTGGAGGTTAAGTCCGAGAACTGCTTCTTGTCTTCTATAGATACAAGTACACTCTGCACATATCTACCAAACACACCCTGAAGGACAGCAAATTGACACCAATTCAAGTCTGAAAGCCTGGCATATAAATAAAAAAAGCACCCTTTAACTCAAATCTTGTGCAACTACATGATTTAGCTGCAATGACAGCAAGAGTGTAAAAGGAAATACATCACACAGAGTAAGAATTGCTTGTAGTAGTACATTCCATTTGCTCAGTATGTTAATTTATTTAATTTTCAGAAACTGATTAATACTTCGAGTGGTACTAGTTTGAATTTGTCTTGGTGTTTGTTTTCTCTCTCTAAAACCAACCAACGCTGCTGTATTCGCAATGTGTTGTCACTGGATTGCACAGTATTTAGCATCTTCTGGTGTTTCTAGCCCTGCTTAGCAGTTGGTGGCAGATAGAGACCTATCAGTAACAACCACAGCCAGTTCCACTGAGGTGAGCTCCGAGGTCTCTAAGAGACTGTACACAACTTGCAGGAGCTCTTCACACTGAGAGACTCAGGCCAGGGCACGGACCTTAATGACCTCAATATTAATGGAGACTGTGCACAAGCCCCATTGCTTATAATGTTACTTTAAAAATGGGTAAGACTGTTTGATCACTGGACACACATGGGAATTATAGAAGAGTTTGGGTTGGAAGGAAATTTAAAGATCATCAAGTTCCAACCCCCCTGCCATAGGCAAGGACACCTTCCACTACATGAGGCTGCTCAGTGCCTTGTTCAGCCTGGAAGTTCTCAGGACAATGCAAACTATATGAGAAAAGGTATAGGAGAGGAGGCTGGAATTCCAGAGAAGTCAAAATTTGGCCTGATGCTGAAAAATAGAGAAGACTGGATAAGCAGAGACAAAAGAGGGAAAGCATTTAAGTAAGAAAGCAAGTGATGATAACTAATGGAGTAGAAACAATTACAGTCCCTGGGAAAACACATAATCTCAATCAGCAGGTACAGAACATGTAATAAAATACAGTCGAGTCACATAAACTGTATTCTTTGCTCAAGGGAGAAACTACTTTTCTGTGTCGTGCCATACTAAGCATGTTGCTTTTATTGCAGAAGCAAGGAAAAAAGGACTTATCACCCATCTAAATCTAGCAGAAGACTGCCATTGTATATAGTCAAATACATGACAGAAGATAATACAATCTCTGATTCAAATCAGCTACTGAAATGCTGAATGGTGCATTTTGTGACACTTGTATTCAGTACCCTCAGACTTGCTCAAACACTCCATCAAGAGCAGAAACATCTCACCTGAAGAACTTTTTTCTTACTTGCTCACTCCACCAGCCAAATCTCCCTTCTGCTGGTGCTGGCTCTACTGAAGTTGACTCTTCAAAGCTTGCAGTGCCTCCTCATAGCCCAATTTCTTGTTTCATTTTCTGTGTGGACAGAGCACATGGGGCATGTCGACACTGAGAAGCACGGCAAAGAAATCCTGGAACACGAGTTATTGCCTCAGCACCCCACCCACACAACACCAAGCCTTGTCTTCTTCACAAGACTGCCCTCCGCTTCACCCAACCAGCTGAATTTACAAGGAGGGGCTGTGCTGGCTCAAAAATCTTTAGCATGGGCCACTAGACAGCACAGATAAACCTCCTGCAAGCAACAGAAATAAAACGTGACCAGAAAAGGTCACAGAATAGCAGATAATTCACATTGATAATTTTCAAGGTAGAAAGTAATCTGTGTCAAGTCAAGCCAAGGTCACCATTTTAAATCAGATTATGCAAAAAGTGGTAGCTGGTTCTAAATTTAGAACACACCTACACATAACACATACTCTAGAGATAAGACTTTTGTTGGACATCATCTCCTGAAGTACAAAGCTGCCCATTTAGGAGGCACAGGCTCCTGAAAACACTAGGAAGACCATGTTGGTACTGTCAGGTTGGTACACCATTGGACTTCACACCTCTCCAAGAAGGGTACATATTTCTGAGAGCATATTCCCTGACAGAGAGCACAAGATGATTACATATTAAATTATGAAGGGTGCTGGGATTTATTTTTCTGGAAGGGGAAAAAAGAAAAGCTGCTTCAGAAATACCTAAATCAAGGGATGAACTAAACAGTTTATACTACTGACAGTGCTGAAGATGAAGAAAATGAAACAACAGAATGATGTTGGGGAAATAAATGATGCTGAGGACTGCCACAACAGTATAAAGAACAAAAAAATTACTTTTCCCATGAAGCTGGAGAGAAAAAGCCCCAAATACAACACATAATTACTAATGCAGACAGTTAAAGCAGCATGGCTCTAAGACTTTCTCAAACACACTGGTCTGCGTCATGGCAGAGGGAAATGAACTTAATACAAGGAAATTTCATGAAAACTTTTCAGAGAAGGCAAGCTCCCCTGGTCAGGCCTAATGGTAACACTGCTCTCCATCACCTGCCTAGCAGAGACCTTCAGGCCATATGCATCCCAAGAGAAATTGGCTTAGCATTCACCTCAGCTTCTCTGCTGGTGCCCAAAGAGCTGCTGCAATCTCCATTGCAATCAGTGCAAGTGCAGCTGGAAACCAGTGACAGAGCAAAGACCTCCCATGACAGAAAAAAGGAAGACAAAGTGCCGTGCCAGCAATGTGGCAGGAAAATTGCTTAAAAGGCAGGTTCTCCTACACATCTCACAAGCTGCAATGCTTCTCCATAGCCTTTGCACAGTTAAGAGGATCTTCTGCAACAGTAGTTCTGTAGTTACAAAAATTCACTTTGAATTCCATTTGCATGTTCTGCTACACCATAACAGCACATTCAAATGACTCTTGCAATGCATTTTGAACAAGTGGAACCCAGAACACCCAACAGAAGATTTCCTCTTTCTTGGGCCCAACCCCATCCTGTGTGTTTACCCAAAGGTTTCAGTTCCTCAGTGGCACCAAAAGCTCTGGTGGTCACTTAACCCTATTCTCCAACTCTCACCCACTCACACCTGAATCACAGCTACCATGGGGCATGCAGCACTCAAGAATGGATTTAGAAACCCTACAGGGACACATGGTAAGGCTGGGGCTGCCCTGTTTTCCTTCCCCTGGATAGAAATGTAAGCTCAAGTAAGCAATTGGGAAATAATTTCTTTTTCTGAATAAGTAAAACTTAAGTCACAGGTCAGACCTACTGGTTTATGAGTATGCTGTCATTATGAAGGAATTCACTCAAACATACTCTTTACTTTTGAATATTATTTCTGTTCTAAGCCTCTAGTACAGCCTTACCTGGAAAAAGCAAATCCCTTCAACAGCCAAACATAATATTGCTCTCGCTCCTGCAATGCCATGTGGCCTCCAAGAAAAAGCCTGAACAAGATTTCATCAAAAGATTGAACGAGCAAGTTTGTATACTCCTAGCTGTACAAGCTAACCAAGGAAACATGAAAAACACAGCAGCATCTTACAGAAGCCACATCAAAAAGCCCACTTCACAAACCATGTTTTTATTGACAGACTTCCTGAAGCGGCTTTCCGTTAAAACAACAGAGGAGTAGTTAAGGACACATCCCAGAGGGAGTCCATTCCCTCCAAACTTCTATCACATCCCGACTTCCAGCAGCCCTCCAAAATAGAGAAAATGGAAGAAAAGACCATGCCAGAAGAGGAGTTGCATCCCATATGTCAGCCCCTGCAGTGAGCTACCACACTGCTCAGCTGAAGATCACACAATCTGCTATGACAGGCACTTTCAAAAGCTGACTTGGTCACAAGAACCCACAAGCAAAAAAGTATGCCTTTGCAAATTTAAATAGCAAATTCACCAATGTATCAACCACAACCTGGACAGGAAGAAGCAGCCTCACCCTGTATGCATAGGGGATGAAGGACACCCTGTTCAGACTGTTTATCATCTGAACCCTTTGAACTGAAGAAGCAAGATAGCACACTACACAAACACAGGAACCGACTGTGGATACTTCAGATGCCAGCAGTTTGAAAAAGATAGAGAATGCTGACCTAAATGATGACAAATACTGGCCAAAATGCTGGTAGTCACCTATTTTCCCCCCAAAGAAATGAGATATTCCCACTCTCCCTTTCACCCTTCCCTGGTCTCCACCTTTTGTCCTCAGCAAATTGCTGTCAAAATACCACCTCTCTTCTGACTTTTGGCTGATAAAAATAGCTAAACTATTTACCTCTAGGAGTACTTTTATAGAGGACACAACAAATACATCTCAAATATTTGGAGGAAATGTTGCCAATGCAAGGTGAATTCTGCTTTTAAACTTTGTTCCATGAACTCACATTTTTCAGGAAAGATGCTGAACGTGACGGTGAATGATTCAGGCTCGGAAATTACAGCATTTAATGACAATGTCAACAGGAAATGTATTTGAATTTGGCAAAAATAAATATGAAAGCACAGACCTCTCTGTTCTTCCCTGAAGGACAACTAAGTTTAAACTAGGAAAAGTCACACTAAGGACAGTTCATTGTATTTGCCTTTTATTAGCTGAAGCTAATTTCTTTGAGATGCTACCAGCATGAAGATCTCTTCCTCCCTGTATGCACCACTAAAGGTTGTTCTTATTTTAATGTAATTTTACTTTTTTATCATGTATTTTCCCATAGCATGACTTGGCATGTCTGGAAACCTTTCTCCATCTATAGATACATATGTATATACATATATACGTATAATGAGGGGACACAAATAAATGGGAGGAAAAGGAGGTGGGAATATGATCAGCAGGAGAAAAATCCTAATTTTCAGCTGGGTAACTGGTTCCTCCACAGAACAAAGCTGGTTTTATTAGAGATAGCAATCCTGTAAGGATAAAATAACAATAAATTCAAGTTACCACAGTCATATGTTTTGGTGGAATTACTTACATCTCCAACTCCATAGCTTCAGAAGGAAGTATCACAAACTGTACACAGAGCTCACACAACCCTCAGAATTCCCTGGCCAGGGGATTTTCCTCCCATCCCTTGTATTAGCAGGAAGAGGTCACATCTCTCAGGGATCCCTGATGCTACAGAAATACATCTGCATGCAGCCATGCAACTAGAATAATAAGAGTCCTACCCTGCCCTCAATGCCTACCCCATGCCTTTTAAAAAATGTATTTATGGTTGTTCTCTGTGTTCAGATTTTGCAAAGGGCTCACTTGCCCCCCAAAACTAAAACCATCTCCACACTTTCCTGAACACCAGAAATGAAGTCGCTCAGATACTCAGAATATGCATGTATGGAAAGGAGGAAAGACCTCATTCCCTCCTCAGATCACTTAGTCCTTTGAGGGGAAAAAAACAAAACAAAACAAAAAACTTCATTGTCAGCATCTTTCCATCCAGAAAACTTGAAGATGCCTGTCAAGAGTCCAGGTAACATGTGAAGTACAGATACAAAACATCTTTCTATTGTGACAGAAGTAGAATCATATCAGAGATTAAACAAGGCAGTTCTTAAAACTTTCCTAAACAGCAACAAAGAGGTCAAACATGGCTCTCTAATGTGTGGCACAAGAAAGGCCAGAGGTAGCAGCTCTGGTCTTCTGAGCTGCCCTGCTATCTCCCCAGGAAAACTTTGGACCTTTTTTATTGCCCATTTTAGAAACTCTTTCCCACAAAACCTGATGTTGCGTGATGACATTTATCTTACAAGAGCCAACAAGGCCATAGAGAAATATCTCACTTCAATTTCGTAGATAAAATGGGGGGAAAAGCATTACAGAAGTTACTTATAAATTTATAAGCACCTGCAGGAAAGAATGTCACAGTTATGGAAATGCTCTTGAAAGCATAGCATTAAAAACCTGAATAGTAAACATCCTAAAGGCAACAGGATTTAAATTTGTATGTGAAAGTTTCATATTTCACATTTTCAGAAAAAGTCATTGCTCAACACCACTGGACAAGGAGATTACAAAGAAAGAATTAAGCCTTAGTTTGTCCTATGTATATCTATATAATAAAAAAAAAACCTACAGGAGAAAAGCAGAACAACTTCAAGTCAGGCAGCTACTGTACCAAGGTGGTTGTCCTACATCATTACAGTATATATATCTAAGTCTGAACACACAATTAAAATAGACCTTTATGTTATTTAATCAATTATAGTTCACAAAACTGAAATGGAGAAATTAAAAAAGATGTAGATCTCTCAGAAGAGATCTATAGAATGAAACATCTGTTGGCTTCGGAGCTCATAAATTTTAAACCTTGATCAAGATGTCATAACTTTCTATTAACAGTATCTATTTCCAGTCTATTGACATATGATTTTTTGTCACCCTTACTTTCTGTGCTACTAATGGCTCTCATTATAAAGATACAAAGTCCCAAAACATAGAAAATAAGTAACACCTACTCTGCATTCAGTACTGGGTTGGAAACAATCACACAAACACAATTTAACTGTCCTTTTAATAAAGCAAACATACGTTTTCCCAACATAGCTTTGCCATTTCCCAACAAAAATCTTCCTTTTTTTTTTTAAAAAAAAAGCAAAAAAAAAGCAAAAAAACCCCAAAAACTTTAAAAACTCTTCAGTGATACAATGACAATACACAGACTTACCTACCTGGCACTCACATCTTACTGATACTTGCAGCTAACACTATGGAATGTAAATGGCAAAAGACTGCCAGGTACTTTATCATATCAAGCTGAAAGATGTGATTTCCAATTCTACTATAATGTGCTAAAACATATAAAGATTGGTCAGACTGGTGTTTTTTTTTTTTTTTTCAAGGTGGGAATGAAAGGCAAGAGCAGAGCTATTGATTTGAAGTTTCAGGTGGAATAACAGACAGAGAATTCAACCTTTGTGCTCCCTGTGTATACACACATCCCAGGTATGGCTAAACAAGTTTTAAGCGTTAATCTCTCAGGTCCTCAGAAGTTGGCAATATGAGCTCACTGGAAACACATACAAGATTTCATTTCAACAGAAACTCTACAAACTGTTTTCCCCAAGGGTGCAGCATCAACTGGAGAGATGTCAAGCACTTTCAAATCCTAAACTCAGACTGGAAGGAGAAAACACCTCAAGACCATTCCTTAGGCATGCGGTACCGTTACAGCCATAGCCGTCAAGAAACAGCACGATAGCATTTTCTGCTCTTTCTTTAAAGGTAATGCACATCGGGGTGTAGAATTAAAAGGAAACTCTAACTTGAAAGACACTCCAAGAATGACTCTCCTGAAAAGCAAGCTGCCTAAAAAGGAATACCCACAGACCAGATTGCCTTCCTGAAGTCAAGTCTTTTGCTTACCGGCACGAAACAGCCAGAAGGCACCGAGCCCTCACCTTCGCAGCAGAATCCGGGCGAAGCGAAGAGGTAAATCGCACTTTTGAGAATGATTTTTTTTTGTCCCAAAATTTCCGTATTTCCTTCAAAATCCCATCCGCTCCTACCGGGAAGGTGAGGCGCCGGCACCTCCTCCGGGAGGCAGCAGATAAGGCAAAACAACCCGCAAAGCGCCTTCCACCCGCCCTGCCGCGCCACGCCGCGCCGTGGCAGGGACACGGAGGCAGCAAACCCCCGCCCTCCCCAGCTTCCCCCGCCCGATGCACCCCCGTGTGAGAAGCCGGTGTTTCCTCCTCCTCCCACGCACGCCCCACACCAACACTTACTTTCCCGGCCGCGAAAGTTGCGCGGTAGGCAGAGAACTCCACGGTGACGGGCTGCCGAGCGGGGCGTCCCGAGAACGGTGGGGCCGGTGTGGGAGCGGAGCGCAG
>VZTY01014397.1:0-75820 GCA_013400935.1 Turnix velox | reverse complement strand
AGCAAACTCCATGCAGTGGATTAACCTCCAGGAAAAGTTATAACTCCATGAACTGGCATTAGTCTGAGAGGCAAAACAATAAAAACAGCCTAAAAAAATCCCATCATGAGTGTCTCCAAAGATCCATGGGAACCTCTGAGGTCGATCGGAAGCTGAGGTGGAAGAAAACAAACAAAGATAAGGAAAGGATATCTTTGAATTTTTCTTTTGTTTTCTTTTTTTTTTAAGAATAATTTCCTAACCTCTTGAAAAGTGAAAGAAAAATCTCCAAGGTCAGCAAAACAGGAAATATAAACACCTAAATTAGTGTCACACATGTACTAATAGACCACCTGGATGAGGTCAGGCTGTGGATACTTCAAAGTCAGAATTTCATAAGAAAAGAGTCTAAGGTCTCCATATAAATTGTTGAAGACAATGGAACAAGTCTGGTGAACAGTCAAAGGGGTACCTGGTACAAGATCATAGACTTGTTTAGGTTGGAAGGGACCTTTAAGATCTCTAAACCCTTACCCTCAGTACCTTAGCTACATGTTTTTAAAATACCCCCAGGAATGCAGCTCCACCACTTCCTGGGCAGCCTATTTTGATATCTCTACCCTGTCTTGAAATCCACCAGTAAGTCCTGTGAGTTGGAGCAAACTGGGGAACTGAAGAGGACTTCTAGCAGGGCATTCAAATAGCTGAAAATAGGTCAATAGAGCCCTACCCCCATGAGTTTAAAAGAAGAAACCAAATCATGTTAAGGAAAGGAAGTTACAGCAGCAGAACTTACAGATCTTTGGCACTGATGTAAAGGCCACTCATGGCCACATGCTACTGTCATGATCACTATAGCGTGTCTGCAGTCCTGTCTTAAGGTGGTGACTCCAGCATACAGGCCACTGCTTTAATTCATTAGAAGACTCAGTCTGTAGGAGCAGTCAGAATTCTAAAAAGCTGTCACATTTCTAAATAAGACCTATGTGCCCCCAAGCTCTGAAAAGTGGAGAGCAATAGTTGCTTGTTTTCTTTGAATAATATCATTAGTGGTTAAAATAATGTTATGTAGATACTCATACTAAGATCAGCCTCTAGAAATATTTTGGGTGAAGAAGTAAAGAGTTTTTTCGGGTTCTATTGGGAAGTTGGCACATGTTTTCTCCCTTTTCCGAACTTTGGATAAGAGTGTTTTTAAAAGAAAAATACAACCAACCAACCAACCAACCCAAAAAAATACTATACATCTTTCCCTATGAAAAATTTATACAAAAATGAAAGATCTAACTTAATTTCTGTCGTCATTGTCCTGGGTTTACAGATTTTTGTGTTGAAACTTTGGATTACAAAATTCTATGTAGAATGACCTGTTTCAGTTTGGAAGTTGTATCAGAGAGGATCAAGAGAATTTACTGTTAATGCCTTGTGTTTCCATTTTCTCTGTAGGGCAAATACCTTGGTCTTGAAACTTTCTTCTTGGGGAGGAGAAATGGTGCACAGAGCCCACGTTTATCTTTGTCTTTCTCCTTTCCTCTCTATTACTTTTCATTAGCAAGCATTCTACTGGGCTTAAAACTCACCTTCTTCTAACAAAGCATTAGTGTAAATAAAGCAAAATTTAGTTTTATAAATGCATTATAGAGTCCAACAGTGAATATTTGGAAAAATAACATGAATAATTTACAAAAAGCTAGGAAAAAAAAGGAGTGTTGAATTACTGTCACTAGACTGCTTCACAATATAAGAGTCAGGAAGCATTGCACAAACTCTGCCTCAAAATAGCTAATATGAAGAAGGGTTAGAGTAAAGTAAATATGATGTGCTTTATAAGAATAACAAAGTTTGTTAGTATAATTTCAAATAGTCCATGGTTTTATGCAGCCTCATTCCCTCTGGTAAAAGTTATATGTACAAAATCTACCTTGGAAAGCATAAACAGGAAAGGAAATCTGCCTCTTATTATATATTGACCAAGGGATTAAAAAAAAAAATGGTTGCAGCCTCTCTACATTTTTATATCTGCTGTTAGTCAAATGTTTTAAGATGTCTTTGTATACAGATCAAGAAAGTTGAGGGGTGATGTGAAACTGGGCAAGAAAGAAAATTCAAGCCTGCCACTGAAGTGGAAATCCTTGTATGAAGGGCTGTGAGTCACATCAGCCAGTGAGCCTTCATGCTCAGCAATTGATTTTCTGCTTTGGGCCAGCCTGAGTCCCTGTTTTTTGTCTCTACTTCAGAACTCAGCATGGTTGCAAGACAGCACTTCAGTACACAGGCCAACTGGCACAGTGAGAGTCCACACAGGACTACACCAAACTGGTGGTTCAATGGCCCCTGGCCCAGATTAACTTCCAGATCAACTCTAGAAATTTTAATAAGTGCCCTGGGACAGGGACAGGGACCAATCCAGTAATTTGTCAGTAGACTCAGAACTGTCCAGGAAAGTTTCTAAGGTACCATTAATTCATAGCCTATGCCTAGCCCTATAGGCTGCAGACAAATTCAGCTACGTATCCATGGTCATTGTTTGGATGGAGTATGTGAGTCTGCAGTGGTACAAAACAGAGAGGATAGTGGCTCTGGGCTCTAAACAAAAATTTGCCATGGATAATGAAAACTGACAGCAGACTTCACTCCATTTTCTTATATATTCCCTAAACTCATTGGTGTACAGTCTGCTTAAACCCAAAAAGAAGAACACTAAAGAAGAACACTGGTTAGTCATGCAAGCACAGGTGGCCTAGCCAAAACAGCAACTTGAGAGAAATCCCAAGGGCTTTTCTCAAGAAATTCCATCATTTACATGGTCACCACCAGGATTTTTTTTTCTTCATTTTATTCCTCCTCAAGGGATTATCATTAAGTAGTTGAAGCAGTTTTTATACAAGGAGTGAAGTGTGGATTATGAAAAAATGAGACCCAAATCATATACTTGGTCTTCACACAGCATTGTTGGAGGAATAAAACCAAAACTATAAAAAATTCCTCAGCAGTATGTTTGGCATTCCTTTTGCATCACTTCCTTTCTTATTGTAACCTCTGATTTTAATGAAAGTCATACTGACCTATGTATGAAAATGTTTATAAACTTTTCCAAGAAATGTGCTTTTCATGTTATAAAAATGGTTAGATTTTGTTTGTTTGTGCAAAGAAAAATAGTATAGGAAATAAATGTAACTTTCAAGTATGAGGCAACCAGTTAATGCACCCTTATGTGTGGATAGTCATGAATTCCTTTTTTTGTTTCCAGTTTGGAGCCCAGAAAGCACAGCTTTGTGACACTAAAGAGAAATTAAAACAAAACAAAACAAAAAAATCGTAGGTTTTAATTGTAGTTCCATTGTGATTCTTTGAAATTCATCACACCTTAATTCATGATCTTGACTAATTTTATGTCTAAAAGTTTTGAAATTATTTTAAAAAGCTTTGGGGAGGTAATGCATAGGTCCCTATATTGACTCAACCTGCATTTGACCTGTCGTTCAGAATAATACTACCAATACTTGGTAGGTTAAATCAGAGGAAATCATCATCTTTCCTGTAGACAGTGAGCTGCCTGAGGCGCAACCACTTACACTTTATTACACTGGCATTTTTTAGCTTTAAGTCCTAAATTCACTTAATTTCATCTTGTTAATTCCCATGAATAAGCCATAATAAGACAACATATTGAAGTGTTTGCCTTGAGATACTGTAATTCTGAAAGCAAAGAAAAAACTGTTTCTTCTGTCTCTTTGCTGATCTTAATATTTTTTTTTTCCTGCTGTTGCCCTTTTTTTTAAACACAGGAATCCTTTCCATTTTGCTTCTACTCATTTCATGGTTGTGAGCAGAAAAATGGCTTGTTTGTGAAACAAAACGTGTCCAACACTGGAAGCCAGCTTGAGGCCTGGTTGCAACAAGCTGGTTTATGTTTGTGGCATAGCTCTGGCCCATAACCTGGAGACAGAAAATGGCCTATGTGCTCCTTACAGAACATCCAATTGCCTTTCTGTAGAAATGACAGCTTAGATAAAAGGTTGTCTTGGTTCTCATGAATATCATCTTACTTAGAGAGCCAAGAACAACAGATGAACGAATGGGCTCTTCTCAGCTCATTCAGATAGGCAATAGCAAGGGCGAGCCTACAAACAAGTGGTTCCAGGACACCTTTGCTTCCAAAG
The DNA here is from genome assembly GCA_013400935.1 of Turnix velox. NCBI lineage: Eukaryota > Metazoa > Chordata > Aves > Charadriiformes > Turnicidae > Turnix > Turnix velox. Next base: position 71,678 of record VZTY01014397.1, on the reverse strand, counting down.
ATTTGTAGCTGTTTGCAGAAATTCTTCTTGGTTTGAAGAGGCTGCCTATGCCATTAAGGAATGTGTTTAAATTACTCTTATTTCAGGACACAGCTCTGTAATCTCTACTATTTATTTATCTGGAAGAACAGATTTGAGCTTATTCTGGAGAGGATGTATGATCATTTTAAATTAGCAAGATTACACAGTGGTGGTCTATTTGTTTGATTTTCCTGCTTTGTACTCCAGCTGTTTTGTCCAGTATCACCAGCCTGGACTGGTGTCCAGCCTTCATGTTGTCTGCCTTACAGCACATGAATTCATAGAATAGTTTAAGACAGAAGGGATCTTACAAACCATGTAGTCCATCGACCCTCCCCATGGGCAGGAACACCTCCCACTAGACTAGGTTGCTCAAAGCTCCATCTATCCACAGCTTCCCTGGGCAACCTGTTCCAGTGCCTTAACATCACCAAACTGAAAATGTGATGTTTCAGTATAAGAAATATATCTAATCTAAATCTATCCTTCTCTGGTCTAGAACCATTACCCCTCATCCTATTGCTGCATTCTCTGATAAAAGAGTTCCCCTACCCAATCTCTCAATTAGGCATCTTTAGTCACTGGTAGTCTGCTGTAATGTATCCCTGAGCCTTCTCTTCTCAAGGCTGAGAAGTTCCAGACACTCTCAGATTGTCTTTATAGCAGAGGTGCTCCTGCTCCTGATCATCTCCATGACCCCAACTGAAATGTAAGTTTATTACAAGTTCACTACAATTCTGAATTGTAAGTTCAGAAACAGGGTGTTTCTGGAGGCAGCTTACAGAGTAGGCTGCTGTCAAAGTGTAGCTTTTTATTTCCTGCACCAGCCAGTTGCTGTGGAAAACTGCCTCACAAAGAGCTGCTGGACCATTGCTAGCATCTCTGCTGTACAAGAGCAATGCAATGTTCAAGCTGCTCTTGAGCACCTGCACTAGCAGTCAGAAAGCAGTCCTGCTCCAGGTCACAGCCATACAACACTGTGAGGCATCCCTGTACCAAGTGCAGTGTTAATTTTCCTTCAGGATAGTGCAGAGCATCAGGCCTCATATGTGGATACTGAGTTAATGAAGTCAGAGTTAGTAGCATTGAAAACATTTGGTAACAATCAGAGTTAACAGCTTCCCAACTTATTTGAGCAGAGTTTGTGAGAAGTAGCTTTTATCTGTAAGGGAAGATTGCTATTGATCATCAAGAAGGTTGCCTTGGTTTTAGGAAACCTGGGAACACCTAACTTTTGCTGGTGAATTACCTTTAGGCCTGGGCTAGGGAAGGTGATGACTACCTGTGAGAACTAGAAGGTGACACCTGGCACTTATAAAGTTCTCAGCATGCACTCTTTGATGATATGAGAACCTGCTGGAAGACTGCTACCTCTAGCAGCAACATGATAGGGTGATCTGCCTGTCCTCTGGTCTGGTACTGTTTTCCAACAGCAGGAATCCCAATGTGTCTAATAGGATGCTGGGCTACTAAACTGCTCTTTGAACCAATCCCCTGTTTGCGTGCTGTGCACTTCACAAAAATCCAGGGAGCTGAAAAAGCAGATGGTGGCAGGGTAGCAGTACAAGTGGAACCACAGCCAGCACCTCCACCAGCTGCAGATCACTCATTTCCTGTGAAAACTGGGAGGGTTGCATTGTCAGGGACAACCTGACTAATTGTTTTCTGCCAAGCAGTTGTCAGCTGTTTGCTGAAATTTGCAATTGTGCATATGTCAGACATGAGAAGTAAATCATCTTTTCTCTGACTTTCCTGTTCCCAGTTGCTGTTTCCCCCTGAAGCCCGTTTTTATCCCGTTCTTGGAGTCAGGCCCTACTGGCTTTGAAAACCCAGCTGTGCTGGCCTATCCATTGCAGCTTTTTGCCCCAGGCTTTGAAATGCTTGAAATTTCAACCCTTAACATCTTTCATGCCATTCAGTCCTGCTGTGAAAGACCCCAAATAGTCTTCTCAGCTGGAAGCAAAGGAAAAGTAGAAAGTATTTGAAAAACAAAGGCAAAAAGAAGAGCAGATTTTTAATAAAATGACGCAGAAGCTACTCCCAGACATACTTGAAGTGCTGAAGACCAAGTTCTTTGGTATAATTTTGTAGAAAGAATCTCATGCAGTGTCTCTTGCAAGCACTGCCTGCTCTACCTGAGTAGCCACTGAGCCTTAGGTAAGTTATTTGGTGAGGAGGTGTTTAGGATTGGATACTAAGTGGTTAGGAAGGTTAAGTCTGTGGTACCAGGATCTTTTGAGGGAGCAGCAATTACTGATGCAATTGTAGCCAATTCCAACCTCCTCTGAGACAATACTAACTCTTCCATTCTCAACAGCGGCTGTGTTTGTCACCTGGATCCACTTTTAGGGTGCCCTAGGATACTTTATTTAGTCTGTTCTTTCTTATTGTCACAAACGCCTCTTTCCTGTATCCACACTATTGCTGCCAAAGAAGAGTTTGGCCTTTTGACTGTTGGGCACACCCTGTACTTGCTGTTCCGTTTTTCGGCCACAGTCAGCAAAGAGTAAAAGTAATCCTTATTCTTTCCTCAGCTAGTCAGATTGCTAAATTTCTAAAGGTTATTTGAAGGTCTGTACCAGCAGCTTCTGCCCTGCCTGGATCAGCTTAACTATTGTCAGCTTCCATGAGTGTATTCTTCAGATAAGTTGCTCTTAAGTCATGGAGGGCTGTGGATTTGAGTCACTGAGGCAAACCTATGCTAGATTTAGACCTCAGGGAAAGGAGGACAGCACCTAGGATGAGCAGAAACATGGACATTTCTCAAGTGTGATCTCTCATGGCATGATCTTTAGGCTTTGAGGTGGAAAACACATGGTGATGGAGGGAAGAGAAGGTAGATTTCTCCACTGATGAAACTCTTTACAGAAAAGCCTATCTCTTGATTATGTGGTAAGCAGCTGTTCTCAAGGAAGGGGACTGCTGAGGATGAGAGACCAATACTGGGATATACTGGGATCACAGACCTGGAAAGGTTGCAAGACCTGACACTAAGGATGCTAGTGCAAGGGTCAGAAGGACACTCTAAATGTTAATGGAGAGGTACTGTTTGTCACAAGGCTGGGACAAACCAAGGCCAATGGTCCACTGCCATAATGACAATAAACCTGTAAGCACCATCCCTCTTATCCTTTTCTTTCCATTGTTGCAGAACAATGCACCCTATTCACCTTGCAGAACTTTTCAGAGACTTGTCTTTTGCCATTAATTTTCCCAAGTCCCTTTGATGTCCCCACTAAAGCATCTATGGGAAATGGTGAAGGATGGCTTGATATTTATGGCCCACAAAGTTCTGCAGCATGATGCAGAGTATGGGGTAGTTCCTGAGGAACATCATCTATGTTTATGACTTGGATGGATTTATGGTTTGACTTCAGTTGGCCTGGCTGTGTGTCAGTGACAGTGCTGCAGTGGAAAACTGGTTGTGTGAACACTGAGGCAAAGGCAAGGGTTGAGGAAAAGCTCTAACACAAGGCAACAATGAAGCCTGACTGGTGAGTGTCTGTTAGAGATTATCAAAACACATAAGACTGCAACCTTGCAGGTGGCATTGAAGGATTGTTATCTTTGAGCAGAATGAGCAGGGCAGAGGCAAGAGGGTACTGAGGCAGACACTTGGAGTGGTGCTAACTGTGAGAGAGCCACTGAAATTATACTACAGCAAAGCCAAATTAAAATTAATTTATAGAAATTTAATCCATCAAAACTTTTTAGTAAAGATATCAGGGCAGTGCCTTGTATTTGATGGTCACTGCAATTTTGGTGACTTAGAGGCAAATGTAGTAGTAGAAATACATCTTAAAGGTCAGAAGCAATTTTCAGCTGAGTTGTGGGGAGATTAAGTGAATCTTGTGATTCACTTAATGATAAGAGGCTTCTGATTGACTAAGCAGATTGGAGACCCATGAAGTAAAATGGCAAGCACATGGGCTTTTTTTTTTCTGTGTCCCTACTGTAACAAGCACATTTATTAAGCAGCATCCATGAACAAGTCAAATAGTACAACTATTCTAAGTTATTAGTGCAACCTGCAGGTAGGTTCCACACATGCACACAAAAGACTGTCACTAAGGCTCACTTGAGCCCTCTTGCTCAAGTTTGCTCACAAAAAGAAGCACAGAGGTGCACTGTGTAGTCCCCCAAATTATACAAATGCATCCATTACATGTGGCACACAAATTGCTTAATGATAAGTGTGGGTAATTTCCTATCTGTGTATATATCAGCATTACTTCAGGTGCAGCTGTAAGGGTGCTTGTGAAATGTGTAAGTTCAGAGATAAACTGAACCAAGCCAATTATTAACGTTCTTAACTAAAACATGTGATACACAGTAGATTCTAATCTGCTATCTATATTACTGTAGAGACTGTTTTTCCAACTTCACGATTTATGCTAAATAAAGCAGGTGAAATTGGATAGAAAGAAAAAAATATTATTTTGGGCCTGAGAAATCAAAAGGATGATACATTTATTCCAATCTTCCATACACAAGAAGGTCACCAAGTAGGGTACTGCTAGGAGATTGGAGGGCATCAGAATCATGTAGAAGTGCAGATGCTAATGGAATCCCAGCACCTTAGATATTGTTGCCAAAAGACCCCAACTGGATTCCATTTCTTTTATGATCTTAAATGGGCTCAAATGGACTTCTACTTTTGCGAGTCTCTGCTTCTCTGACTTTCTCTCGGTTTGTCATTTAGATCTAATCAGAGTATATAGAGCTATGCAGACTTCAGATCTTCTTGAACATTTTCTAATGCTTTTTTTATTAGTAACATTATTGTTTCAGTACAAATCACAGTTTTGAACAATCCTTAGCATTTATTTAGATGATTAAGTAGATTAATTAGTGGCAAAAGGTTTAAAAAGTGGAAACCCCCCACATGCATCAGAGATATCTTCAGTATTATGAAGCAGATGCTTCAAAAATTGCAGATATTGATGAAAATGTAAAATTCATGCTTGACTGAATAATACACTAAATGAGAAAAAAGCTATCAAACAGTCCCTAAAATCAAGTTCCAGATTAGATTTGTAGATAAATACACCAGTATTTTATCTTCAAAATGATAAATGTGCTTTTTTAGAATTAATAATATGCACATATTTTAAAACATGGTAGCTGTTGTCCCATTGCTCAGTGACATTACTAAAAAAGGCTTTGCCACTGCCTCTGTCTGAATGTAACACCCTGTCAGAGACTGATATTACCAGGCCTCCAAAGTAGCTGCCTGCCCTCGTGTCAAATAAATGTCTGTCAGCTACAGTGATGGGGTCACTGAGCAACAGCCAGTTGATCTGTCAAGCCCATGATCTGAGGAGCAGTTCACAGTAGTCCCAAAGCAGTGGAAATAATTTCTATTTGTGACAGCTACAGCCACGATGACCACTTTGAGCAAAAACTGCAAAGAAACTCTTATGCCACTAAACTGGAAAGTGGCTTCTGGAAGGTGAGGATGATTCAAAGCAAATCAGAACTTGGCTACACAGCTGGCTCATGGCCCTGACTGCTGTAATAAAGACAATCAAGGAACCAGAGCCTGGGCATCACCATCTGCCACCCCCACATCCCTGTCTCAGAGCTGCCTTACTTAGACATCTGTGTTCACGGGAGAATAAGTTTAATGCAAAACCAAGTATCACTCACTTACCTCAGTAACTCTCTTATGCGAATAACCTCCCATTTCACTGTCTCTATAATTTATGCACAGTGCTGCAAAATTAATTTGATTTTTGATATGATGTTTTGCAAAGATATCTGCATCAAAGCTAACCTTTAAAATGAATCAGAGAAACAGCAGCACTCAGATAAAAACTTTTTGGACTGAGTTCTTGAGATGTTCTAGTGACAGCTATTAGAGGACCCAGCAGGAACTGTGTGGCCACTTGCCTCACACTATTCTTTTTCCTTCCCACATTCCATACAATCTTAGTTGCCTGAGTTTTGCTTTTTCAAAGGTTTTCCTCCACTTTATCTTTTATTTCCTACCTTATCATCTTTTATTTCTTCCTCATCAGTGATCAATTTGCAAATTGCAGTAGGCTCAGCAGAGGGCCACAAAGATAATTAGAAAACTGTGTAGCATTACATGTGAGGAGAAGCTAAGAGATGAGTTAGTGAAGGTCCAATTATAGTCTTCAGCTACTTGAAGATCATAGAATTGTTTGGGTTGGAATGGAACTTAAAGATCATCTAGTTACAACCCTCCTGCCATAGGTGGGGACACTTCCTACTAGATCAGGCTGCTCAGTGCCTCACCTAAAACGCCTGGCCTAAAACACCTTCAGGGAGGGACCATCCACAGCCTCTCTGGGTGACCTGTTCCAGTATTTCACCATCCTCACTGTAAAGAACTTCCTTCTTATATCCAGCCTAAGAAGGTGACAGATCCTGGGAGGTGAAAAGTGAAATGACATGAGGTAATGGTCAAAATTGCAGCAATAAAAATTACAGATGGATCTAAGGAAAAAATATTTTCTTCAGGAGAGTGGTTTAACCTGCAACAGGTGTCTAGACAGCCTGTAGGATCTCCATCCTTGGAGATACTCAGAAGTACCACACAGAGTCTTCAACAGTCTGATCTAACTTTGAAGCCAGCCCTGATTTGAAGGGGAAATCCTATTCCAATACAAATTATTCTGTGATTCTGTCTTCAAATCTCTTTGGGATGCTAATAACCATTTTCTTAAGGTTGCCTTCTCAAATAAGGCCCCCTTCAATCTATGCCATTCAAGCCTCCTGACCTACCTGGTCAGCCAACGGCAACACTGGGCCCAAAGTGGTTTTGATGATTCATGTGCACATTTTCCTCCTTGTAATTTTTCATCATGCTCTCCCCATATCCAGTTGTTCAACCCACCCTTGGCTCCAAGGTGATCAGGAAGCACCTGCACAGGACAGCCAGAGTGTGCCTCTTTCTCTACCAGCATGAAAAGCCAGTCTCTTCTGATTCTCTATCATTTTCCCATGCTGCCTGTAAAGAACAGTGTGAACCTTGAGGATAGTTTGATCTCTATTTAAGGATGGGGATAGTGATGATCTTCATATAATCCACCCATGAGTTCCCTTATGGTGATGATTTTGGCTACATTGAAACAAGCTGGATATGGACAGTGGGTGGCTCAGGCAAAAAACATCATGTAACTTCCGAACATGCAGCCCCAGAGGCTTTGTTAGTATTAAGTTTCTTGACACCATTAAGTGTGATGGCTGCACTCAAACTGGTTTTACAACAATAAACACAAAAATAAATATAAAACCTAACAGCAGCATAACACTAACTCTCTTTCCCTTCCCAGCATCACTATTTCTTTTTTGTGACAATTTAAGAAATTTCTGTATTAATGACTCAGAAAATGCTCAGTATTTTTGTTAACTAACTCAACTGTATCAGACATCAAACATAAATAGGTACAATCCTATCCTGTGCCTGAAGGACAAAGAGCAGCAGAGGATTACAATGATTACACCAGATGAGGTGATAAGAATGTAAGAGGAAATGGATACTACCATCACCAACAGCAAAGCAATCTGAAAGCAGGTTAGTAGGTAAACTGAAGAATGTTCCCAGCTATTACAAAAAGAAAGAATAGCATCTGGAACAAAGTGGCACTTTCCTGTGGCATTTCTCAATAGCACATTTTACTAAGCCAGCTAAATCAAAGGTTTGAGAAAACAATCACATGAGAACAATTAGGAGATGGAGATAAGGTTCAGGTAATATTTGAAGAAAAGCAGGCAAAATCCAAGTTATTCCAGAAGGTTATCACAATCAACGGGAGAAAATGAAGACTCTACACTGCTACTCTTAAACAGTATCAAGAGAGGCTGCAGAACCTGAAGCTCAATGAAAGAAGAGCTTGAGGCTTAGAAGGGCTGTGAAGAAATTGGTAGTGACCTTCATCTTTGGGTCAAGGTTACAAACTAGTGTTTGAACTGATTCTTGGAATTAGTTGGTTGAAGTTTTCTCACCCACAGCAGCACTAGTTACTGTAACAGGACTCTGAGGTTTGGAGCTGGAGTTTTTTATGGATAAACAAACATACATACATTTCAGTACAGAGACAGTCTCTGCCCCAGAGACTTCCCAGTCTAGACATAAGGCACGAATCCTGATGTGGAAAGCAGATAGGGAGTGAACGATGTGTTGTTGACAAAACCAATTGTGAAATAGATGGCATTGGGAGAAGGCAGGAGAACTGGTGATAGAAAAGTGGTAAAAAAAAAGTTTGCTGTATAAAGAAAAACAAAATGCCTGCTGTCAACATACCTGTGACCAGACCAGGAAAAGAATGAAGGAGCAGAAGCATGTATGAAAGGAGTCTAAAAGAACTACAGGAAATTTCTCAGCCTGCAGAAAATGTTGATGTAAGTGAAACCACAGAGCCTCAGTCTTTGTTGTTCTGCCTCCTGAAGCTGTGTCTCCATGGCAGATAGAGGAAGAACAGAATTAAACTTGCATGGTAGCAGTTGAACATTGCCTTTCCCTCATTTTGCTGTCAGATCACAAAGTTATGAGACTTGAATATTCACGGGTTAGTTTCATAGTAACTATTAATGAGGTTTATTGAAACCACCACAACTGCAGACCACTGGGGTATGTACTGTGTAAACACAGAAAGGCATTTCCTGACACTAAGTAAAGGGGAGCGATAATCATAATAATAGTAAGTGGCAATGAAAAATGACATAAAATCATCTGTACTCCATTAACACATCACTGTTCAGTTTTCATCAGCTAAGTGCTTCAGAGTGTCACAGAAGGGTCAAATCTTGAAAAGGGCTTTGGGGGAGGAAGGTGAATTTTGGGAGATTCCAGTTATTTATGTGAAGTCATGCCTCTGGAATTCTGTCAGGAATTATTACTGAAAGTCAGGCTTTATTCATTTGTTATCTCTACACTAATTCCCTTTCAATTGGTCTGTCATCACAAATCTGTATGTTTAATTTTGTGTGATTATACATGCATACACATCCTCATGTATACTGTCCTTCAGGCTTACTCAAAGTTTTCTGACTAGATACTTATCTATCTGATATCAAAGTTTTTTTTTCCCAAGGCCTTTGGAGAAGATCAGATTGACTTTCGATACATCTAAGGTTCAAAGCTCTGTTTGTAATTGCAGATAGAGTAGAAAGAAGAAAGAGTTTTTGACAGTTTTTCAACTGTTCCTTCTTTCTCTCTTACCTTTAAATATGTCAGCTTTGTGACCAGAATTATTATATTCGGATTTATTGTTTGCTTTTGTTGGGAGAAGGATTTCTTTGACTTCCGTTATACCAATCTCACTGGTCTTCTGGGTAGCTTTACCCAAAAGAAAGAAGAGAAACCTCTCAGAAATTCTTCTGCTAGCACTTAAAAGTTAAAAAAAAAAAAAAAAAGAATGGGGGGACATTAATCTCAAAACTGTGGGTGAGAGAAACCATGGGACAGAACCATCCTTTACGGGTCTTTTTTAAGGACAGCTCCAGTGAAGACTCATAGCCATGTGCTCCCTCTGATGCTAGTAAATCCTGAAACTCCTCCTCCACAAAGCAAAAAGCTCCAGAAAAAAAGCATGAGCTTCTCTAACCTCCTGGGGGAGGCTTTGCCATTGAATTTCCCACCAGTGGCCAGGAGGAGAACACAATTTGTTTGTCCATCTCAGTACTGAAGAGGGTAGTCACCCCAAGAGGTGACTCGAGACTTCCTTCTCTCCATGTGGGAGAGAATCCAAGCAGAGAGGTGTGCTGCCCCAACAGCACTCCACTGCCAGTTTCTTCCTTACTTCACTTATTTATGCTATAGGAAAAAAAGCGCAGAAGTTAAAGAAACTGCACAACGGTTACAGGATGTCCTGTTGCATTTATCTAGCAATGCAGGCGAATGACTCACTCAAAATACTTGATGATTGGAAACTATTATTTTTTCTTTCATTCTCACATTCCTTCCTGAAAATATGAAACATTCAGGCTCTGAAACATATCTTAAAGCTTCTATGAATTCAAGGAAAGAATAGGGAAACTAAGACTATCTTTGAAAGCTTATCATAGTCCAGACAAAAATCACATGACACAAATGTGCCAGCCCATCTCTGAAAGTGGTGTTTCAATAAAGCAAATGGTATCATCCAGATTTCTGAAACAAACTCCTGACCAGAGCCAACTTTGACATGGATTCTATACAGAATTTATAATCCTAGTCTTTTATTTTTCTTAATTAAGTGATATCTACCCATGATTCACAACAGCACTATCAACCTTAGACTGTTTCTAGTTTATGTTTTGTAGAACCTAGTACAATGTTACTTATCTATGAGTGTCCAGGCTGTGTTTTACTGGCACACAGCCCATGCACAGCTGTGAGGACATTTGGTGTCTGCTTCCTCCCTTTGTCACATCTCCTCTGGACCAGCCTGGGAGGGGGAGAAACCTGAATCCCAGCCCCTGTTCCAAGGGTCACATAAAGTAAATGGAGATGGGTTACAAAGCCGAGTAGGGCATGGCCTATATACAGGCCCAAAAGAGTTGTAATTCAGCATAGACAAGGAGAGGAAATACAATTATCTTATTTTCATACAGAAAAGATGGAGAAACTGTTTTACAGTCACTTTCCCAAAGCCATGCAGGAACTCTTTCAGAATGTAGCCTATTTCCATTGAGTACCAGAGCAATAGCCTGTATAATCAGCATTTAAGGGAGATGATCCCTTGAGCCTTTCATGAACTGTGTGGAGAGAACAAGCTGTGTGTGAGTTATGAGAATATCTGATGCATTGCTGTAGGCAAAGGACCTGCAAAGGAACAAAAATAAATCATAAACACGGCTGATTAGGAATGAGAGCAAAGACTGCTGGAGGATCTTTCACTCAGAATCTCTTTTTTTTTTTCTTTTTTTTTGTGTGGTTATCTCTAAGAAGCAGCCACGTTAGGCATGTTCACCCAGGAGGAGTCAATAAAGGGTCAGAATGACCATCAGATGATTCTATTTATCTTCAGGATTTATGACTGTCTTGCTTCATATTTTCTCAGCCACATTCACAAAGCTAGAAATTTACATGTGATTTTTTCATTGAGTTAATGAAGTCAAGATTATCATGTGGTTCCTCGATTACCTTCAGTGGGAGAATAAAGAAAACATCAGATCCCATGACATTCACAAGATTGTGAGAGGCGATAGGACTGGCTCTAAACACACAGAACTATCTCCACCTGCTAAGGTTATTCTTGGTACCGAGCAGTAAGCTATTTCTGGGTAAACTTTCTACCTCTGTCTTCTGCTTATAAGAAAGAATTTTTCAGTGCTATGCAATAGAGCAATAGGAAATGGCAGTTCCTGTCCCAGGGACAAGGCAGAAAAAAAAAGTGGGAAGCAGAAGGACAATTTAAGCAGCTCAGCAGCTCTGTTCCAACTTTCAATTCAGAGCTTTGGACACCAGAACAATTTACTTAGAAGTGAAGTCCACTGGGTTATGTGAAGGAAGGCATAGCTAAAGGCAGTCTAAGAATATCTTAGTTAAAACTCACAAAATCTGTGTCTTAAAATGTCCTTTTATGGGCCTTTTCCAAAATAATAGCTCCCTCAGGCTCAGATGCCTCATACCCAAGTAGAGATTTTGTTTAATTCATAAAGAAGCTGATCTGTCTGCTAGATTGTTTCCCATGGATCAGCCTGTTTGCAAACACAAAACATACCGGCATCCAGCTGGGTGTTACTGCTGCCAATTTCAAGACAATAAACGGTTCAGTACAGAGCAAAAATTCAAAACTTCTATTCCACAGAGCAATAAAAGCAGTAGACATTGCCTACTGACATGCTGCCAGAGTAAATATTACCTACTGTATAAGTTTCCATCCAGAGCTTTCATCAGGTCAAAGTCCAACCACAGACATTATCAAGCTTTACACTGCATTAAAAGAGTTTTCATTAACAATTGAAACCCCATTTTAATTACATTTTCAAACATGTTACAGATTGCATCTTAATGAGCTATAATCTCCATCCTAACGGTTTGGTGTTGTACTCTTGAAGACAGGGGGTTTGGCTGGGAGGGTGAGGGGAGAAGATTTAAATGGTTTCTGTGGCATTTCTGGAAACCCAGAAGTGTCCTCAGCACGTGAAAAACAAGGGGAAGTGTCTGAGTTAAGCACATTTACAGTATGGCCCCTGGCAGCAGCCAAGCCAGAAAAAGGGTGATGAGTCCACCATTATTATTTGTTGTTGTTTGGTTTATTATTTCCTGCATACAAGAGGATACATTTGCTCTACGCAGTAAGTGGACCATTGGTAAGTTAGTTTTGGAAGCTCCCTCTTGGCGTTGGTGGATAGACCTGCTAGAAAGAAAGTATTCTAGGAACAAGAGAATTTGTCTGTGTTTTCCATAAAAATAAAATCAGTATGTTCTGACTTTGTCACACTTAACAAAAAGTAACTTTGTCTCTTTCTGCACATTCAGTCTGGTTTTGTACCAATTTGCAGCTTTATCTTGCAGCCAGAGTGAGACATTCTGTGTGCAGGTTGTCCTGAGCTCCAGCCATTGCACCTCTTCCCACACGGAATTTTAAATGGACTGCTGGAGGATCTTTCACTCAGAATTTCACTCAAATTTGCTATTTGAGTAATTTCAGCTATTGAACTGATAGAACACCACCTCACCCCCCCTCTCCCTCCCCGTGTCAGCTAATCCCAGGCTTTGCAGTAAGCCTGGAAGGGGAAGGGATTTGGTTGATGGCAAGCCCAAGGTGTGAAGTGAGTTTCAAACCTGATGACTTGTCCTAATTAACATCTGCTAGCGCTCCTTTACATTTGTATGGTACTAAAACCAGCTGACATATCTCACCTGTCAATAGTGAAGCAGCAAAATTCTGGATAGTCAACAAGGTAAACAGATTGTAGCTTCTGAATGATAGGATGTGTAGTCTAGTGAGGAGGACAGCAGTTTGCCTAATGAGATGTAGTTGATTGTACCACAGTTCAAGAGCTCTAAGTATCTCTCATTTGTTACAATGACAGATTTTGATTCTCTCTGAGAAAATTATACTTCTCAGTATACCATAAAATGCATGTGGAGCCTCCTAACAAGGCTTTAAAAGGAACTGATTTGTTCACTTTTCTTAGCTAATCCTTTCCTTGATTCAATGCTGGTCTAGATTTTTTGTTTTCTTTCTTTGGCTTGCCCTTTCTTTGAAACATCCCTTTAGAATTTTCTCCAGTGAAATACCATACATTTTTCAGGAAAACATTTTTCTGGTTTATTAACATACTTTAAGGTGTTGTTGCATCCAGCAGTGCCACACTACTGAACCCTCCCCTCCTTTTTTTTTTTTTTATTGACTGGCTTCATTATTTTCCTTCTTTTAAAGTCAGACTCAGATTTATTTCTTTTTTAAGGTGATTTTTAAAAGCAAGAGGCTTCTTTGCTCACCCGCTTTGGTTTTGGCTAGATGGGCACACACAGCATTTTCAGGCTGCTCCACACTGTAGCCTGGCAATGATCTGAAGTGTCCTCTCTCAGGGCTGGGGAATGCGTGGACAATTGGTAGGAAATGTAAGCGAAGACCAAGAGAGGCCAATACTGAAGCTGTTCATTAGGGATGCTTCCATTAAATGTGTTCCACAAAAACATGCCAAGGGATGGTGATTGCTTAGGAAATGCATTTTTATTTCAGTCAAAAATGAGGCACTCCTTTGCAAGAGGTATCATTTAGTGGGGGAGAAACTCTGAAGAAACAAGAATGAGCCACAGAAGAAACAGAAGCAGGAAGGACGCCCTTTGGGCATCAGGAGTTAAAACCAGGAGGTTGTAATGTATTTATGGGAAAAGAGCTAAGAGCTTTTTGTATGTGGAAACCAGCCCCAGCTCTTGGAGCCATCGAGGTGGCAGAATCAAGCTCAGAATACTAATTACTGTAACTGAGGAATGAGTACACTTATTATCTGATATAAAGCAATTTTAGAAACACCCACAGTTTTAAAATAATGGTAATAATAGTAATTGAAAAACATGAACTGACAAGCCACTAACAACCCATTATATCACAGCAGTGTGGAGCAGCCTCGTACCTTAACAAAGCGCCCTTCAGTGAATCCTTGACAAATATGCACACCCCAACATGGTCTAAAGAGCTGCTGCACAGAAGATGTTAAAATATGTCACAGTTCAACAACCAGACTGGTGTTTCAGCTACATCTTTGTGTTACTGGAGTAAGGTGCAACTCAAAAAACCTCTATCAAAAAGGCATACCGGTTTGTCCAGATAGGTTTATCCCTTGGTGTAAATCAAATTTACTTTTCTGAGCTACCTGGTTTCTCTTGGATCCAGATAAGTATCTCACACTTCTTGTATCTGGGCTCATATGGGATGAGAATAAAATGAGAATAAAACTTAAGGACACCCAAAGGTAGAAGACTAAAGACCCTATTTATCACCCAGAGGAGTTATTCAGAAAGTGTGCTCCTCAGAGACTCGTTGCTGGAGCATAAATCTCAGGTAAGCTCCTTCTTCCTAGGGAGCTGCTGCTTGACTTTGCCTACATGTCTCCTGAGCTGAAGTTGGTTAGGCAAGGGAGGAGGACATGAGTCCCATGTTGCTCTCTCTTTCTTTAGCCTGTCTTGAAAGGGAAAAAGGGAAGAAAAAATTTACAAAGACTTAGTTAAATACAGACTGAAGGCTATAGGAGAAAAAACCCCAACTTCTTCCAGACTTTCTTGCCTTCATTTCATGGAATTCAATTTCTGGAAACAGTAGCATAGCATAACTGAGAATTAGCTATATAAAAAGTCCCCCTCCCAATTCCACATTGGCATTTGTCAGCCTGAGACTACCATATCCTGTGGGTGCCCGTGAAGGATGACAAGCAAGGGAAGTTGGAGGAGAAAACATATTTACATTCCTTACACACTTTCTGGTTTTAGAATTTTAAGCTGATATAATCTAATGGATGATCCAAGTATCTAATTAGCCCCAGAGCTAATGAGCACTGTAAGCAATTTTGTCTTCCTACAGCCTTTCTGTGTGCCCTGTGCCAAGAGCAGCTCAGCCTGCCCCACTCAGGCTCATAATTTCCTCCTTCAACCTTAGAGAATGAGATTGATCTGGACTCTTAACTTGGTTTTTCAGTTGCACAGAGGAGGCTGGGGAATCACCGAACTGTTGCATTGCCTTGGTTGAAAGGGGCCTTTCAGATCATTCAGTCCAACCATCAACCCAACTCTGTCAGAAATCATCACTAATCTAAATGATATCTCCATGCACTATGTCTACTCATCTCTTCAATATCTACAATGGTGGTGACACATATCTCCCTGGCAACCTGTTCCAATTCTTAACAACCCTTTCAGTGTACATTTCTTCCCTAATAGAATCATAGAATCATAGAATGGTTTGGGTTGGAAAGGACTTTAAAGATCATCTAGTTCCAACTGTCTGATCACCCCCTGGTACAACCTGAGGCCATCTCCTCTTGATCAATTGCCTGTCAATGGGGAGAAGAAACTAGCCCACATCTCTCTACCTTCTTTCAGGTACTTGTAAAGAATGGTTAAGTCTCCAATCAGTCCCCTTTTCTCCAGGCTAAACAGCCCTTGGGACCTGAATTCGATCCTGATTTTGACAGTGCTTTCCTGTGAGCACATGCGAGGGCTGCGATTTGAAGGTTTCCATCTGGGGATGGACCCAGCCTGCTTGGTGCCACTCACCACAGGGTGAAGCTTTGCTCTTTCCTTGTGTCTTTCTGGATGTCTGCCATCTGGCTGATTCCTCTCCCATTTGCAGTACTCTGCAAAGAGGGTGACAGATTTGCTTGCTACCAGCAGTACAAACATGCACATTGTATGGGGCTGGCCACCTGCCTGGCTATAGCCCACCCTTTCTGTACATCCCAACTTGGATGCATGATCAGCTTAGCAGACAACAACAATTCATTCTTATTGCAAAACAGTCTTGCCCGACTTGCTACCAGTTCATAATTTCTCAGACCAAGTTGCATCACTTCTTTTCTGAGTTACATCCTGCACAGAGGCTCCAGAACTGCCCTGTCCTGGGCATGAACGTCATCCCCATGTGCTGGCTGCCTCACCAGATTGAATTGAATGAGATAATCTGTGGTGTTTACATAGCAGCATGTGTTATTTTAGGAAAACCCATGGTAAATTTATAATTAAGAGAGTAATATTTATTGTTAAACTAGTCTCTGAGACAATTCCTGTAAATGTGCAGCTTACACATGGAGTGATGCTTCATGTCCCCTCCAGCCTAGAGAGTTCTGTGATTATATGACATATTGTTTTATAGAATCATAGAATGTTTTGGGTTGGAAAGGACCTTAAAGATCATCTAGTTCCAATGCCCCTGCTGTGGGTGGGGGACACCTCCTACTAGACCAGGTTGTTCAATGCCTCATCCAGCCTGGCTTTAAACACTTCCAGGGAGGGGGCATCCACAACCTCTCTGGGCAACCATTTCCAGGGTCTCCCCACCCTCACAGTAAAGAACTTGTTTCTTATAACCACACACAGAAAGTGATATGGAAGGGAAAGGACAATAACTTTAGAGAAGCAGCCAGGATTAGGGTTTTCCCTGCCCTGTACTATGTCAGTGTTGCTCCAATTCCTTGATGCCTTTTGCTTCTTGAAACCAGCCCCTCTTCAGCTCAGTGTGGGGTGGTAGACTCGTGCCTCCCACATTCAGAGGGACCCTGCCTGCAGCTGGCAGGCACTGCTGGGACTGCTGTGCCCTAGAGAATGAGATGGTGGTAGTTGGCCAGACAGCATGAAATTGCTCCGCTCAAACTGAAATGAATTTTAAGTGAAAGGAAAGTGAAATTATATCAACATGCAAAGTAGAGGCATTCAGTTGCTGTCTGTAGAGAGAGACAGACACAGAAATAAGGAGAAGAATCACAGATGTCTAGCAGCGATTTTTTTTTTCTACCCCCCATTAACCCTCCAGCTCTTCCATCTAGAGAGCACCAGGATGCTGAGCTGGAATTTAGTCCCCAGTTATCTCCAGTTATCTCTAGGCTGGTAGTTTATTTTAGATTGAGAACACATCCTGTAAATTAGTTTTGTGGTTGCCCTCCTTACTGTCGCTCAGACTGCAGTGCACTTACTCCTGGAGTGTGCTGGGGAAAATGAAGCCAGAAGATCACTTTGATCACCAGTGTACCCTCAGCCAACAGCAGCTGCTCTGTGATAAAATTGCAGCAACTTGTGCTGGATGTCACCTCTGTACTGCCTGTTTGCCTCTCTAGATCTCTTCCTGGGGTGTTGCATTGCCCATGAGGACCTAGCTGTAGTAACCTCTCCTGCATGGTGGGACACAGATTTTGGGACTGGAATCTGGGTTGCCCTTGTAGGAAAGCAACATCTTAGAAAGAAACAAACGAAAAAAATCTCTACTTGATTACAAGAAAGCTGTTTAGGGCTCATGTTATCAATGAAACCAAGTAGATGTGCAGCTAGAATAACTATGCATCAACAAACCTTCTACTGTATACTCTTATATATGTTGTTTATTCACTGCTCTTTGTGTTAACCTAATGTCTTAGCAAATACATTTCATAGTGCAAGCAGCGAACTGCCGCATTGCTATTTTCTGTTATAACCAGAAAACTAACAGCTATCACTCTTCAGCAGCTGTGTCACTGCCTCAGGCCACTGACTCATTTTGACCTTTTTTAATGAAAAACTAAGCAGGAGAGGACAGTGCAGGTGCCAGACTGCATAGATGGGGGCTGGCTGCTGGCTGCGCTACCTCCTTCCCCTGTCTCTCTTTGGAAGGAAGCTTGAAGTTTTTCAGATGTTGTGAAGAGGGTACCTGGTACTGCTCTGCTGCCTATTTGGATCACATTGGCCAGTAATTCTTTACCAAAAAACAGGACAGCTGGCCCTCAGCCCTACCAACTGAAGCATCTGTGGCATTTTTCCCCCAAATGCCATTTTTCAGGTGTGCTACAGCACTGGAAAGTCCTGCTGTGGCAACACGGAGCAGCTTGGGGATTTGCTTCCTCTGCAATAAACTGAGGAAAATGATGGTGCTGGTGGGGATCCTAGTATTGCTGCTTGGCATGTAGCCTCAAAATCATGACTTGATACCTCCCATCTCATCATTCTTCTTGTGTAAATGAAAAATAAAGTTCCCTGCATGGCCCAAAAGGCAATACAAAACTCAAATTGCTGATGGAGAGAGGAAAGGAAGAGGCAGTGTTAGCTTAATACAACATGGACTCCAGCAGGAATTTGAACTTTCCTTCTCCCAAGGAACAGGACAAGAGAAAGTAGCCTTGCACCAAGGGAGGTTTAGACTGGATATTAGGGGAAAAAAAATTACAATGAAAGAGTTATCAAGCATTGGAATTGGCTATCGAGGGAAGTGGACAGCCCTGGCAGTATTTTAAAGACAAGTAGAAACAGAGTTTAGAGATACAGTTTAGTGATGGTTCATGTCAGAGTTAGGTTGATGGTTAGACCCAGTGATCTGAAAGACTCCTTCCAACCTAGACAATTCTATGATTCTGTAATATTAATTTGGCTAAGCTACTGCAAATCAGCATGGATTTTATAATTTGTCTTTCATCATGATAGTCCTGCTGTGTGGGGCAGAAGCATCTTTCACATCAGCAAACCTGCGCAGTAACTCAGGTCTGCTCCCAGACCTTCCCTCAGACACCTGCACTAGTCTGGGCACAAGGGCTTTTATTTTCTCTCTTAAAACTCACAAACTTCCTCCAAGACCGAATACCTATAAACCATTACCTACAACTTCTGGCTTTTCTTTTTTCTCACTGAAGTAGTTGACTTCTGATCTCAAACCTACTGCTCTTTGGAATTTCTTCTCCTGGCAGTTTCCCCATGCTTCAAATTTCCACTGCTTGTCATGTTAATCTACATGCTCTGAGCTGACCAAATTCTGAGTTTCGCTTCTCTCTCATGGTACATAGATGTTAAACATCTGAACATCACTGGTTCCTCCTCTGAGTTGAGTTGAGATCACGAATCTTTTAGGGTTTTCTGCATCTTCTGTGTTGGCATAGCTCATTTTTTTTAGCTAGCTGTTCTGTGTTAATTTTGACAAATCAGTCAAGCTGGTTTTCTTCTTGCCAGACTTTGATTCTGCAGCCACCACAACCATTTGTGAGCTGGCTTTCTAACTTGCGAAGAATTATAGAGTTACAGAATGTCAGGGATTGGAAGGAACCTCAAGAGATCATCTAGTTCAATCCCCCTGCTGGAGCAGGAACACCTAGATCAAGTCACACAGGAATGTGTCCAGACCGGGTTTGAATGTCTCCAGAGAAGGAGACCCATCAACTTCTTTAGACAGCCTGTTCCAGTGTTCTGTCACCCTCAATGTGAAAAATTTCTTTCTCATATTTATGTGGAACCTTCTACGTTCTAGCTTGCATCTGCTGCACCTTGTCCTATCATTGGAGGTCACTGAGAAGAGCCTGGCTCCATCCTCCTTACACTCACCCTTTGCATATTTATAAACATGAATAAAGTCAACCCCAGTCTCCTCTTCTCAAAGCTCAAGAGACCCAGCTCCCTCACCCTTTCCTCATAAGGAAATCCTTTAATTATCTTTGAGGCTCTGTGATGGACTCTCTCAAGCAGTTCCCTGTCCTTCTTGAATTGAGGGCCCTAGAACTGGACAGTATTCCAGATGTGGTCTCACCAGAGCAGAGTAAAGGTCAAGAATCTCTCTTGACCTAGTAGCCATACCCCCTCTAATACATCTGCTTTGAATTTTTATAACAAATGACAGTAAATTTGGATGAGGTCATTCTTCTCATTAACAGAGAAACTACATGTTTGAGAAGTCAGTCTGTTTCCTATTTCATGTAATTAATGCCCCCACTTCCTTAAATAAAGCTGATAAATCAGAGCAGCAGCAGGGACAAGAAGTATGGTCAGTCCCAAATTCTGAAAAAATCATCTCAGCCTTTCTCTGCCCCTCAGGCCAAAACATGAGGGGGACCTGCCTACCACACAGTTGTGAAGTAGTTACATCTTGTACATCTTGGACACTGTTATCTGATTTCTGAACTATTATAAAGCATCCAGGTATTGTTTTCAAGTCAGCTGTTTCCATTTGTCTTTTTTTTTAAAGAAACTGCAAGGATGACAGATTTTATTTTAGATGAACGTTCTTTTTATTTTTTTTTCCCCTAGACCATGCTCTTTACAAGCTGCATTAGAGAAAAAATCAAGCAGCAAGAGCCAAAGTGGACTCAAATAGTGCCACTCACAGAAGCTACAGTACAGGCACCCCAGCCATGAGACTTAATTCTGCAATCTGAAGACAGCTCTGCTGGTTGCATGCTCTCTCCAGCTGTCACTGCTTGGCTCCTTCCTCAGCCATCAGGAGACCTTGCCTGTGAGGAGTTGAGGTGGTTCTCAAACCTGACTCTTAACAACTGTTAACCTGACTCTCTTCTAGTCAAGGTTAATGAACATTTTGGCAGGTTGTTCCTTTATTAGCTGAAGAACCAGTGCGTTTCTTATGAGAACTGGGCTTCTTGCCCTCAAACCCCAGGACTAAAAGCACTTCTCAGAGTGTGGTTTCTCTCACAGCCTGGGGTTCCC
The DNA here is from genome assembly GCA_013400935.1 of Turnix velox. NCBI lineage: Eukaryota > Metazoa > Chordata > Aves > Charadriiformes > Turnicidae > Turnix > Turnix velox. The sequence continues at coordinate 51,091 of VZTY01014397.1, read as the reverse complement.
CACAGTGCCACAGCTTGGGGAACTCTAGCTTCCCGTTTGGGGATGGTTGCTTTCCAGAAGTACAGGTCTGAGCCTGAGCTGCAGATAACATTGCAAGTGCTGGCAGCATCCAGAGGCTCTGAGGTCCAGGGGAACCACCCATAGCAATCATTCGCAAACTGACAGACATGCTTGGCACAAGTAGTTTCTCCCCCCAGGTGACCCTCTGGGACAATGGGCTCTGCCAGTTCAGAGCTCTCCTGAGCAAAGCTACCTGTGTTTAACCTTCCCTAGCCAGCCTTTCAGATTAAGTCTGCGTACACAAGGAAAGCAGAGTGTACTATTTCCTCCTCTGTTTGACATAATAACAGGCTGTCCCAGTCCTGGAACAATTTAATGAATACTTTAGGATAGGTTTTGCTGTCAGATCACAATACCGCCTCTCACAAAAGCTCTTGCCACTGTCACTGCTGCTGTGTCTGACTCTGTGACAGTGGGAAGAACCCCCAGCGCTCTAGGCAGCACTGCACTGATATGATAAATCTATTTATTCAACCTGGTTCAACCTGCTACAACTATGTGAAAGAACATCTTTGCCAATGGCCTGTGCTTTGGCCATAATGAAGGACCGGAACAGGTTGCCCAGAGAGGTTGTGGATGCCCCCTCCCTGCAAGTGTTTAAGGCCAGGCTGAATGAGGCATTGAGCAACCTAGTCTAGTGGGAGGTGTCCCTGCGTGTGGCAGGAGGCTTGGAACTAGATGATCTTTAAGGTCCCTTCCAACCCAAAGCATTCTATAATTCCATGACTCTATGACTGTAAAGGTATTTTATTACTCTCAACACAGCAAAGGCCCATTGTCAGCCTCTTCACTCACATTTATGGAGTGATAAAGCCCTGGTGCTGCCATTGCATTCTTGTAATAAACCACAGGGATTTCACAAGAAGCTTGCTGGGCAGCCATGAGAAAAAGGAAGAAAAAGGGTGAGAGAGAGTGAGCTGTGAAGGATCGTGCTGTCATCAAACTCGGGCTGCCTCCAGCAGCATTTTCTGTTTCCCTTATCAGTCTGAGAACCCAGAGTGACATTTCAGGATTTTTGCAGGGAAGCTTTTTGAAACTCACCCTGATTCTGGAACCTTGTGAGGTGATGGGCCAAGACATAAGAGAAGTGAGGAAAATAAGAACTCGGAAAATGTATTAGAATGAAGTTTGAAGAGGGGTACAAACGGGGCTGATGGCAAAACCAGATGCTCGGAGATACCTCTGTTGTGACATGTGCCAGGAAGACACTGATATTCAGGCCTCCATATAGAGAAATCAGGGGCTGACTCTAAGGTGGGTAGAAAGAGAAGATAAATGGTGAGACCCTGCTGTAGGCATCAGGAGGTGTTTGGCAGAGCTGTGGGTGCAGCCTGGCCAGGAATTTCCTCGTGAGGGGAAACTCCTGAGCAGAAACTATTTTGTCTCCAAGGTAGGCTGCTGTCCTCTCTGCCTTGGCTCACAGCATCACTGGGGCATGACCAAGTGCCTTCAGAAGATACCACAGGGCCATGCTGAACAGGTGGACACCTGGCCCTGAGGTAGACCAGCTCTGTTTGCAGTCTGCCTTTTCTCCTGCCTCCTCTCTCCACAAAGCTGGATTTACACTGCTTGGTTTAGTCTCCAGCCTCACTAAATTGAATCACTCCAGCTGCTTCTTTCCAGTTAGCACTGACTTCTGCAGCCTCTCAAATAACAGGCTTCTTGAAAGGAGGGTGTAGAGGTGGGCTTGGTGCCTTCTCCCAAGTAACAGGTGATTAGACAAGAAGAAATGGTCTCCAGTTGCACCAGGGGTGAGTTAGACTGGTTATTAGGAAAAACATCTACACCAAAAGGGCTACCGAGCACTGGAACAGGTTGCTCAGTAGGGTGATGGAATCACCATCCCTGGAGGTATTTAAAAGACATGTAGATATGATGCTGAGGGACATGGTTTTAGTGGTGGCATTGTCACTGTTAGGTTAATGGTTTGACTTGATGATCTGAAAAGCCTTCTCCACCCTAAATGATTTTTTAACTCTTTTTTTATCTTTGGCATGAATTAGTTTGGGAATTCAGGCAACTCTGGACAAAGCAGGCTGGTACACTTGGCAGCTTCACCATCTGCCAGCTCAAATAGGAGAGGTTTCAGAGCATCTATTCCTTTGCCACTGCAATACATAAATGCAAAAAGGGTGTCTTTTGGTATTGTTTCACCACTGACAATCAAGGGTTTTTTAAGTACTGTGGACTGCAACAATATATTCCAGTGGCAGGAATACTGAGATTTTTGTGCTGGAAAGGCTAAACTAGAAGTCCTAAATTACTTCATACTTCATGTTAGGATTATCCTCCTTCCTCAGTATTAGGAGATGGGAAGCTTCAAGTATGAGAAGATAATTAAAGCACATAGTGAGTACAAGGCATTTGAAAGCAGACAGAGTAAATCAAGTGAAAATGACCCAATTTTCTACTTTGTTCAATGAGTTACAGCAAGTAATTTTTTCCATGTGCTATTTATGAGGTTTCCCTCTTCTAAACGTTACCATGGTCACCGTGGTGTAACATTAATTTGTTTATGTAACCCCCAAGTTGCACATACAGACCCAGATGTTATTTCAGAACCACTACAGTCAGGGAAGATTTTTCTAAAAGTTGCACATTAAAACTTCACACAACAGTGATCTTTCACCATAACACTAATGGATTCGCTGTCAGAGAAGAGCCCAGTGCAGACCATGCTACCATGAAGAGAGGGTTGCTTCTCCCTGCTTGTGCTCTGCACTGGTCCCCTTGAACGTGCAATTAGGCTTTAGCCCTGTAATGGGTTTAATTCCATGTTGCATTGCTTCTCTTAATACCATACACCAGAAATTGATGGGCTTAGTTTAATATTGAATTTAATTACGATAAACTTAAGAGAGCAGAATCTCAGGAGCACAGTGGAAAGTTACTTATTGCATTTAGCCAATATATTAACTTCAAGAAGCCCCACACTTCTGCATTTTTCCTATAGCTTATTTTGCAGCTTAAAAATCAGCAGAGACCCAGCCTCTGTGAGTACTTCACAGAAACCAGAAACAACAGAACTTCTTTGTTGCCTAATATATTATGTGCAAAATACTACTTGAGTCTCAACAGGGTATTAAAATTCTGACCATGAGATGTCTGAAATGTAACTGCATCTCAGGCTATGTTAGTTTGTTTTTTTCCTAGAATATAAAGCAGAGTAAGGCTTTACAGAAACTCAAGCCATGAATGTAGTTCCCACATTAAATGTCTACTGGTTGAAATTACTAACAAAACTACTCATAGATGTATTTTAGCCTAAACAGATTGATCCACAGCCCTGAGGAACTTCACCTGTTTGGTGTGAGTGGAAAGCTGAGGGCAAATATTTATCATAATTGAGCAGAGTATTTTCTGATTTCAATTTGTATAAAAAAAAAAAAAAGAGAAAAAAAGCCATTAAACAAGGATATTGTTCTGCTTTTGGTGCTGTATGTTCCTATAAAGCTCAGAGAAAACCTTTGAGAAATTACTCCTTTTACTAGTGCCTTATACTGGAAACAAACATTAAAACAGTACCTTTTGTACTTTCAATGTCTTATTTCAGCCTCCACATTTTACATACTGGGCAGTGAACATAATCTGTCTACTTTCCTGAAGGCAAAAGTAAATTCACTGGTATTTCCCCCACAGAAGTTCCTTTTACAGAAGCCACATCATCAAGATCTCAAAATGCTTCTGCAGCTAGTCTGTAACTTTAGGGAGGAAAAGAGAACCAAAGAGTAAGATACAATGTTCCTGTAAGGAACAATAGAGTAAAATTTTAGTGTACAGAGTACTGTGACAATACACAGAATAATTCAGTTTATTCCTCATTTGACCTTATGATGCACTCTTAAGATTTTTTTTTTTTTGTGAATATTCAACATCATTATATTCACATGCCACTGCTACAGTAGGTTTGGATCTCCTGTGAAGCTCACGCTATTGCCAACTTACTCTGCCTCCAAGTAGCAAACTTTGAAGGAATATTGAAGCACAGATAATTTCTTTCTTCTGCAATTCCCTTTAAGTATTGACAAAGGGGCTGCCATGATGACAGCACTTCCTCCTTGCTGCAGTACCAAGGTAAAATGCAGTAATGCAAACCAGTCAAGTTATTATTAAATGCCTTACATGACACATGGAGATGCGCCCTCCATGGGTGTTTAAGGCCAGGGTAGATTAGGAATTGAGTAACCTGGTCTAGTGGGAGGTGTTCCTGCTCATGGCAGGGGGATTGAAACTAGATGATCTTTGAGGTTCCTTCCAATCTGAACCATTCTATGAGATAATGGTGCTGCTAGTTTAGCATCTTCCTTGTACTAAATGGCCAGTAAAGTTAGGAAAAAAACATGCCCAAGTGGCATTTCACTGCACAACTTGCACTGAGTCAGGTTGTAGACTTGTTTTTTAACACCCCACAGACACACAAACACTCTGGAGTCCTAACTGATTTCAAAAGTTGGACTTCATTCCTTACGGGGGGAAAAAAATCCTCTTATTTGGTTACTCTACAGTTATTCGTTTTGCTTGTCAGCACCCAGTGCATGGTTTAGTGCTTAGTTTCTACTGCCTGTACCCTGCTGCACTCCCAGCAGAGGAGGAACAGCATTAATTTATTGTTTTAGAAACTCTATTTCTACGGTCTTGCATCAAAAAGAGGAACACATTGACCTTGGGTACTTACTGTACACATCAGTGACAGCACCATATCCATGCCATAGACACTTCTCAGCTGCCTCTTTTTTAATTGGAGAAGTGCCCAAAAGCTACTCTTCCTCCCAAAAAGCCCAAGTGGGAGCACAGAGCACACACCAGGGAGGGCTACGCTCCCTGTGCCCATACTAAAGCCTGGGACATGATTCAAAAGACCTCAAAAAGAGAGACAGCCAGCCCCTCCCACTCTGGTTACCGAGACAAGGCTCCTCCCAGCAGGTTTCTTCAAAATCTCTTTGTAATGGAGAGGGCTGGCAAGGAGGAAAAAAAATAAAATCAAATAAATAACAAAATCGAGAGGCTAGAGCCATGCTGTCAGCCACGAACTTGCTCCACTTCTGTCCCTGTGCTGGAATAAGCTAGAGCACTCAATGGTAAGAAATATGTGGACCTTGGTCCTACCTAGAAAAGCTCAAAAGGTTTCCCAGTGAGCAGGGAGACGGAGAGGTGAAAGTGAATTAACCACTGGTGGTGCAGCTGATTATCCAGTTCCACCTGACACTCAGATGCTTCTGTTCCTCAGTAACAGACAGCAGTTCTTGACACAGGGCAGCCTTCAGGTTTTTCTTTTTGACCATCTGAACATCCCAAACTGGAGGAACACAAGAAGTAGCATATGGGAGAGTTGCAAAGAAACCCCAAACTTCCCTTCAACTAGTTGGATTTGAACTGTGTATCACTGCAGTTTATAAAGACCTTTTTCCCCATGTTCACAGCTCCTCTACATATACAATTTTGTGAAAATTACTACAAAAAATTTATTGACAGTAGTCATGAACAGAACAAATTTCTGTAAACAGAAATTAAAAGTGGAAAATGGCCTGAAGTCACTTTTGACCAGTCAGCTGTACAAAAGCTTAAGCAAAGCAGCAACCAGGGAGGTTGGGTTTAGAAGAATCCACACCGAGTTCAGCAGATGTCATGCCTTATTAGATCACCAAAATAAGCTGTTATTGTCTTCAGTTTGTTGTTGAGAAAATTTTGTTCTATTTCAACTTTCCCCCCTGGCCCTGCTAAGGAAGCCACCTGAAAAAAAAACAACAAACAGCAAATCAATACACAGGAAAAGAGGTGACTCCCAGACATTACAGAAACCACATCTCTGCCCTGTTAAATACTGGTGATTATGCTCCTTGGCACGTTATGGCATCGGTCCTCCTTTCTAAGTCTCCTCTTGCACACAAAAGTGGTCTGTAGCTTTCTTGTGACTGAAAAATAGGCCTTCATCCAAAAACATGAGGACTTCAGAACTAAAGATCTAATTGTTTCACATGCCACATTGAGGGAAGAGATGCTAGATTCTGGTTTGCAATGTACTTTGAAGCTCGTGAGATGCTCACTTGATCCAAAAAGTGAGCAGTTAAGCATGCTTTGATGTGTCAAAAGTCCAACCATTTAGGGGAAGAATAAAACCAAATCCCGAACTTGGGAAGCATAAAGACTGAACTGAAGGGGAGGAAGAAGAACTCAAACAAAACAAAACATCCTCAAAACCCCAAACAGGCAGACAACCTTACAAACCTCAGAGTTTTATTTATGCTATGACAATAAAAAACAAAAAATAATGCAAGGTTGCAAGGATGTGCAACAGTCTTGGGCAGCGCTGAGGGTAAAGCTGTGGGCAGCTGCAGGCAGAGAGAGCCTGTCAGGCAGCATGGGTACCAGCTCTTGTGTTTACAATCACTGGAGTGAGAATTTCACTGCTCATGCTCTGCTGCACGAGCCCAGTGCACACCTTTAATGCTCAACCATTACAAATGGACAACATTTTGCTGTGCACTTCAGACTGAAGCATGCAGCACCCTCTCCTCTGCTGATCCTACTCATGACCCCTATGAGGGATGACAGTTGTAGAAGCTACCAATTTCTCACCAGGACATACCATTCAGACAGAAAGAAAAGAACATCAAAATTCAGTGCTGACTGCTTTTTTCCTCCCCCTCACAGACCTCAAGGACCTGTGCTGTGGTGGGGTCCTTGATCCACAGCCAGTTCTGCTCTTTGCTGCCATTGTCCCTGCGGGCAAACTACTTCTTCTATAGTTTCCTCTGCAGGGAAACTTCCCAGGCAGGCAAAATGACCTATGCCTACAAAGCTGCAGTGGATTTTAATTGGTCTTTAAACGAAGAAGCCTGTGATGTTTGCAGCTGAAACTTAAAAGTTCAGGTTGCTTTATTGACACTTCTGAACTCCTTGGAGACTTGACTCTGTAGTGCAGGTTTAAATATAAACATGCTCAACTTCCTCTATTTTACTGTAAGTAAAAAAACAGACTGCTATCAGGAGGAAATAAGACATTAATTTAAATTATACTTTGAACTCTTATTGACTTGTTCAGAAAATTACCACACTTATCTAAATCAAGCATTTACTTTTTTGTTTAGTTTTTCCCCCCCCCTCCCTTTTCTTTTGTTTCTGCAGACAAAACCAAAAGCGTGAGCTATTTCTTCATCCTTCAGTTTAATGGTAATGGGAAAAAAAGCTCCACCTCCTTGTCAAAGAGGAACCTGCCACTTAAGTTAAAATGCAGAAGCTGCCTGACTTATATATAGCACAAGAATCTGAAATTGGCAAGTGATCAGGAATGTTAATTTCCCAGCTTATCTTTTCTTATTTGAAATCCTAAAAGCAGTTAACATTGTGGGGCGATCTGTACTTTTTTCTAGGAAGACATTAAGTGTGTACTTTTTAATTTATTACGAACAAAAGCTGGACCATCCCTTCCAAAAATGCTAGAGGCTTTGAACTTCATAGCTAACATTTAAGTATTCTAAAATGTTAACGAGATTACTCAATATAAGAGTATCAATATTGCTGTCTCAAGGTTATGAATTCCTGGTTTCAGGGCACAATTTGTGTCACTAATATATCCACGTCTGACTAATGCACTGGTATAAAACATGAGTGTTCAGTAAAGATCTCTGAAGATGAAGTAAAGCAAAATGTTTTATCAGTAACACAAGCAAATGCTGCTCCTCCACTGAGGAGCGGCATCCACTAAAGGATACCCAAGAAGTTATATATGCAGCATCCAGTCTCTTAAGTGTTAAACCCAGGATAACTAAGACAAATTTCAAATGACTACTGAAAGTATTTGTTAAACCCAGCTATGTGATAAACCAAAAGGTCAAAAGCCTAACAAGCACATGGGAGCAAGCTCCACGGGGACAGAACCAGCTGTTAAAAACCCAGTTATCTGTAACAATTGGACTTTCAAGAACAGAAACACACCAAACATCCTCCTACTCAAACACTAGACTTGTGGATAGAACAGGGCTTCAGTGTCTAACTCCAGATTTTCTCAAACTGAATCTTGAGGACGAGGTGGAAACAAAGGCAAGAAAAAAATAGAAGTACCTCCATGATGCGTGTTCTTTGTATGACTACCAGGATCACAAGCATTTTGCTTAATTCAGGAGACCTGGTGCAATTAAGGTAAATGTTTTACATTTCTGGTGAATGCACCAATGCATATTCCATTGGTTCGCTGCTCCCTCTTGAGGCAGAAGTACAGAAGTTCGTTTCTGCCACATAAAACTCAGTGACTCTCTTAAGGGGATTCAAAGAACCGTATCAAACCCAATCTCTCAGAATCGGCCATGCCTGCAGACAAAACGAGCACTATTTTTGCAATAAAATGGCATGGAACAAGACTTGTCTACCACTAGGCATTGACCATCAAGTCTTCCAACACAGCAAGGTCAAGGTCAGCTACCACCTGCTTTCATACCAGCAGCAGAATCTTTATTCTATGCTAGCTCTGTAATAAGCAGCACAGATTTTCTGTTAAATTTGCGCCAACTTGCTTCAATTTCTGGGCGATTTTTTTGGTTTTTGCTTGACATCTACTGTCAGATAAGCAAGCCTGCAATGATACACTGGCTTACAGTCAGTACAAACATCTTTATGAAAGTCTGCAACTACAGTTAAGTCAGTGCCCAAATCAATTTCAATTGACAAAGCACACAAGCACACCTCAGTTGCAGACTTAAGCCAGATGAGAGAAAAGAGGCAGAGAGCTTAAGTTTTAACAACTGCCACCTTACACGTTAAGTGTGTGAGCCAAGCAAACTCTAAAAGCCTTACACACACAAGAGCACGTATAAGCTAATCTTTGAGGATGCAGAAGGGGCAAATCTTACATGTCTGAGCAATCCGATCACAAATCATAGAATGGCTTGGGATGGAAGGGATCTTAAAGATAATCTAGTTCCAACCAAACATAGTTATTTAGACTTCCACTCAAATCTCAGATAACTTGCTCAGGAAATACTGATATGCCCAAGTGATGGCAGCCAAACCCATAACTGGTCTTGAGTACCCACTAAGGTCACATTTGGGACAGCCATGTTGACATACCCCTGTCCCCACAGGATTAAGGCTGCATTTGCCTAGAAAGTGCACTAAACTTTCCTTCATATAGAGGCCAACCCTTCTACACCTCCTGCCTTGCCTGTCCCTTCCGAATAGCCTATAGCCCTTGATGGCCACACTCCAGTTGCAGAATTCAGCCTACCAGGTTTTACTGATGATCACGACTTTATAGATTCCCATCAGTACAGCAGCTTCCAGCTCTTCCTGTTCATTGCCTGTGCTGCCTGCGTTTGTGTAAAGGCACTGCAGCTGAGTTGCTGATTGTGCAACTTTATGAGAGGAATGGCCCTTGAGGTGCTTCTCAGATGTTCTCCTATTGGCTATGACTACTTTAGGAGCCCCTGGCTCACCTCAGGCTGCAAATATAATGCAATACCCTCAGCACATCTCAGTGCCACCAGATGAGTGCCCTCCCAAGCACATTGTCCCCTAGCCCTGATGTGTCCCACAGCTTGTCACAGGCAAGCCTGGTATTACCATCCTCCTTCTCACCTAGTTTAAAGCCCTATCAATTAGCCCTGCAATCACCTGGGCAAAGGCCCTTGTTTCCCTTTGAGACAGGTATTCCACTCGATGTTAATATGCCCAGTGCTGTATAGGATATCCCATTGTCAAAAACCCCAAAACTGTCTTGGTGACAAGAGTTACAGAGCCACATATTGATCAATTGGATACATTTGCTCCTTCCAATGTAATTTCCTCCTATTGGAGAGAGCAAGGAAAGAAATTAACTTGTGATCCAGATTCCTGTAATGACTTCCCCAAAGTTATGAAGTCTCTTTTGATTGCTCTGGGTCTATGAATTACAGTCTCCACTCCACCTACTTGGAAAATAAGCAGTAGAGATTAGTCAGTTGACCATAACAGGTTTGGGAAGTTCCTTGCCACATCCTTCACCTGGGTTCCAGGAAGGCAGCAAACTTCCCTATATGTGGGACCTGACTGGTCTTCTGCTGCCATTAGGAGATAATCTCTTCCTCATGGATGAAGTTGTTATTGGAGCAATAGCCTCCCTAACTGCAAACACCCTGGCAGTGAGGGATGCTCATCCCTCACATCCTCATCTACTGGGCCTTTGACAGCCAGAGCCTTGTACCTGCTGTTCAGAGGAACTGGAGGTGCCGAGGAGGGCAGGAAGGGAGCTCTCCCACTGCCCCAACCACAGACTTTGGTCCACTCATTTCTTCCTGACAAGGGCAGGATGCAGGGGCACCATGATCCTGGCTCCTATCTGACAGGGGCTCCTGTTTTTTTACTTAAGGAAGGCAAAGTCTTGCTCCAGTCTACTTCTTCCTCAGTTTCTCTAATGGTCCTTAGCTTTTCCACTTCCTCAAGAAGCTCTACCACCATGCTGAGCAGATGGCTCCCTTGCTCACAGCGCAGGCAGACCCCTCAGAGCCACCCCTCATTCGCAGTGAGAGGCCCTGGCATCACCCATAGCCTGTTGCTTGGACACTGCACTTCTCTGTGGGACTCCCACATCCTTTCTGGCTGTGGGCGGGAGCACAGCCTTCTGCCGGGTGGAGATCATCGTTTACACCTCACAACCGGTGACCACCGCCCTCGTTAATTGCAGGGAACACCCACCTTCCTCTTGAAAGGCCCCTTTTATCTGAAGGAGGAGCGGGGCCGTTGGTGAGTTTGTGCCTCGTTTAAATCTGCCACCAGGAGAAGCAGCTCCGCCTCCCAGCGCTACCGGAGAGCGATTCGGCGTCACTACTTTCTCCGTTTCTCGTCTGCTTTTTGCCGAGATTCCCCTCCCCAAGCACGAACGATCTATCCTCTATTAGAACCGGTCTCCTCAATATATCTAAATATATCAAGCGTATTTACTGCAAACACAGAAATCACCCAACATAGAGGTTCAAACGTGAAACAACAATCCCCTCCCACATTTAGCTAAACAGGCTTTAAAGCCCGAGCTTATGACACTTCTGGCTCAAGCCATCTGAGCTTTATTTAATTACTAAGCTCTTACTGAGCAACACACCTGGTTGATGTCAGCATTCCGAGGTAGAAAATACACAATATTGTTGGTGATCTTCTTGGAGAGTCTGAAAATTTCAAATGTAGAAGGCAGTAAAGGAAAAAAAAAAACCAATAATGAAGGAGAAGTTGCTTTTTAGTAATAAGTTTTGAAAGTACCCCCTAAATTCAGTTACTATGCAATTAAATTCTAGTTAGTCTTCTGGATGTACCAGTTAGACAAAACTAGTATCTGCATTTCAGAAGAGCATCTATTTCATCACTACTGTCCTGGAAGGTACCCTAAAAGACACCCAAATTTGAACCACCTGATTTTTAAAGGAAATTCAGCTAAAATACAAAGAAGTATTTGAGAAAAAAAGATGTATTTTATAGGTGGCACGTTAGTTTGATAAGAGTTTTCCAATCCATTTCATGGAATCTCACATATGCATACAAAGATTCTCTAATGCATACAAATATGGCATGCTTTTAACCAAAAAGGAAACAACTGAGGGGGAAAAAAACCCATGACAGTTCACTTTTGATGAAATCATTACGCTCATGCCACCCAGATGAATAACTGCTCAACCAACATTAAAAAGTTAGTAAAATTTTATACATTAATTACATGGGTTAATATTTTGCCCACAGTTTTGTGTGATGTCCCCAGTCACAGGCAGGTGCTACAACTGACAACAGTTTGAATAAGATACTCAAAATCAGATATGCCTTTTAAAAATCAGTTAAAAAGTGGAACTGATAGCAAAGTCATAGTTCATGTAATTAATTATTACTTATATATACACACAACATGGCTATTTGATTACTTCAGGATATTTTAGGAAAATATTATGAAGGACTTAAAACTGCTGAATGAATGCTTTAAGTTAAGAAGCACTAGAACTACAATTCTCTAAAGGATTTTTTACCTTGTAAAATAACTATGTAATTTAAAAAAAGATATAATGAAAATACTTAATTTTAGGTGGTCAAAGCCATATAGCTGAGATTGCACAATGAGTACCCAACAAACACAGCACAAATGGGACTCCAGTTGCTTGTCACATCCCCAGTCAACCAACCAGACATGCAAAGCCCATGTCAAGAGAGGAAGGAGAAAGAGAGAGAAATATTAATAAACAACTGAAAATCACAACTATATATGCAACTTTGAAAGGATATCCATCTGGGCAAATCATGGTTTGGATATCGAAGATTTCAGCAGTGGCATAGTCAGGTCCCCCCCAGGGTGGGCTGAGGAACACAACATCTGCCCTCAGGTCAGCAGCCAGCACCATGAAGTCTCCACACACAAATTCTATCTGATCCGCCACACCGTAGACCTCAGCATTGTTGCGTGCAAGATGGAGCTTCTCAGGATCAATATCAATAGCAATCACTGCAAATTAAAGAGAGAAAAGGCACAGGCTAATGTGAAATGTGAATGCCACCTGAACACCAAAAGAACATTTCAGAAGGAAGGCGGTATTCTGCAGCCACTAGACACAAGTTACATCAATTGAGTGCACAACTGAGTACTTCAGTTTTGTTGGTGTGTCATGGAAGACACAAAGCTATAGTCCCTCACAAGAGGAAAAATTTGCCCTTGTGTGGCAGAAGCAAAGGTTCCAACAAAAGCAGGACAACTGCACTGACAAACCACCATGGGGAGCCACAAAGCCAAGACTGGGAAGGCTCAGCTGGTGTTACAAAGCTGGGAAGCTTTAGCTTTTGGTAGTCATATATTTACTACCATGATAATCCTCCACCTTGGCCCAAGTAAAGGACAGGTAAGGCTGTCTGCTTAAGAGACAAAGTCTTCCTTGCATTAAATTTGGTGGGAGCCTGACAGCTTAAGTAATGTTAATTAGAAACCTACTCTTTCATTAAAAGTAAAGCTATTTATTTGTGGCTAATCTTATTGTACTGAAAATTGAGTTCATAGTAATAAAAGTTCAGCTGGGAAACTGAAAAAGTGAAATGTAAAAATATTTACATAGATCAAAGCCTACCAAATTTGAGTTGTTTTTTAGGTTTGGTTTTTTTTTTTTTGTAAGAAAGCACTTAGACTAATATATTTCTGTATTTGATTCTGCTGCACCTTCAGGTGACCCCATTCAATTGTTTTAAGTATTATTTGAGCATAACCTGCTTTGGAATACACAGACTTGGTGTCACAACAGAGAAAAGCAACAGCTTTCGGGCATCTCTGTACGTCAGTACTACAAACAAAACTCTCAACAGAGCATCCAAGAAACTCGTTACTGTGACATGTAAAAATAGCTGACTAGTAGAACACAAATCCAACTCTGTCTTAAAGCATAAAAGTAATTTTATAGGTCCTTTTTCAAAACACAGAACTAATTTGGAATTCTGATGAAGCAAAAAAAGCTTCTGTTGCTTCATTAACACTGGGAAAAAACAAAACAAAACCAAACCAGCAAAAAAAAAAGGGAGAAACAAAATGGTACAATACAAGATATGCAACACCTGCTTACCTCTTTTTGAAGTCAATGCAAACTGAATAGCATTTCCTCCAACCCCACAGAACGCATCCACGATGATATCACAGTTGAATGACTGGCTAACACGGACAGCAATGTGCTCAGCTATTTTCTCAGGAGTAACAGAAAACCAGCCCTCTGCAAAGGAAAGGGAAGAAGTGTATTTTATGCCTCTTCTTGCAAGGTCACCAAAACCAGCCAACCAACCTCCCTAGCGACTGAAGGTTTAGTATTAATCCCAACAATTTTGGCTTAGCGCGTTCAACCAGAAAATATAGGCTTTGAAGATGATAAACTCAGGCCAGTCCAGTGATTTGCTAAGTTAAGTCTTGCTGAAGCAAAGAGATACGCCTGAATCTCAGTAAGTGCTTTGTTGAACTTTATGCTGAGGATTCTGGCTTATCAAGGACAAGCACTGAGAGAGTTATGAAAAATTTCATATGTAAGAATTATGCTCTGTAAAAAATAAAACCAGAAACATATTCTCTCTTATCTGACATTTGTTTTCTTTACAGCAATGTCTGCTCTGACAAATAATCTAAGTGTTTATGTAGGAGAGCATTAGAAGTGAAAGGCTTATGAATCCAAGACACAAAAAACCACTAATCTTAATTCCTCCTTTACCTATAAATTCATGATCTGGAAGGAGTTTACTGGCAATTATGGAAAAAAGTAACTCTGAGAGTGCCTGCTGGAAGTCAGAACAAAACTAAATCCATTGGCATATTTGGAAGTCTCAAAAATACAACATCAAGCTTCTCAAAAAGCACCATTTGGGAACAGCATGATCTTCAACAAATACCAGGACTAAAGAGGGGTGTTCCATTGTAAAAGCTCTACTGAAGTTCAAGGCTTGTGTTCACCTGCATACTGGGGAATGGAGTTTGGCCAGAGGTGCAAATACATGCTCGGCAAGGCTCCTCTTACAAAGAATGCAGTAATAAATTGCAATAAGGGCCACAACTTTGAATACATCTTACACCACCAAGTCAGCACACTCTGTCCTGAACACACCTCTGTCTAGTTTGATTCCTTCATCAAACCGAGAGAACAGCCGGTAGCGTTGTGCCCAGTACTTGACCAGTTCTGGATCAGCAGCGATCTCATCAGGTATAGCTCTCAGTGCAGTTTTATTCCTCCTCCTCCTCCTTTTTTTCTCCTTCTTCTTTGGGATATTTTTTTCATCTACAACGGGAAGAAACTATAAAAGTTAACAATCACTGTTCTTGTAAGCTAGGAATGTAATTAGTAGGTGGGTGACAGTTAAGATACAATATGCTCATGTTTTAACAACACTGCTAAATGTGCTTAATTACTATTTGCCAGATTATGCACATTAGTGGCTTAAATTAAAAAAAGAGAATCCTATTTTTCAAGGGAAGAGTCTTACCTGACAGGTAGCCACAGTCCTAAAAATCATAACACTTCAGACATTATTTAAGAGCCTTAACAGGCTAGCCATCATCTTCAACTGACAGTTACAAACTCTACATAGAGAGCAAACAAGTGGACCAGAAACTACTTTAATGCCTTTATGTAAATGAGGAACAAGAATCAATGTAGACAAGAGTTTTAAAGTAGACATACAACATTACTGAGTTACCGGAGGAAGAATTAAACTATGTGTAGAAACCTGGAATATTCCAGTTGTTCTTTACAGTCTTTTACACCTACTTGAATTTAGTTACCCTTATCTTTGCACAGGGAGGAATTTGAGACTTGTTAGATCAAGTCTAGGATCAAAAATGACTGTTTATCTACAAAATATTATCAATGTTAAAGACAGGATGTGGGATTCCGGCACTCCAAGAATGAGCTATTCCCCAAGCACAGCTCGCAGCTTGCCCCATTACCTGCTGGACCTAAAGAGTCTCTCTGAATAAAGAGAAAAAATAAATACCACACAATGCTGTAATTTTGGAAAGGAATGTTAAGTTCACTACCAACTCATTCCCAGTTTGTGGGAAGCTGATGTACCTTGGCTGACACCTTCTGTCTCTGCCTGGAGATAATCAGGAATATCCAGGGGGACTAGCTGCCGCCTGCAGTCATGCTCCTGCCTGCCTGCATCCTGGCCATCAGAGCCACTTGGTGCTGCACTCACAGCTTCCTCCTCAAGGTTACTCCTTCCAGGTTCTGTCAAGACCATACTGGAGGATGGTGGCTTTTGGTTTTCAGCATCCAATATCACAATCTTTGCAGTGGTAACACCTTCCTGATCCTCTGAGTCGCTGCTTGCGGATGATGCTTCTGCTTTGAACTGAGGGCCATCTGTTTCGGATCTGCCTTCCTCCTCAGGTTTATTAACCTTCTTTAAGAACTCTTCTACCTAAGATTGTCAAATAACATGGGAAATCAAATGACTAACCAGCTTACTTTTAAGGACACTTGACAAACCTTACAGTTCAAAAGCACCTGCACACTCTCAACCACTTGTCAAAAATTTTTTTGACTGTCTACACAGTAAAAAATTCAGGATCTACAAGTTGTTAACTCTGCTTCCTTTTTACAACATTCCAAAGAAAAGCTGTCTGTAGGAACTAGGCAGCAACTATGTGCAAAAGAGATATGTGCAAAATCAGCTGATAAATACAGTTACATTCTTAAATTGTAGCTGAAACAAATACTTAAAAAGTAATAGTCTTGGTCAGTCTAAGTATCTTGTCTCTGATTTGCATCCAAAGAAGTGATCAGGCCTTCTGGGTTTGGATAAACAGATAAAGTTAACTTCATACATTAGCTGCATCAGCTCCAAAACGTACCAAATGGTGCATGAGCTAAAGCGTACTGCTCTAAGGGTTCCTTAGAAGGTCTGAAGAAATTTTTAACTAATTTTTTCTTCACATAATTAAAGTTTCCCTTGGACTACACGGGTGCAAGATGATCAAGCCTTTGATCAAAAACTACAGCAGTTGGACTGGAGTTTAACACAGTATGTGCTGTCACCACTAAGAAATGGTGTGTTGCATTTAGGTTAGAAAAGGCCAAACATCCCAGAAGGAGGCAAAGTAACATTGAAAATTTGAGAACCAGATTTTAAAAGAGACTGAACTAAGAGTGAACAAGTTTTTCTACTCATTATTAATTTCTGAGTTAAAAAACCTAAACTTATAAGTGAAAACAAATGCAGGCAGTGATGTAAGCAAATATGTTGATAAACACTGCTAAGAACATGGAGCTACATAAAACACAGTAAGCTATAGAAACACTTTTCTCTCATTGCTGATGTGCTGGCACTAAAACAAAAGCCTTCAAATGCATTTTAAAGTCAGGGATATTTCTGGTACTTCTAGAAACCTATACACACCTCTAAAGGTATGATGCATCCAGATGTTTGGAATGACTTTGCCATTAAGCTTGCATTCCTCTTCCAAGAATCCACCAATGCCTTTCCATACCCACCCTAAAATAACTGCTTTTCAGCAAAGAAATAAAATTACAAAAAAGAAGAATACAGAGCAGTAACACTCAAAAAAATACCACCTAACCTGGGCAATTAATATTACATTTTCTAATTCAACAGCTAAAAAGACAGATAAATCCACAAATTATAGCAACACCAACAATTAAACCTACCTTCTTCAGAGTTTTATTTTTTTTGCAGGAAATTTCAGATTCCTCCATAAAGAAAATGTGCGTGTTTTTGCTTTTCCTTGGCTTACGCATATCCAAGAATCTGGACCTCAGTTTTGCTTTTTTCTCCAAGTACTGCACACTTCGATGGGTGAAATCTGGAATTCCACCATACCTAAAATTAAGAAATGAAAAAAAGATAAAGAACTTGGTCAATTTCTACTCTGGAGGCCCTCTTATAAAAATTTATATCTACAGAAATTTATTATTATTTATCTAAATTATTTCTTTGCAACATCTACTCCACTCTTAAAATACACATAATTCGAAGTAGTTTCAAAAGAACATACTGTCATGAAAATTTCAAAGTATTTTTACATGAAAATGTTTGAGCAAATTGGCTTTAGATTTTTAAAAAATGGTTATTCTAATGGGTGTATAATGTTAGGTGGAAGCAATTTTCCAGAGCAGCCTGAAGAATAGGAAATGAAAAAAAGATCTTGATTAGCAGAATGAAACACTTTTTGGAGGTTCTTCACAGCAACTAAAACTGGATACTTTTTGTCTCCTAGCAAACGCAATTAGAAAAAAAAAAAAAAAAAGGAAATCTGGATAATTCACTTGAATAGGTTTTAAAAAGTAGAACACAAATTGTCAACTACAATACATACTCCTCTTTGAAACGTACATATGTACTAAACAACTTGCATCTTACAGAACAAGCTGTCCATCCTTTAAAATTTCACTGGCCAACATCCTGGCAACCCTTTATTAGCAGTAATTTACTAGTATAAAGCAACCTCATTCTAATATGAAACAGATAATTGTGATTTAATTATGATAATTAGGATAAAATTTGGCATTATGATCTAAGCTCAATGGACTCCAAACTGAGAGGACAATTAATTTTCAGAGCCATTAAGTAGCTGATCAGCCATTCATTAAACATTTACACAAATGCAAGCACCATGACAGTTATACTTCTGTTTAAAAGCACTTTTCTTGTTCCTTAATTTGTCTCTGTAACTTTGTACCTCTCTCTCACCAAACTTCTATTAGAGGCAAAGACTAATTTTTGGAATAATCTTCAAAAGTTTAGGAAAATGAAAATGGAAATGAATAGTCTATTAGAATAATAACAAGAGAGATGACTTAGGAAGAAGCCCCATGTTTCTCATAAGCAATTACTTTTGTCCTGTGCCACACTTGAGGCCCAAAACAGAGCAGGTTTCCTCAGGATCTTCCACTGGGTTCTCATCTACGTCCAGTTCATGACTAGGAAAAATACACAGATGACAAAGTTAGTTACTATAAAAGCCCATTATTTTTAGATAACCCATTAAAAAAATCAAGTATTGAATACATTTAAATGTATTTAAATGTATGCTTCAGTAAGTTCTTCCCCACACTGCTGAATCCAAGCAAGACAGGTATCACAGCCTTTTATATGCATGAACAAACTTTGGGGATTTTTAGGCAATTTTAGGGACACATATCCTTGTGTCTGGGTTATAATACTCAACTATTCCAAATGATCTCTTAAGGTGTTTACTATCAAGAACTACATGATAGTGTAGATAGTGTTTTTCCACTTTATTTCAAATTCATCATCTATTATGTTATCTATGCTATTGTCTATTATTAATCCTATGGCAACAGCAAAATATTAGAACAAAACTATCAGAGTGTAATTCCATCCACCTCTTCACCTTTAAGTTTGTAAATTTATCAGAGAGTAAAATCCATCTTACAGTCTTTGAGGCTATAAATTTTTAGGGAAGAAAGAAACAGATGTGACAAGGAAGAGACAAGCTACTTTATGATTAACATTAAGCACATTAATGGAAGCCTACAATTCAGTTAAAACCCACAAATTACTTACTATAGTCCTTATTGTCTGCACCAATTTGACCTAGATAAGCAAGCTGATCTATCCAATTTAACAATCTTGGACGTTTCAGTTCCACAAGAGTAGTACTGTCACCTTGCACAGTCATTGAGACCATGAATTATTTTCATAAAGCAACAAAAGAAATATCCCCTGCTTGTAGAAAGATAAACAGTACACAGTGATGGAAAATTGTGTGGGTTTGCAGTGAAGTTTTAACTCACAATTTCAATTAAACAAATAGTTACTATGAATCAGGAGGCTTCTGGACCTGAGCTTCTTGAGAAAAAGCCTCGTCTAAATTTTATTACTTGCCTTCTCTTAACTTTGGCATGTCTGTATTCCGGGGGCTCTTCATCCTCATCTTCATCTTGGTCACGAAGCAGTAGCTGCTCTTTTTCATTTGAATTTGAGCTACATGACCCCTGTGAACCTAAAAAAGAGATGAGATAATATTTTCCATCTGAGTAAATAAACTCCTTACCTTCCTCTCCCCAAAGCATATCTGCAGCTACAGTTAGGTTGTCCTCAATCTGACAAATAAGGCAAAAGTGCCAAATGCACATAGCCTTACCTGTCTAGACTGACTACACACCAATAGAAGCTTGCAATAGTAGCTATACTGCAGTCAACAGTCTTAAGCAGGACCAACTTCTTACCTTAGCCCTCCAAGAAAAGAACACCTAGAATGCACGAGTTCAAAACAGCTTCTTCCTTGTGCATAAATTTAGTTTCCATTTCATTAACTATGCAAAGATATTCACATACATTTAATAAGAGAGGATTCCAACATTCCTCTGAAATCATGTTAGAAAGGAGATTTTCCCTTCACCTCTCCCATTCTGACTATGCTGTAGGATCAAGATGGGACTGCACCTGCTTCTTCCTTCTTGTTAGGAAGTCACCAGCAGCAGACTCAAAAGGTTTCCCACCAAACTGAAGCCCCAGGATGCTGACAATTTAAATACTTCATCCTTCCTTTTTACTGGGAGAAACCATACAACAGCCAGGCTGCTGCTTACAGTGAACACTGGCAGGAAGAACTGGCAAACAAGATGGCTTTCCTTTGCAAGCTGAACTAGCTGGAAAAAACATATCCACCCCAGTCTTGAACTTCCCTCACTGAAGCTCTTAAAGTAGTGTAAGGCACAGCCACTGGCCTTCATTGCATGGCCACATTACACGGCACTTTCACTTGTTAGCATTAACTGTGAACAAATTAATTTGTGGTTGTAAAGGTGACTGCAGCTCACTGACTAATTGGTAAGTTAATGCTGGAAAGGAACTCTGGAAGATGCCTGGTCCACTACAATAGAACAAGAGTTTATTTTAATGTATGGCACTTTTAGACAGCTGATCTTAAAATTTGTTATCAATGAAATCATCAACCTGAGTTTTCATTCATTTTAGCCAACAAGTGAGAACATCAGCTGAACAACACAGCTCCAACACCAAGATAAATAAATACCCTCTAGCAACACTTTCTCATCACCTTTTGTAGTACCTTTGAAGACTTATGAAGTATGTATTCTATTAAAATCACTTCTAGCTGAAGAACGCAATACAATTAGAGAAGAGAGGCAGTCTAGAGAAGCAAGGGGAACCAATATTCAATCATTTCACAAAATACTTGACCGGCTTTAAAAAAATTTCATAAAACAGACAAGTCCTTGTTTCTTAGCCACTTAAGAGATATTCTAGTAGAATAAACTTTAATAATATATTTTAATAAATATATTACCTGACTGGTTAATACCTTTACTTTTACAAGATGTACTCCTTTTCCTGTTTCCTCCATCACAGGGCTCCTTCTGGCTTTCACTGTCAGATGAACTATGTTCTTGAGAATCTTGATGGGCTACTGTTAGAGCTGCATTACTCTGCTCCACTTCCTCCAAATTCAGATTTAAATTACAAATTCCAGAGATTATTTCACTTGAAGGGAGTATTTCCTCACTTCTGGTGGGAGAGAGAGACAGCTCCAAGCTCAGCACTTCACTATCTTCAGTCTCTGGGATAAGCAAGTCTGTTTTACCTGAAAAACCCATCTCCTGGGTAATCCCATCAACTTCCCCATTGTCACCATGTGAGCTCTCAGTAATCCATCCTTGACTAGTCCAGTACTGAAACTGGTCCCAGTAATACCAGTACAGTTCACTATAATGTTGCTCCCACTCTTCCCTGGTGTCTGGATCATTCCAAGGCTCAGAAGCTGTGGCAGTCTCAAATGAGGAGATCTCTTGATGCTTCTCTAGCCAGCTTTGCCAAAGAAGGCCCTCTCCATATTCACTCCAGTATTTCTCCCATTTCTCTTTAAGTTCACTGGGTAAAGCCTCATTTGTAAGGCTTTCTGAATTTTCACAGTTCCCTTCACTTACATCCTGAGGTTTGCTGCTCTTCTCACATTGCTCTGTAACAGAATGGATATGACCATCACATGTTCTCTCCTGAAAATCCTGCCCCATTTTATCCACATCTTTATGATTTAATTCTTTTTTCTTCTTTTTCTTTTTCATAAACTTCATGTTACTTTTCTTTCTGTAATTTTCAGTAGCCTAAAATACAATGGAAGAACAAACTTATAACTCCACAAAGTATATATAGTCTTCTCTTGCTCTCTCTCCAACCATGTTTTCTGTTGTAACCCCCCCTCTCTCACTATAACCCTGCTGTTAGCTTTTTCCCCACATAAAGGTTGTAGAGCTTACAGGTCTGGGAGGGCCCTGGTGCATAACCTTGTCTGAGGAAGCTGTGAGAAAGTCTATAGAAAGACACACACAGAGACAAAAAGGCAGAATTACAGTGGGGCAGCTTAGAGGAAAGACAGTAATAGCTTAAAGATTCAGAAGGAAAGACAGTATGAAATCCTAAAGGGAGGCTGGTCAGGAATTGTGGGGTCAGTAGCATCAAGGACCTGTTTGTGAGGGCCGTGGAAGCTGACCCTTACTGCCAACTGGTATCTGCTTGGTAAGGAAACACTGTTCAGGTGTCTTAGTAAGGTAGCGAACATATAACACTCATCCTAACAGACTGTTTGCCTATCTTTGAGAGCTTTAAACAAAAAGACATTGCTTTATACTCATAAGCTCTGTAAATCCTGCAGCTAAATCTCTGTATGACTGAAGGCACCGACTCAAAAGAGAGGCATGCACATGAAGATCTCCAAGTTGGCTAACAGAAACAATAGGAAACAGCCTCTTTTACAAGTAGGTGGGTGTTCACTTGTTTCAACACATTTGGACAACTACAGCTGGCCAGTGAAACAGAAGACAGAAACCTGTCATCCAAAGGAAACACTAAGGTAAGTTGTTGGTTTCCTCAAATACAACTTCACTTGTTTTAGTGGTGCTTCCTGTGCTTACAGATATATGCAAGATAAAAACATCCAGGAAAAACAAGTTATGTCAAATAAATCTTGCCAATTTTTCACATAAACTGACAAATTACACCTGGCAGTTAAGACACTGATGACAAGGGACTACATTTATGAGCAAAAGACTGCAACTGTACAGGTATTACTGCTAATATCTCTTTAGCTGCCATCTCTACTTTTGTTGCACTGACAAATGCAGAAAGTGGATTATAAACAAGTTAGATTCAGAGATCTAACATTAATCTTTCATCCATGTACTTCATAATGTCATGTGAATACATGCAGTGCAGAGCACAACACTTAGTTGTAAAACACCCATTTTCTTATTGGACTTATTTGCACTATTATTACATAGCAACAAAAGACACATGCATACCTTAGCCTTGAAATTGGCTAATTAAAATCACACACAAGGTGTGTCAGGGAGGTCTGTTTTCTTTGAAGTGGACAGTGTGAATATCCCACTGTCTTTGCCTCATCTGTGCACAAAGCCCAAACACTCTCCACTGTAGGTAAAACACCCAGGCCTCACTCCTACCTCAGGAAAAGCCTAGCTTTATCTCTGCAAGTGGAATCTAAGGAATTAACATTTTATATTAGTATCTATAGCTAAGTGGTCAAAGTACTGGGAATACAGGTGGTCAGACTGGAGTGTACTATTAGTCCTGAAGCAGTGCAGCAAAGTTACCATGACTTTTTAAAACTGGATCTTTCTAGTAACGAGAGCAATATAGACACAGAAGCGTAAAGCACAGTGTGACCCTGTTTAGTCAAACTGGCAGGTGGATTTTACAAAAGGCATGGAGCACAATGCTGTATGTTGCCACAACAATGAGAAGCAGGCAGCTTAAAGCCAGCTGGTATACATTGCCATGAACTGCTGTCTCCAAAACAACCAAGAGACATGCCCACATCTGGAAATGCAAAGTAAACAGAGTAAAGAATTACCACAACGTGCCTGTGGGCTGACTGCCCACCAAACTGAAGAGGCAGTCCCATTCTCTTCATAAGCTCAGCCTCTGAGTCAAGTTCAACTTCTTCCAAATTAATAGCATGATTATTATCCACTTTTAATGTAGCATTAGGACAATGGTTCTCTTCCTCAGATGCTTGCTCCTCCCCTATTAATAAATCACATTAAGTGAGTATGATCTGGTTTTGATACTTCAATGCAACAGCATAGACTATTAACATTAGAAGAACTGCATCTTAAGCTTTCTTTCCCATTTAAAATTTTCATTGTAAGTATCTTATTCTCCACATAACTATAGTTAGGAATCAAAGTCTAACTTCAGCAGTCAAAATATTCCACTGGGTCTGGCTGGAATGCAGTTAACTTTCCCGAAGTGGCCCAGAAAGAGCGATGTTTTGTATCCGTGGATCCAAAACAATGCAGATAACACACAGAGGTTTTGGCTTTCTCTGACCAGTGCTTTCTTTCTCCTTTCCCCTCTCTGTCCACCCCAGCAAGTAGCTGAGGTGCAGAACAGATCAGGAAGGGACATAGCTGGGTGACCCAAACTGGCTTAAGGGACATAATATGATGTTGGCAATAAAACCTTAGGTAGAGGGTGTGGGTGGTTGGGATCAACTCACCACAAAAATTTACCTCGATAACTTGCAGTACAAATTACAACAACAACTACCAAACAACGAAATTATCAGTATTAGGGAAAGAAAATGTTCTTTTGGCACTTATCAGAGCAAACTTAAATAACAACAAACTGCTGGTTTTTTTCAAAGCACATCAAGAATATTACAAAACAACATGTGAACTACAGAATATAATTATCTCAGAAACAACTGGTCAACTATCAAAAC
Organism: Turnix velox; assembly: GCA_013400935.1. Classification (NCBI taxonomy): domain Eukaryota; kingdom Metazoa; phylum Chordata; class Aves; order Charadriiformes; family Turnicidae; genus Turnix; species Turnix velox. The sequence goes on along the minus strand of VZTY01014397.1, from coordinate 26,826 downwards.
ACTGCTTGCACATCTATCAAAATTTTAAGTAACATATGCATATAAAATAACAAATACTACTCAGAAATTAGGAAACCTACATGGATGTAACTTATTAAATACAAACCTCTTGACACAGTTGATAAAACTGAAAAAAAAAATACTCCTCTTTTTGTCAGGATATATTTCCCACCAAATCAGCACAATGCACAAGACTCTTTTGTTTTGACTGATTACTCTCATAATTAACTTTTATATGCACACAAACATGATCTACATCTCGCTTCTTCACTCACATCGCCTCTATCTAATCTGTGCTATTTGTTCTTGGATTCTATGGACATTCTCTTCAGATTCTTTTCTTTCAAATCAAGCTATTACATGATGTTGTGGCCAAGAGGCCTGGAATGGAAAAATATGAGAGCAAATGAATTATGTCCAGATAGGCACACGTGGAGAATTCAGGAGGATGAAGCAAAATCTATCATTCCTCATGTACCTGCAAAATGGAATCTCCCCCATCAGAACTACTGCTTCTTCTCTGCTTCTGGCACAGCAGATTAGCCAGCAACAGCTAATGTCCTAGGCTGGGGTAGAGGCAGCAGGACTTTACTACCCTCAGGCAAAAATCTAGGATTTACAGAGCCTCTATAATATAATTAATTTTGAACTAGGGAAACTGAAATTATGATTTTGGAGCATGTCAGACATTTGTGAGCTAATCTGCTCTGTGCAACAAGAAGAGATTATGTGAGCTGCTAAATCTGCGCAAATGGGAATAAGCACAATGCCTGTTTTGACACGGATCTACACATCAAGCTTACTCTAACTTGAAAGTTATGCATATGGTAAATGATTAATCATATCCATCTCCATAACAAAAGTACTGAAAAACAAGCCAGAAATAATGAAACTGAAACCTTACCTGTACTGTCATTTTCATCTTTGACATAAAATCCTTTCAATCCTAGTTTATATAGTTTTCGATCTCTGTAGAAATCAAGAGGCACAATGATGCAGAATATCTTCACGAATACAAACTTATTTTTATCACAGTCAAAACAATCATTTGGTGGAATGACCTCTGCAGGGCGGTGGCAGTCCCCATCACTGGAAGTCTCAAGATGCAATCAGTCAGGATGCAAGACCACCTCATCTAGGCTCTCCTTCTCATTTAAAGCTGGCCCAGATAATTTTTTGAGATCCCTTCCCATCCTGGATTGCTTTGATCCCAAACACATGAAGTTGAGAAAAAGATTAAAAAGGCAGCACTTAAAAGTCTGATATGAAAAGCCCAGGTGAGAGATTTCAGAAGGCATTGCTGCTGTACAAAATACCTGCAAATTGAATTTCTGGCCCAAAAAAACTTCTGCTGAATTGGGTGCAATTTAGTGTCTGCGGTCCAAGACAGGAAATATTTCATCCCACAGTCAAGGCTGAAGCCACCCCAACTCTGCAAGGGCCTCAGCTAAACAGGGAACGTGTTTTAACACCAAAAGCTCCGTTATCCCAAATCCTCAGACAACCCACGTATCAGCAGCATCTCCCGCCGGCCACACCTCGCCGACAAACTCCGGCTCGGGGTCCCCCAAGGCCCGGGGCTAGCAGGGCAAGGAGCGGGCCCCGGACAGGCCGTGCCCACTCCGGCAAGTCTCTCCACGCGGGAACCGGCCCGTGGGTAGGCGGGACCTCTCTCCTCCCGTCGTGCCCTCCCATCGCCGGTACCGCTTGGTCAATATAACCTATTGACCACGCCCGTTCCCCGCTCCCCACTTTCCCCCAGTGGAAACCTCCCCCGGCCACGGCGGACGTAGGATCAGCCCAGCCGGCGGCGAGACCGCTACTCACTCGACGAAGGCGCGGGAGCAGAGGCAGAGGATGCTGGGGGCCGGTCCCGCCTGCAGGACCAGCTCCGCCACCAGCAGTCCCCACGGGTCCTGCACCATGCCTGCGAAAAGACCCACACCGCGAGAATCTGTCCGTAGCCGCCTTCCGCCGGAATTACCTTCAGCGCCGGGACCGCCCCGGGACCGCCCGGCTGCGGCCGAGAGGGCGGGCAGAGCCGAGCGGAGACGAGGGTAGCCGAGCGAAGCCGAGCCAGGGCCGAGTCGAGCCGAGCGGAGCGGAGGAGCGTATATCTGCGGGATGTGATATAACCTGGGAAAACACTCTTGAGGAGTAGAAGAAACTGATTTATCTGGCAGAGTCGCTGGCTCGTTGTGAGAGTTGGAGTGTGTTTAGAATGAGGGTGGTAGGAGAGAGGGGAAGGGGCTGAGCCAACCCCGGGTGCTGCCTTTTAGAACCGGATTTTATTCTTGCCTCTAAGGACTTTATACACACAAGATTTGAGAGATCCTGTGTAAAACACTGGCCCATGGACTATTGAACTGTACATGAAATCCAGGTGTCTCTGAAGATCATCACAAAGCCTCCAAAGATACCACTGGGACGTTGCCTTTGTGCTCATCGCTGGTGTCTTCACCAAGGTGGACCACAACAAGGCACATAGCCTGCCTCAGGAAATCAACATACTCAGGGCTCTGGATGACATCTTAAGGCAGCAGGGACCAATCCCAATAGCACACTGTGAAAGAGAGACTATCTCAGCCACAGATACCTCTTCTAAATAGAACACTCTAGTCAGGATATCTTCCAAAAATCATTGCACCCCAGTGCATACCACCAAAAGCAATCCAGGTCACTATGGAAAGGATATTTATTCACGTAGAGGGCCAGTTCTCCATAATTACATCTCTTCTGGGTTTGTCACATTAGGAAGAGGATACACGAAGGGTACAGTGGGAACAATTTCTTGCTAAATAAAAAAGATTGTTTCAAATAAAAGAAAAAAAGCACTATAACTTACAAGCTGAATTCTATGTGCCACGAGATAACAGTATTGGACTGCAGTCAGTAGATTTAAGGCCAGGCTGAATGAGGCATTGAGCAACCTGGTCTGGTGGAAGGTGGCCCTGTCCATGGCAGGGGGGTGGGAACTAGATTATCTTGAAGGTCCCTTCCAACCCAAACCATTCTATGATTCTATGTTTCCTTCAGTTATAATTATGGAACTTTTGATATCTTCTTACCTGCTTGGCTACCTACTGGGCACTGGAAGAATATTAGAAAGACTTGTATTTTACATCCCTGTTCTGCTTTTAGGCCATGTGTAAGGAGTTTGCCTGTGATAACTGGGATACTGGGCTTTACATTACCTACATTAACATGTGATGTGGTGTGTGGTTTATCTGCTGTGCTGTCTCATTCCCATTGTGCCAATATATTCTGGCTAATACATCCAGTTTCAGGTGGATGCAAGATGTACTTAGAGTTTTTGGACACTTTACATAGGAAATATGCAAAGAAAAGTTTGGAGGCAGAGGGACTGACTGTTCAGGTGACAGCAGCACAACTGCCATCCAACAACAAATTCCAATCACTTACCAAAAAACTAATTTTAAAAAGAAATTGTATCCTGAATCACTCACCTTCTTACATCTGATGCAACCAAAAATACTAAATTATGTTATTAGGCAGGACTTGCTACAGTATTTATTGCTACAGTACTTCAGAAAGATTGCAGCAATTCTAGCACTTGCATGAGTATAGCCGCGTCTGCAATTAGGCTGCTAGATCGTGTTCCTATTTCAAAATGGAAAATGCAGTAAAATAAAAATCTTACAACACAAACAGTTTAGCAACAACCAAATACTGGGTGTATATAAGTTGAATTGTGAATTGCAAATCCTTTTGAGATTTATTATACTCTTCTACTTAAGGAAACAAAAGTATTTGCCAGTGTAAAAGTGGCCAGATACTCAAATATTACTCATGATGTACAGAGCTAGTGTTATCTCGCTTTCACTTCAAGACATATGATTTTGTGACCATCTGTGAGACAATTATATATAAGTCATTTGGCACAAGAGGAAGTTTATTTATGTGACTTATAGTCCAAGCCCCTTGCATTGCTCATTCTTGTTGAACAAATAATATTTTTTTTGCTTTCATTTTGAAATGCTTGATGCCATCCCAGCCAGATTCCTTATTTTCCTTAATAGTCGATGAGCCAAACAACTATTGAGAAGGAAAAGCAAACGTGGCATTCAGGCATGTTATTTAGGTCTGTTACTTACTATGTGGTGCATTTTTAATCCCCTAGTTGCTTTCTTAAAGGCACCTTAAGTCTCAGCCTTCTAGTAACTGGGAGAATCCTCTAATTATGCTGTTACTGTATTTAGATTGTGTCAGTAGACAAATCTGTAGGAGATGCAGGTTCTTGTATTCACTGTAGTTGCCTTAGCTATTATAGTTTATTTAGCATTAGCAATACAATGAAATAGCAACACTATTAAGCAGTAATTACATCATTTCACAGAAGTGAAGCAGCAGCATTTAACAGAAAGTCTAATGACTTAAAGAGGTGCTTCAGAGACGTATTTATGTGCCTTGGTTCTGGAACAGAATATGAATTTTTATTGCTCTTATTTTTATAAAGTGAAAGGCTCTGAGTTTTTTTAAGTTATTTTGGATTTTTCTTTGGTTCTGATTTTTTTGTGTGTGTTTCAGTTTTGTTTTTTGAGGGTTTTGAGGGGTTTTTTTTGTTTGGTTTGGGTTTTTTGGGGTCTGTCATTAGTGTCTCTTCTGTTTCTTTTTTCTGTAAAAAACAGCCCAATTAAGCATATGTGACATTTCACTAGTGTGGAGATTTTTCCACAGAAGAAATAACTGGTTTGTTGCAGCACTAGGGAGGCCCATCACTTACTGCTGGTACCTTTAATTCCTACATAATCTTCTAGCACATGTGAGGAGACAAAAGGTAGACAGACTAGAAAAATATGAAGTAACTTTTACAATGCTTGTACCATGAATTCAATTATCCCTGATTCCACATGTCTTCACAGCCCAAATGGATATTGTCAATGCCTGCTGTCTTCAAAGCACCTTTGAATCCTGTGGGAACCATAATTAATTGGATCAGTACCTGTTTGGTCTTAACAGTTACCAGACACTGTTAATACTTCTGATACTGCCCTTTGTAGTCTTTGCTTTTAATGTTTTATATTAAACTTTATTTTTGTATAGTAGTACATGCAGTTAAATCATATCTAGTAGCATAGTCCTAGATAATAGGCCAGACCATTTATTTTATGAGTGGCAACTACTCATTTGCACCTTTGGAAGTGCTGTTGATGTAGTTTAAGCCAGAGTAGAACACATTCTAAGACTGTGAACACATTAGGGAGATCTTAAAAAATTAGTTTCAAGATGCATAGCTTTAATTATCCTTTACCATAAAATATATTTCTCTTTGAATTCGGTTAGTTTTTATGGGAGCAGCCTGTAGGGAAGATTTACAGTGCTTCATTACACATTCTGTTTTTCAGTGTAGGTCTGAAAATAACACCTTTATGTTTCTCTGTTGGTTACTAATTTTTACTTGCAAGTTTGCAGACTTTTTGGCATTGTATAAGAACCTAAATGCTAAATAATATGTACATACTGAGGGAAAAGATGCTCTCTAAAGAGTAGGAAGCAACTTTGCATAAAGAATGCAAGAATTTTTATGCTTTCGGGCCAAAAAGTGAACTCAAAGAAAGACATCAAAGGACATGGCCATAGGCAAAAGCTTATAGAAGCAATTAATTTTTCACCTCAACAGCCACCACTGACCACAGAACAAGATCCCACTGGTTTAAGTAACCTGAGGGTAACAAAACTAATCTAATAGATCTAGTCTCCCAGTGAACAGGGTGGGAAATCAGGGACATGCCCTTTCCTGTCCACAGTAAAGCAGTTTAATGTTAGTGTTTCCCTAATAAAGAGGAGCTCTTTCATACAGGGTTTTTCTTTTGACACTGAACTTATTCCTGCTGAGGTCCTGCTATGCAGATGCCAGGATGCCCTCACTTGCCACTTAAGTCAGGACATGCTCTAGCCACTTGCTAGATCTTCTTTTCATGTTAAAGCTTTAAGTGGTCAGTAACTATCATTTTCTTTTTGCTCATTTTGCCCCTAGAAGCTGTGGATGCCCCATCCCTGGAGGTGTTCAGGGCCAGGCTGGGTGGGATACTGAGCAGCCTGGTCTAGTGGGAGGTGTCCCTGCTCGTCGCAAGGGATTGGAAGTCTTTTCCAACACATACCACTCTGTGATTCTATATGTGTATTTCCTCCATGGTACGCTTGTATTATGTGTTTTAAATTTATTTGCTGTGTTTCATGGTTAGTATTTTCAGTAAAATTCTAGGGGATGTTTGTTTCTCTGGAACTAATCATTGAAGTCTTGTTTCTCAGTTCATATTTGAGGCTCCAAAAGCCTTAGCTGCAAGATTTTTCAATGGTTTTGCTGGATGGAAACTTTTATTCTGCTCTTTTTGCACTCTCTTAGCCCTTCAGGTATTTTTGATTTTCTTAGTTATATGAGAAACTATAGACAGCTTGTTCATCTGGAACATATTTCCCCAAATTCAATGGTTCAGCTGAAAATAATACTGAGATATGTGAATAGAGACTAAGTACTGAAATGTAGTTTACAAGTAAGAAATTTTCTTTCTCTATTACAAACTCATATTAAAGGGTAGCCCCACATAGAGAGGAACGGTACAGGAATGCAGCATAGCAACAGCTTGCTTTGAGTTGAAAAGCAACATAATTAGAGGATCAAGAAGGAGCTTGTTACTCTCTAACTACATTTATACTAGGAAATGAAACAGTCAATCATCTGAGTTAAAGAGCTATTGTAACTTGAGTGTGATTCAGTGATACTTAAGCTAATTGCTTACTGTTTTTTTAATAGCTCAGGACTTTTTTTAACACAAGGGAGTGTGGCAGGGGAGACTTGCTCAATTTACGTGGTTTAACTCACATTAGGATCAAAGTGGTTTCCTGATTTATTAATGACAAAGTAATTAGCTGGCAGACAGTGAACTTCACTTTCTGGATCAATATCAGCAGGCCAGCAGATCAACTAGAGTACAAAACACTCATGAGATGTTAAAAAGAACTTACAAATTTCTAACCACCCTGGTCTGGACCATTTCTAATCCCACGGGAACACTATTTGTATGCACATCCCTTTCTTACATGATGGGGGGTGAGAAGTGCAACCCCATAATATTTTATATTCTTGATTTGACAGGTGAGGAGCTTTGTGAGGTGCCAGATGGAGCCATCCCTGCTGATTGCTTGAACATCACTGTTGGCTTCTCCAGCCAGAGGCATGGGTTCTGCCTCTCCAAGCGTGGTCATTTTCCATTTAAAATGCCAAGGAAATATTCTCATTTTATGAGAGAATGCTAAGTAAGGAATATTTTAGATTAAAATATTTTTATGAAACTCACAGATGAATGTCCACCTACTGTAAATCTGCTAACGTAAACAGATAAACCAAGTGAGCTGTTATTCCAGTCTCTCCAGCCATGGCCAACTGCAGTTAATGAGGGCTAAGAAAAGAAAAAAACAAAAAACAAGATGTGTATGGTAGTTGCCAGATAAGCTTATATAGGTATTCTGTTTTGTTTTCTCTTAATGATTTCCTTGTAATTGACACAATTTATTTTTATGTTGACTGTCATTGACCATGGGAATCTGGAATAATATTTTCAGAGAAATATCTATTGTAAGTTTTTGATCTCTTTCCTAAGTGACTCTCACAGCCTATACCAAATTCAACTTCTTTATCATGGAAACAGTGTAACTTCTAGTATCTTAGGAATTCTCTGGTGTTAAGACTGGTCACTGTGGTGTTTCTATTCACCTTTGCTAATGGAGTGTGGCATTCCAAGAAACCATTAATACTGCATTATTAACATAAAATATAGAAACAGCAGTGCCCTCTCTCCTTTTCTGTCCCCAGAAGGATATCCAAGAAATTTCCTTTCAATCCTCTTTCCACAAACATTGACTTTTCAGAGCTTTTAAAATACTGGTTCCCTGATCAAGTTCTGAGCACGTTTTCTCTTAAGGACTGGAGTACAGTAGAGAGAAAACTCTGCACTGGATAACTAAATTATTTGCAATTGTATGATTCTAGCAGCAGTTTCTTCAAAACTACAGACTTCTAAGCATTTGATCTCAACCAAGTCTATGCCAACAAAAAACTTTAGAAGTCCAAGGCAGAGATTTTTAGATCTGAAGAAAATTCCTAGGTTTGGTATCTCATCAGCTTCATACCAGGGTAACGACTTGTCCTGCCTATTCTGGAACAAACCATAGAATGGTTTGGGTTGGAAAGACATCTAGTTGCAACACCCCTACCATATGCCTTGCATATGGTAGGGCACCTCCCACTAGACCAGGTTTCTCTTTATCCAATGCTAGGCACAGCATAAAACTGATAATGCAACTATAAAGCTACATGGGACATCTGAAATGGGACCTGTCTCTTTGTTCCTAGGTGTTCTGGGACCACAGGTCTTGCAGGAAGTCCAGTACTACTAGATCAAATATTACCTGCTTTTTGGAAGATGCTGTGGCAACAGTTTGACTGCAGCCCAATTGACTGTCTACTGCCTGTTATAGCAAAGACTTTTCCCTTGAAAGCTGTGAATAGATTGGCAGCTACTGGTGCCACATAAGGGGTTTGGAGTCTTCAGAGCAGGCATGGTGTTTGGGAGAAGAAGGTAGGCTGGGGCTGAGAAAGTCATTCAGTTCACACCTTGAGTGTGAATCCACTTGCATTATATGTTGAGGACTTTTGATGGCAGTGTACATTCTGCAGAGGAACTGTGCAGAGGAATACATGCTGATGACAGTGGCTTTTTAGTATATTCTAATCTACATTTCAAAAATGGGTAGGTTTCCATAGGATCTGTACAGGGACAATCTAGGCTGCTTAGCACCTCCCCTTACCACTTGTCAGCCCCCTGAAGCAGGAGCTGAAGAAAGTGCAACATGATAGTGTTGATGAGGAACAACGGTTAGGACAGAGAGAAGAAATTGCCCTTAGGATTGCCCTTTTTCTTAGAAGTCTTCTTTTGCTTCTACATTTCTCAATTAAATGCAAATTTCTTTGCTCACCTTCCTCTTTGGACACATATGTGCAGTGCTTGCTCCTTTTTAATCATGATGACCAGAGAAGTTAAACATTAATTCTAGTATCTCCAGTACTAAGTAGCTACATGCTCTTGATTGTATTGTACACACAAATACCATGTTGTGCATTGGCCAATAGACAAATGAAATCTGATGTGTGGGTTTCTTAAGCAGCTTCTTTACAAAGTGAAATGAAATCTTTGATTACAAAAATGGGTGACAGTAGGACTATTTCTCATGCTTCGACACGTGATTTCATATTCATCTTGTTAGTTTTCTAACTTTAAAACTATTCTTACTCTCCTCATATACTCATTTATTTTGATGTTATTTTTATGTGTGAATTTAAATTCCAAGTGATTATGTGGTAGCCATATTCATGTATTCATATGTTACCCAAATTGGTGCTAAAAATGCTGTTATTGAATTGGTTTGCAATAATGACAAAAATTAAATAGAAGCAACATAATTAACAAATTTTAGACCTCTGTAATAAAATAAGCACTATGTGAGCAAAGCATACCATATATTATGCTCTTGGTTTGTCTTCAAACCATTTTGGCTGCACTAGCATTCTGAAACATTTGATTGCTAAGACTCCATGATAATTGGTGAAATACTTAATTCTTGACTGCTCACTGAATACTGACTAATGTATGCTTTCATGTACCATTGGGTACATCCTCAGCACTTGTTGTAGGATGCCATGGCATGCCTGAGGCTGTTAATGGGAGTACTGCGTTCTGACCACCTGAACACTTACGAACAGAAACCACCATGAGAGGACGTTTGCTTCTTGCTAATCACCATGATGCTGTTCTTATGGATCACAGTTGATGTCTGTGTTAGCACTGTCTGGTTCTGCCACTTGGCGACTAATCACTTTGTCAAATGCACACCAGATAAATACTTAGATAATAAAGAACCTAAATTTGTAATCTAAATTCAGACATCACCTGCATACCTCAATATACAGAATGGATTTTCTTTTTTTTCTGCTCAGTGTTTCACTCATACTTGGTTCAGACACAGCAGCTGTCAGCTGGGAGAATTAATTACTCAATTATTTTTACAATAATTTGATGTCAGAGTTGCAAGCAAAAGGACGAGCCATTGAAAATTACCTTTTACATCACCATAACAAACAGGTTTCATACACAGTAATTAAATTATGCCATACCACTGTGTGCAAGTAGTAAAGACAAATACAGGTTTTAAGGGTCACGCAAAAGAAAAAGGGATGGCATAGCTTTGGCAGAAGTAAAAGGAGTTCAGAGACAGTTTATTCAAATAATGACCTTGACAGGAAATGTAATTCAGCTCAAGGATTTAGATTCAGCTCTCTGTGACCTGATGCCTTTCATATTTGAGAAGACTGTTTTTGAGTTGCAGCCATGTAAGATAAGTAATAACACGGTCAAAGTGTAATTACTGAGATGGTAATTGCTAGTAAGGAGACAAAATAGCAAGAAAAAAAATAGAGGATTGGAAGACAATGATGAACATACTGAAGCATGCTAAGCATGCTTAACTTAGTTGTATGTAAGTCACAGCTATTTATCCTTTGTGTTAGCCAATAAATAATTGCTGAGTACTCTTCAGCTATGTATATACTGCTTATAATATCCCTCCGTGTGTGATGAAATACAACCAAACCTATAGAGAGAGAGTTATTGAGGGTCTCTTTATAATCTGCTGCACATATATGAGATAGATTGTCTTCCTTCCAAGAGGCTGGATTGGTTAGAAACCTTTGTGGGTTCTGTCTTCTGCCTTGTGATTCCTCAAGAGAACAAAATAGACTTGTCTTTTACAGTGTGAGCATATGTCTATATGACATATGTATTTTCCATTTGCAAACAGATGCCGTGCTTCTCCATGAAATAACCTGTGGGTTAAAATCCCATCATTTTGCTTCTCTGTAGAATTATAGGGACTTTTTTGTTTTTGCGGTGAATCAAGTTCATGTTGCACATGTTTGGCACAGTGCTACTAATCTGCATATATTTTGATATATTTGATTCTTCTGTCAGCCTGGTTATCAGATACATCATAGTCTTGCTATTTCAGGACAAGGTACAGATAATCTAGTAATAATTAATTTTGAATGCATCTTCATCTTAGTATATTAGAACTGACACATCTGTACTTCCTGAATTTCTGCCCTAGGACATGTCTTTATTTGAGCCCTTATCCCTTCTTCACCCATTTTTCTATAAATATATCTCAAGTGATTTAATACATTATGTTTGTAGTACATAGCCATCAAGTATAGATCATTTACTTATATTATCAAGAGATTCACTCAGTTTCAGTAGACCAATTAATTCATATTATCTTAAACACAAAGATGTTCTTCAGTCATAGGAAGGAGAATTGTATTTAATAACATCAAAGAAGTACATCTAGAACAGGGCACATCAAATGCTTTTTCTTAAGAATACAAGACATGCTGTGATTCCAGTTAACCTGATAAGCTCTGAGAGAGGCTATTTGGGAAGATCACACATTTGGCCATTTCTGTGGTCCTTTACCTGTGTATTTCCATAGCATGCAAAAAAGTGTTAGGAGAGTTAGAGGTACACTGCTGCACCTCTTCAAGGACCTGCTGAGTTTGGACCCGTTTAATCCCTTTCTGTACCTATTGGTAAGCTTTGCCTTTATGAGCTTCTTCAGTGGTGAATTCCAGAGTTCTGCAGTCATGGACAGATATATATATATATATGCATATAAAATATTTACTTTTTTATTTAAGATCCACCCTAAACCAATCTATGATTTGATGCTGAATGGTTCTCTCTTCACCTTTTCAGCTGCTTTCATGACAGGATAAACCTCAACCACATTCCTCTCAGCCTACTCCTCAGGAAACTCATAGGTTTTTTGCCTCCTCAGAGGATAAATGTTTCATTCTCTTCATCATGTGCCTTTCTCTATACCCTTTCTAACCTTACTATACCATACACAAAATACACATATTACTTAAGGTTTGGGTGAACTGTGTTTTTGTAGTCACAAAATGACACCATCCATCTTGTTTTTTGGCTGCCACTAAACACCCAGGTGGTGATTTTAAATTACCATCAATGATAACACCACACTATCTGTTTTGCCTCGTGACTCAAATGTAATTTCCTTCAAAAAGCACTTTGCAGCTAATCACAAACAGCTTTCATTCATTGTGATTTCTCAGTAAAGTGTGTTTTTTAACTGAGTTTGAAATTTTTTTCAAAATATTACATAGAAGATCCTCAGAGAGAGAATGAAGTTCTTATATATCGTGTTACTCCCTCCAAAAGGAGAAGCATAAGCAGCTTCTACTTGCATTTGTTTAACAGAATTGATCTCATATTGATCTCACTTGTCAGCTTCTGCTGCTTGTGTCTGGAGCAAGGCAGGAGGTTATCCCCTCTGTTTCCTGATCTTTCCCCCACTTTCCTAAACCTGGGCTTACAGGACAAAATCTCTTTGCATTTTTATTGACATTAAAACTGGCAAGGTGTTTCTGTGGTGCTCGGCCTTAATCTGGTTTGCTGGAATTGCAGTCAACAGAGAATCTTTCCCCAAGTCAGTTTTTCAGGGACAACAGGTTTTTCCCCACCATCTGGGAGTTTTCTTCAACAAATTCCTTCTTGCTGCAGATAACTCTGTCATTGACACCTCCCTTAATCTGTCCTGTTCTTGTCCTGTGACACTTAATTACTATGCCTCTTGACCTCTTATTAAAATTCTTAAGCTTAGTGATGTGGAAGTGTCATGTGCCCTTCCAAGTGGAGTAGATGCTCTGTGGGCTTTTCCAGTAGCCATCTGCCTGTTACCAGAGATTTATGCAGAAATATTTTTTTTCAGGCCTGTGTTTTTATGTTACAGATGGGAGGTGAGTAACTTGTTTCTGTTAGGGTTTTTCTTCATACTGAAGCTCATTTATTTTCCTGGAAAGTACAAATTTAATCCCTGCTGGAATGAAATAGACAGTATTTATCCCACCTAATTTTACATATTTATATTTGTCTAATGGAGCTCTTCTTGATGAAATAGGCTGAAGAAACTTAGCCATTGGGAAAGTTTGAGAAAAAGGAGTTGCAACAAAGCAGACTTGATTTGGACATCTGACACATTTGGACATCTTGCTGTTCTCAAAAGGATGTCACATAATGAACCAACCATGGTTGGTTACTGACTCAACTTCTAATTGAATTATCTCCTGGTTTGAATGGTATGGCAAATTTTAAGGAGTAAAAGAAGAGATGAAGTTAGTGTGTTCTACTGTTGTGCTTATTTGGCACCTGTAGTATTTAAACTCTGACAAAATTCTGGTGGCTTTGCTATAAACTTTATGCAGTTTGCTAAAATTCATAGTTTAAATAAAGAAAGTTACGGTGCTAAGGTATGGGCTGGATATCAAAGAGATACTCACTCTGGACTAGCTGCAAATTTTTTCTCTTGTCTGAATAAAATTGGATGGGATAAAAACATTGCATCAGGGGCATTGCTCCTCTCGCTTGGGTAAAGAAAATCACTATCTGTACTCCAGGGTCTTTGTTCTTCCTGACAAGGATGACCACAGGTCCTCCACAGCCAGGATACATTGTACTCTGAAGGAGTTATAAGGAATCAGACAGCCTCATGTCTCTCAAAGTTTCTTCACAGGCCAAGAGAAAATATAAAAAGAAAACCACTAAGGAAGCATAACTCAGCTCACTTATACTCTTCGAGCAGAAAACAAAATCAACTAGATAAAAACTTTTGCCAGTGTTAAAAATCTCATTTTTTAATAGAAAAGGATTGCTTGCTGATTTTTAAAGTTTGCGTTTATTTGTTCAAAACTCTCATGTGGTTTGTTTGTATGGCAAATGAAGCATATCTTATCTGTACTCCTGAGTAAGTTGTCTGTATTTGGTTTTATTGAGCAATTAACTTTAAATTCTAATTGCTGAGAAAAGCTGACAATAAAAACTACTTATCATTAAATGACAAAGAAGAGAGATTTTGCAAATCAAAATAATGTTCTTCAAGCAGAAAAGCAAAAGAACGTGGAACTGTGTGCAAAAACTTCACACTGCACCCATATTGAAGTTATGATTACAGAACTCAAAGGATATTTTCAGTCTCGATTAATCTTATTCTTGATCATAAATGCTAAAGAAAAATGATAGTATGAGAAGGGACATTGTGAATTTATAGAAGATTTTTAAAGGAAAAAACAGTTCTGAAATTACATTTTGTCAAAAGCAGTTAATAATGCAATCCAGATCTAACTTTTAAAATCTGAGGTAACTATGTTCATACTTCTGATGAAAAATTACATGCTGGAGAAGAAGCCATTCACTTGGTTTCTCTTCCACTGATACTTTAAGAGTAGTATAAGATTTGTCCATCAGTTGCTCTTTATCAAGAACCTTGCTTGAGAAACTGCCATGGTCTCTGAATGACCAAACAAAACCAAACTAGGTTGTAAAGAGGTGGGGTTGGTCTCTTCTCTCAAACAACAGGTGATAGGACAAGCGAGATGGTAATTGCTAGTCACCAGGGGAAGGTTAGACTGGTATTAGGAAATTTTTTTCCTATTTTTTTGAAAGAGTTATTAAGCATTGGATTGGCTGCCTAGGATGTGTTTGATTCCCCATCCCTGGATGTATGTGCATATGATGCTTAGAGGTATAGTTTAGTGACAGTTCTTGTAGAAAGTTAGGTTGGTGATTGGTGATCTCAAAGGTTCCTTCCAACTTAGGTGATTCTATGATTCTACTCTTTGAGAGTAAATGTTATCCCTTTCCTAGAAGTGAATTACACTGACCTTCTGGAGTAATTATAACTTTCTATGAATGTATGGACTGAGATCAGTGTTTTGTCACTTAGTGAAGCTGCGGGAAGACCCATAGGAGGCTGCTCAAACATGTATCTCAAGAAGTGATACTATCTTTCTGAAATAACAGTAAAAATGCAGAGTTACAAAACACAAAAGATAACTTTAAAAAAATCTCCAAAACTGGATATCAGTAATATATGTCTTGGGGATCAAGAAATGACAGATATATTTCAATTCACTTGTCAGAAAAGTTTGTGAACCCATCACAGAAGTGGTGGCCAAAGAGCAGCTTTAAAAATGCACTGTCAGTAATTCAAATCTAGATATATTTAGACAGGGAATCTTTTACCAGCCAAGGTGCTGAGCTTGTCTGAAGAACTACAAATGCTTTCTTGCAAGCAAGAAAATACAAAGGATATACAAAGGATAGGAAATATGAGAAGCACTCACAGTTAATGGGTTAAAGGGTTCTAGTGGCAGACACTGTGTTACAGGGAAAAGTACTGGGATTGAATCCTGATCCATCAGGACTGCAGAGCTGCCAGCTTTCTCACTTAAAGCATGAGATGTCAGTCAGAGATGATAAAAAATTACTGAAATTCCTTTAGAGCAGGCATAAACAAGATGATCTCTAAGGCTTTCTGCATTACCTTTTTTGTAATTTTACACTGTGTTTCATATTGTCTTCACAGGAATTCCACTGAATTTTATGCAGATCTGCTTAGCATTCAGACGTGGTGTGATAATTTGGGAGGACAGTAACAGGGTTGATATTCTGAGATCAGGACACATTGAGTCTTGGCAGCAAATGCTTTTGAATATTTGAGACCACTGTAGCAATATATGGCTATTTTTCTCAAAATCCTGATGGCATGCAATGTCAGAGATGCAAAATACAGTTTAGCTTTCAACCCTAGGAATTCTTTCCATAACGAGTTAACAAAATTGTAGTTATCATATGCACAACTTTTAGAAATGCTTTCTTTAAACTTGATGCAGAAAGTGCCTCTGCCCTCAAAGTCTCCATTTATGCTGGGAGTAACCACCTTACTAGTTTTTTCCAGCTTTAAACTCAAGGCAGACCTTCACCTCAAAGCAATTAAAGTGTGCATTTCAAATGATTAGGAGTAATTCTGTGCAAGATGAGGAAAAGAAAATCTTCATTAATGAATAGAAGGAGTGGAACATGAAGTGGTAGTGTCCTGTGAAATTTTGATAGATTATTTCAACAGGCAGTGAGTGCATGGAGGAAAATACATCTGTAATAAAACACTTAGGAACTTTTAATCTGTCTTTGTATCATTTACTAGTTATTTTTAAAAATAAGCACTAAATTGAAAAGGCATGAAGATTTGCTAATTGCCAGTCTTACATCCTCTACTGCAGCATTAGCTGATCTCTTTAGCAGAGGAACATGGTATCATAGGACACACATCTTACTTGATGTAAGTGGGTCCAGATACATCAAACCACTAAAGGTACTAGAAATCCTTTTGTTTTTAACATACTGTTCTTATTCTAAAAACTTACTTATGCAAAACAAAACCAAAAAGCTCAGTGTGTATCTACACCTATGTAAAATACAGAAAGGAAAAGGACTATATTGATAGAGAAAAGTCTCTTTATAATGTCATCTGTTACACAACATTATTTACAGGCACTGCTCTGCCCAGTATGATTAATAAGATTATTTCCACATCTGGGTGGTGTTAATGGAAGAGTTAATTATTTGTTATAACTTTGATTGAACTGTTTACTACGTATGACTTTAATGTAACCTTTATGACTTATAGTGTCTGGGTGAATAGCACTATTAGTTTCAAAGATGGTCTTGACCTACAGATGAGGAATCAATTAATGACTTGTTCTCTTACTTTTACTTTAATGATCCTGGTAAGTTCTGCTTCCAACTTAGGTGATGCTTGAATCTCGAAGAAGTCCTTGACTTTACAGCTTCTCATAATGGCTGTATTTGTGATGGTCAGGAGATGCTTTTCCACCAAACCACCATCACACAGAAGCAAGCCACTGAGGCAAGAACTCTAAGAAAACAAAACCCTACTCAAGCATTTTTCTTCTTTTTCTTCTCCACTATTTTCAGCTGCACATTTGGCAGAACTGTTTTGTTGGGTGAATGATTCAGACAAGGACACTGTTCTGATAATGCTGCAGGGTATGGATCACAAGTATTTTGTTAGGGATCTTAGGACTATATTACTATAAGTAGAACTGAAACTCCTATTAATGGAATAGGCTACCTAGCAATCTAGTTCATGATGTAGAAGTATCAGAGTATTGACAGCTGCATTTATTAGCAAATATCCACTATTTTTAAGAGTATCTTAAGAAATGTACTTTAAGAATATAAATAAAACAAGTAAGAATATAAGAAAATGAAAAGAACATAAGAAAATACATTTTTACTGTATTTGGCCTGATTTGGGGAATTAATAAAGACAGCTTTTTTTTCAGGTATTCTTTGATTAATTAATTCAACTACTTGTGATAAAAATTGCAGTAGCTTTCTACCTGAGGATGACAGGAGTAAGGACATCCTAAGGGAGAAACAGTATTTTGTTTGTAATTTCAGTTGTTAGGTTGGAAGTTATGTGGATGTGTCCACACTTGGATGTGGACAACCAATACCCCTGATGGCTGAAAACAAGAATGATCTCAGCTGTGGGACTGAGTCACAGAACAGACAGGTAGGTTGAGGGCAGCAGCTGAAAAAGGACACTAATTCAAGATGAAATCTATAATACCATGACCAAATCAACAAGGAGTGGACTCTTTAGGACTCATAATTTACCTGACAATTATAGGTAGTAAATGAGCATTCAAAAACATGAAGATATTTTCTAACATCTGCCGCCAGAATTGTTTCACTCCGTAAGGGTGAACAAACTTCTCCTTGTCCACTGAAGATTAGTATAAACTAGGACTGTTTCTGACATGAAACGGCCTTGAGCCTGCATCCTGCATCAAAGCTGATGAATATCAGCTGGATTATGCCAGCTGTTAGGTACCTTCAGCAGCAAATTAACTGGAGTCTTGAAGGTGTACTGCCAGTTTGCACACCACTGTGTCCCGTCTTTAAGTGTTTTCAGTCTTACAGAGTACATAGGTCATGATCTCTCCTTCTGCTTTCATGCCCACTGCATGAGTACATGGTAGGGAAAATGTCTTACTCCTGATCCCAAAATCACAGAATCTATTTTGTCAGCAAATTCTGGAAGAGAAAGGAAGAATGGGAAGAAGTAAATAACCAGAAAGGCAATCTTCCTCTCTCTCTTTCACTATATATATATAGGTGTATATATATCTGTATGTCCATAATATCCATTTCAAAGGACTGCAGTTGGGGGAAGTAATTTTCTTTTTTACTTTCCAGTGACATGTTAACTTTATGGGAGACCTTTGTGAGCTGTTCATAGTGAGCAATGGGTTTCATAATCCCTGAAGCAAATAAGAAATGCAGAAGACTTTATCTAATGGAAGTCCTTCTTGGGGAAGCAGGGACAAGGTGGTTGGGAGCAGCATGGATGCAGCTCCTGATGGGATGTGGGCGATGTGAGAAAGGCAGTACACATCCTCAGTATACTGGTGCCACAGATGCAGTTTGAACTCCAGTGGTGTGGGCTGTGATGACAGAGGACACTTATATCTACCTTAGTAGTGTCATAACAAGCCTGGATGCAATCTGCTCTGTAGTTAACAATTTCTCGGTGTGAAGATGGCTGTGGCTCTAAATTTCTTGTCTGCTAATGTAATCAGCTTCCCAGGCCATCTGAAAAAAAACCCCCATGTTACGGAAGTAAAAAGAGCCCAAATCCTGGGCTGCATCAAGAGAAGTGTGACCAGCAGGTCAAGAGAGGTGATTTTGCCCCTCTACTAGGCTCTGGTGAGGCCCCAACTTGAGTATTGTGTCCAGTTCCGGAACTCTCAGCATAAGTTGGACATTGATCTGTTGGAGAAGGTCCAGAGGAGGGCCACAAAGAGCGACTCCCTTATGAGGACAAGCTGAAGGACTTGGAGTTGTTCATCCTGGAGAAGAGAAGGCTCAGGGGGGACCTCACAGTAGTTTATCAATACCTGAAGGGCACCTACAGAAAGGCAGGGATAGGACTTTTTAATAGGATAATTGATGGAAGGTCTGGGAATAATGGATGCAAATTGGAAGAGGGTAGATTCCAGCTGAATATAAAATAGAAATTCTTTATGGTGAGGGTGGTGAAACACTGAAACAGGCTGCCCAGAGAGGTTGTGAATGCCCCCTCCCTGGAGGTGTTTAAAGCCAGGCTGGACAAGTCACTGAGCAACCAGATCTAGTGGAAGGTGTCCCTGCCTATGGCAGGGGAGTTGGAACTAGATGATCTTTAAGGTCCCTTTCAACCCAAACTATTCTATGATTCTATATTTGCAGTTTATATCTCAGAGTTGCAAGATGTAGGAAAAAGCACAAGTAATTTAAATCTGTGATGGAATTTTAACATCTGGGAGAAATTTGTCTTAGAAATATACAACCAAAAAAACCCACTTCTTTTGAAGAACATGGGATGAAAGATATATCCAGGAAAACTCTCAATACTGACATCAGTTCTTACCATGACACTTTTACAGATGGGAACAAGTTGGCTTAGAAAAGTTGTGTAAAATCTCTGTGACTGTATTTTTTCCTTCATTGATGGCTCTATTTTAGAAAGATATTGAGCTTAATTTTTTTAATTAAGTTTTTATAAGTGCAGCTAAAAATGTAACCTTAGGTTCCAATGAACCTCAGATAGAATAAAGTCACTGTGTTGTAAATTAGGAGTTAACTCCTTCCTAGTCAGTGAGGTCTGGAAAAATCCTGGTTTGATGAGGTACAAAGTGTGGCTGATCATTGAAAATCTAGAAATAGAAAAGCTAGTACTTTGATACTTTTTCTGAAAGAAAAAGGATATGCAGGGGAGAAAAATTGTTCAAAGCAGTCTGATTAAGAAAGGGTGATGTTTTGGATTCACTTTTGTATTACTAAAATATAAGCTTTATTTTTTTCCCATTTTTACCAGATTCCTTTCAGTTAATAGCATTGCTTTTGTGAAATTACTTGAAATAATGATTTATTATTGTTTTATTGCAAAGATTACTTCATTTTATGCAGTCCAGGAGAGCTACGACATTTCTTTTCATGCACTAGGAACTGAACATCTAAAAATGCAGGAAAGAAAATGTATGGGCATCCATGATTACTAATTACTACTAGTTTTAATGGAATATTGATGTGCTTTAATTAATTGTCGCAACAGACCAATCCCCTATCTTCCAAAATGCTTGTTTCCTTTACAGAAGACTCACAACACAATAATAATAATAATAATCTTGTAGAGTCATGGAATGATCTCTATCACTAGATTTTTTTAGACTGATGTAGAGAAACATCTATGAAGACACAGCACTGCCTTAAGCAAGAGAATGGACCTGATCACCTCCTGAAATGTCCTGAACCTTTCCACTCCTTTCCCCATGATTTTCTGCTCTGACCATAAAGGGCAGCTCCTTTACTTCCTTGAACAGAAAGATTTTGTCTGTGGAGTGATACCAGAAATCATAATCAGTGCCCTTCTATGGTTAAGTCAATCAGGTAGGGTTGAGGTCAGTTCTTCTGTCTTTTACAGAAAGAAACGTCTGGCCTACCAGTGATAGTAAATCCTGGCCTCAAATATATGAAAATATAAATCACTCTAAGCATTTGCTATTTGTGTGAAAGGGTGGCTTACTGAAGAAATGATTCAAATGTCTTGGTGACACTAGACCAAGTGTGTTATGCAGCCATTTACCTGTTGTACTTTATATCATGAGAAAAACTGCCTACCTAACAAACTCAACTACAGCTTCTGATTTCTCATCAATCTACAAATGAGGTTTGCCACCATTCTGGATGCATCTTCTGGTTTTCTTTAATAACAAAACACTCCTGGAATCTGAAATTGTGTTACAATATTTTCTCTTTTGTCTCTAAATATATCCCCCTTTGGAAGGAAGTGTGTTCTCTAATGTTCAGATTCTCAAAAAACTTTTTCAGACTTTGACCCTTACTCTCTGCTGTGGTTTGCTCAAGATTATAGTTTGTAAAGCTTTTTCTTGATGATGCAGAAGAGAACATTTGTAAAAATTTCATTTTGTGTGAGTATTTAGAGTTGTGTAAGTGCCCAAATGAAAATTACAAGATCTCAGGAAAAAAACTTCCTTAAAACTAACAAATGCCTTGTTAAACACTTTCCTTTTAAATTCCTGAAGCATAAGGCATCCTAGACAAATCCATTTAGCATGGTCCTGTAAGATTGTATGACCCTTCAGCCTTTTGGAAGGCTGCCTTGTTTGGTGTGTACATCCTGCGTGGGCAAGCCAGAAGGGTGTATAAAGGAGGCATGTCACCCACACTTGATATTACAGCTCATCTCCTGCATTTTCATCTGTGTAGATTCTACCCACTTAGGCAATTGCTACATATACACCCACTCAACTGCCTGCAATAGAAAGAATGCTATTATTACAGTATTCAACTGAAGTAATAACTAAGCAAGGCCACCTAACCTCTTGACAATCATGACCTTAATTATTGTACAGTGTTTATTTTAGGATTTGATGGTGAATACAGCTTGTAATACTTGAAGTGGTGCAAAACTGTTCAGGAGTAATGGGACCATGAGTTGGACAGCTCTGAAGTGGAGACCCCAGTCCCGACTGTAGTCCGGTTACAGTATGAGTTGTACAGCCCCATGTAGAGGAAAATGTCTAATGAGATAAGTGCATATTTTATTTTGTCTTTATGTACATGAGTTTAGAAAATAACCGTGTGTACTGGTGCACATACTGATAGTTAATAGACATGTAATTTGCATACAAGTCTGTCTGCTATATCATCACTGGACACAAACATTAAATACACTTCAGTCCTGCCAAAAAAAGCACACTTATGGTCATCACTAGTACCTGACTGCTCACACCAGCACTGGGTTTGTTTTATTCTGCTCAGTATGCCACCAAGCTATCAGAGAAATTATGTGAGGCCCCAACTGCTGAAGGACCATATGCGTGTTGCGCCCCAAAAAACAGTATGCAACTACTGTAAACATTTCTGAACCTCTGTGTATTTGGATGTATCTTTATTCTTTCCTATTTGAAATTTCTGGCAGGAGGTTGTGACATGATTGTAGTGGTCTAGAGGCAAAGCTGAAGTATATCTATCCTACAAGTTATAAACAGCTCTTGGCTGACTTTATTAACTACTTATTTAGCTTTTAGCCATTCACACAAAGGCTAAACAGTCCACTGTAAAGGTGGAGTGAATGGAATGAAATCACCAGATCTATTTCTCATCTGCATCTAGACCTATTATGAAACAAAAAATGTTGTATGCTAGGTTCAAAAAGAGCATTACCTTTTAATTTCTAAAAATCTCCAAAGACTCTGTCCTCTCTATATACTATAATTTCTTATATGATATAGCATTGATCAAACTTCAACTAAGTAGAACAGCTCATTCTGTCTCTCCTACCTCTAGGCACAAAAATAGCTCAAGGCAATCAGTGCAGGCAATAAAATTTTATGGCAGGAGACAGGAGGGAGAGAGAAGAGCAAGGGACCAATGGAGGTTGCAGGAAGGAAGGGTGCAGGTTGTGAAACATGAGTGGGGTTTTGCAGATTAAAAGGTGAGTAAGAAAGCTGGGGAACAGGCTTTGTTTAAAAGGAGACATGGTGTGTAAAAGAGCTGGGAGCAGATAGTGGTATTTACAGATAATGATGCTGGGGAGAATCAATGGGATTTTGGGTCAATGAAAGGATGCTGGGAAAAGTGCACTTTATCAGAGAGGGCAGCTTTCATTAGTGACATTGCCACTAATGGATAAAGAAATGAGGAATCAAGGTGATGAAAACAAGGTGGGTATTGTATAATTGAGATGGGTTAATGCTGAGAACAGAAAGGGAGAAATGTGGAAAGGAGAGGGAGCATCTCGTCCTAAAAACTAGTTCTGGGACAAAGGAATAGGGAGTAAGAATCACACAGGCTGAGGATTAGATAAGATGTGATAAAATAAGAAAGACAGAGAGTGAAGTACAAGGACACAAATGTTAGTGAAGTAGAGCTGTACTGGAAAAGAATGCAGAGGACACTTGCAAAACATTACGGTTCCTTTATAAATTGGAGGAGACTCAATGATTCTAGATTACTTGTAACATCTCTGTTGTCAAAAATGATCTACTGGAAACCATTAATGAAATAAGCACAACAAGAAGGCAGGAGGAAAACCTATCATACAGTAAAGGGTGACACTCCAGTGAAGAGGTAGGTTCCATCTGCAGTGGTTAGAAGGTCTCCAGCCTCAATGGCTGAGAACCACAGTCTCTGCCAGTAGTTAGATCCTGAATCCAGAGCCATATCACTTATATCAATAGTTGTGAAAGGGAAGAATAATGGGACTGAGGATATGAAAAAGAAATAAGGAGACTTGTGTGGCTAAGCAGCCTTAGCTGTCATGATCTTATGTAAGAGGGATGGGTTACATAGAGTATTGCTTCTGGACTAAGGAGCTTTTCCTGGAGCTAGGTCTATGTACCCAGTGCCCTTCTGCTTAAGGGCAAATGAACTGAGTTAGTTTTTAGACCATAAAACATTAATGTCAAGGGATTTTCTTGTTTTCCTCCAGGTCAGCAATGATATTTGCAAGAGGAGCCTAAGGCTGAGCTCCGCTCACTATATATAGGCAAAAAGTGAATAAGGTTCTCTCTAGTGTTTGTATTCCTCTGCCTGGGCAGTATAGCTCCTCACATCATCTAGGGACAGCAAATTCAACTCATCTAATGGCAATCCAAGAACTTTATTGGGGGTGGCTCCTTCTGGATATTTTTTTCTTCATCTGCATCAGTAAAATATCTCTCCCAGATGATTAAAAAAAAAATTCTTTGTCTCAGTTCCCACCTCTAAAGATTCCAAGCCTGCCTGCAAGCAATTCCGCATCTGTTGTACTATCCTGATTGACACATTTCATCATATCTCTAGAATATCAGTTCTGAAGGGAAAAAAAAAGTATTCATGTTCAGCTTGTTGAGACTTGAGACTTCCAAGACAGCTATCTCTTCCCACCACTCCACATTGTTACTGGCTGAAATAAGATCCAGTTCTGAAGACCCATGAAAGCTACCACTTGCTCCAGTATGGGCTCAGTAGCAATTGCTAATCCTGTA
Source organism: Turnix velox (assembly GCA_013400935.1). Classification (NCBI taxonomy): domain Eukaryota; kingdom Metazoa; phylum Chordata; class Aves; order Charadriiformes; family Turnicidae; genus Turnix; species Turnix velox. The sequence continues at coordinate 2,777 of VZTY01014397.1, read as the reverse complement.
TTCATGCACATGCAAGTATTAAGAAAGAGGAAGTGAGACCAAGTAACTTTTTTTAAACCAGGACCAAGTAATCAGCTTCTTTTAAGTAAAAAAACTTTCCAGACTCCAAATACAAATGGTCATTTTATGTTGTGATCTTTATGTCAAGAGAATCATAGACTCATAGAATCATTTAGGTTGGAAAAGACCCTGGAGATCATTGAGTCCAACTGTCGACCTAATGCTGACAAGTCCACTAAACCATGTCTCTCATTTACATCTACACATCTTTTAAATACCTCTAGGGATGAGGACTCCACCACATCCCTGGGCAGCCCATTCCAATGCTTGACTCCCTTTCTGTGAAGAATAGCAGGTCTAAACCTCCCTTGGCACAACTTAAGGCCATTTCCTCTTGTCCTATCACCTGTTACTTGGGCATAGAGACTGACCCCCATCTCTCTGTAGCCTCCTTCCAGGTAGCTGTAGGAGGCAATAAGATGCCTCAGCTTCCTTTTCTCCAATCTAAACCACCACAGTTCCCTCAACCACTCCTAAGACTTATGCTCTAGATGCCTCATCAGCTTTTTTGCCCTTTATTGGACACACTCCAGCACCTCATTGACTGGGATCACTAACTTTCTGTAACCTATTCATTTCAACTTCCAAATAGTAGTAGAAACTCTATTAATTCTCTTGTTAACAGACTTTTTTTCTTGCTAGAAATCCGATCTAAACATAAAACTTGCTAATGTCACAGACTGGCTATTAACATTCATTTATTCTGTGCTTTCATTGACCTTTAACTGAGCTGTTTTTCTCCCTTCTTACCCTCAAAATTATTTAACAGCAACAGTTACGTCTTGTTAGAAATTTCATTTTGATAATTTAAAAAAAAAGCCACAAGCCTCTGCTATTCTCACAAAAAGAAGAGCTTCTGCATCTCTCTCATCCTTTGCAATCTTTTCTGTTCTTGTTTCAATCTAAGTTAATCTGTATAAACAAGAAGGAAATTGAATTAAACTCACAAAGATGATTGTGGTAATGCCTTCTACATTGAGTGTAACACTTGACTAATCCTACCAGGAATTCTCATAAGATAAACCCTAAGGTTATACTTACCCTTTCCATGGCTTCATCACATTGGCAGGACTGCCTGACAGAATTTACAATTAGAAAATCAAACATATATTTGCCATTTCTCCACGTCTTGAACTACTAATTTCTTAACATGTATTGGTCTGAAACACACCGTGCTTCTGTGCAGAATACAGAAGGCTTCTAATTGTTCCTGCTTTCTCAAATATAGGTGTTATATTTCCTATTCTTCAGGTGTCTGGCATTATTAACTTCAAGAACCCACTAAAAAATCCTTACTAATGTGCCTGTAATACTATCTGCTAACATTGTTCCCATATAGAGAAAACTCCCTTTACATTAATTTCCCTCTATCCTTAACATTTCTGAACCTTGATTTTTCATTCCAGCTTTCCGATTTCTGCTCCTTCATCTCTATTATCAATCAGCCTGTCAATGCTCCAGCTCACTGCCTTTATTCCAAATAAAAGTACTTTTTAAAAACTTTTCATTTTTTATTTCTGTCTCACCTTAATTGGTTGCTACTTTTGGTTCCATCTGAAGATAGAAAAACTTGGATGTTACTTTTTTCCCTCTGATTAATATATGCTTCTGATTCACAAGACAAAGTTTACTATGACAATCAGTTGCTTTTGCTCCAAATCTCACAGAATCTTTACATGCACAATAATAAACACTGGACGCTAAATATTCATGCAATTATTTTGGAACCTTCTTGCTAAAATTCTGGCCCATTATTTCATTTAAAAATGCAGACTGTTGAAATTTTGCATCTCTCTTTCCACTCCCTGAGATTCAAATGTCTAAATTATGATTTTTTGTAATGAAGTAGTTTCATCTGTCATTAGAAATCTCCTTTTGTGGCGCCTGAAGGCCCACATCAGATTCCTAAAAATACTCTGTAAAAGCCTCATGCCACTCTTCTTCAAGATGACTTCAAAGAAAGAAAATGAGAAGAAAAAGCAGGTGCCAATGCAATTTTTTTAATAATGTGATGATAATCACTACTCCTAAATGCATTTTTATATATCCATGTTATCATGATTGTTATTTCATTATCTTTCTGTTCTTCAGTTGCAGTTTTAGTTATTACATTCATTCCTATCCAAATTCTTTACACAATAGTGCACTGTCATATGATTACAAGGAAAAAAAAAGTGTGCAGCAAAACACATTATTTCAGTTACATTTGGTGTGGCCAGTATTATGTACAACTTGTTCCCTATCTGCATGAATCATCTAAATGTACTTTTACCACTTAAAGTCTTGATATCTGCATTCTATTTACCTCTACTAGCAAAGTCCATTTTCCAGTGATTACTGCTTTATGCTGGACAAGGAATATCAAGTTTTTCCTAAATATCTTCCCAACCAAGAAAAGCTGTTATTGAACAAGTCACCTTGAACCACAAAAGCCAGAAGCCAGCTGAAGAACACAAACGGTGGATGCTTTTTTGCAGTTTCGTGACTTCTTCCCATGACCTCCAGATGCACACAAGTATGTATGAGGAGGAAAGGACTGCAGCCATGGGAGCCATGCAAGGTCTGCAAGTGGGATGAATGTGGATATAGGAGGAGATGCTCATATTGGAGTACTGCTTTATATTCTCAGCATTTTCTTAAGAGCAGGTGGCAAGCCAAACTTCTTCTATCAGCTGACCTGTTGAGAGATCTTGCAGGCAAGGTGTCCTGGTTTGAGG
>VZTY01014396.1:26536-38225 GCA_013400935.1 Turnix velox | reverse complement strand
GCTGTTTGCCAGGGCAAACATTAGGAAAAAGTTCTTCACCACATGAGGATGGTGACACAGTAGAACAGATTGCCTAGAGAGGTGGTGTAGTCCCCACCCCTGGAGACTTTCAGAGGACCCTGCACCTGATGTAGTGCAGGACATCCCTGACTGCTGCAAGGTTTTGGACTAGATGGCCTTTGAAGGACCCTTCCAAACCTCTAATTCTATGGTTAATATCTTACACTTTTTTCCTAAAATTATTTCAAAAAACTCTAGCACTATAATAAAACCATCAAAAATTTCAAATTAATCAACTTAGTTCTGTTGGAGATAAGGACATAAATGTAATCTCAAGAGAAGTGGTTATTTCCAGTAAATTAATCTGAAGTCTTCCTCTGAAAGGACACTGCATTATTTAGTCAGCAGTTCCAAAATGAGTATTCCTGATTTGCATGAGAAAAATTTGGAAAAAATATCATAGGGACTTATATTACACAACAAGGCTTTTAAAAAAAACAGATTTTGTCTCATTAATTTAACTAGTCCTTATTAAGGAAAGAGATGCAAAAGAGACATTTTCAGAATGGAAATTTATGTCAGACATTTTCAGTATGTGTAGATATTCTGTTCTATTTCTACACACAAGGCATAAATAATTATTTACCATTGCTTTAGGTATCAAAGATAAACCTCTCAACACACAAACAAGTCCCTTTGGACTTTTTAGCACTCACAGGCTTCTTATTTATGATTCTATGGTTTATATACAGATAAAAGGCACCTGTGGACTTATTTTATTAGAATAAAAAATAACTTCCAGTGACCAATACTGCTAATCAAAGAAAAGCCTTTCCCATGGGATGCAGCACTACCAGAATTTCCCTCCAGAAGGAGTCAGGATGGATTTAGGTAATGAGTTCAGACTTGCTTAGACTTTTTTCTGTTAATTACAGTACATTGTCAGTACTGCATCTGTGCTTGTGTAGAATGGGATGCAAATGAAAAGAAATTACAGAACTATTTCTGTTCTCACTAAACTGAATATAGCACCAAGACTCCTTGATAACACAGCCTCAGAAAATTATGATGGAAGCTGAACAGGTAGTCTGTGAGATTAAGGTAAGATGGTGTGCTTTCTGATGGCAGCATACATATTTTGCTGACATTTCTGTATTAAACATAGAAAACTCTTCTCAAATCTCCCTTGCTTGGACCTAACTCCACATCCACACGTTGCCATGGTCTGCATGCCACAATAAACTGGGACAACCAAGAGTTACTTGTATCCATAATAGTCCATGTGACTCAATAATAAGTTTTCTATCTATCTGCTCAAGTGGAACATAAGGCATTTACATTTTCCCACATTTGGATTGATGAGCTATAGAATGCTAATATTTATTATTACTTTATCAAGACCTGTGTTGGGCCCACTTAATTTTTGAGGACAAATTTTGATTTACCCTAAACTCGATTCACACAACCTCTTTTTCTCCAAAATACTTCTACAAGTACATTTCTTTAGTGCTTGGCATTTGGATTTACTGTGATGGATGGTGAAAAGCTGCTTGACATCAGCACAGTCCTGGTGAGAGAGACTGTTCAGATGCAGAGACACATGGTTAATGCACATAACCAAAGTACCCATATAAGTCCTGTTCCCAAAGTACTGAACATCTCATACTCTTATTTACCTTATACAATCTCTGAAAAGTACAGACTTACTCTTTGTCACCATTTCCATAAAACTCAGTTGAAGGTAATCTAAATGCAGAATTCTCTAACAAAGCAGAGACTGGAACATAGGTCTCCATAAGCTTACCTCTTTTGCAGGACTCTCCTTTTTCTGCCTTCTGTAACTGTGAAGTTTATCTATCTAATAAATATTCTGTGCTACATATTTCTCCATTTGCTGTAAGAGCTGTGAGAGAGAGTGGAGATTCTGGAAACTTGAAGATAAAGGGGAATGAGAAGCTTAAGCAACAGATCTGCCAGGTACAAGAGAGGAAGAAATAGTAACTCAGTTTATAGAGCGCAGTTTCTTATATTTCTTTAGCCTATTTCACACTGTGCATCATGGTTAAAAGGGATAAACAAAACAGCCTATTCTATAGAACAGCAGCAAACAGCCTATTTTCTACAGAAATGAAAATGTGCAGTGTCAGCCTGTTCACTCCCCTAGTCTGGATCCCTCAGTATCTTTTTCTCTCTCTCATCTCATTTCACAAGAGAAATCAAACAAAGAATTTGGCTTGGCTTTCCTTATTGTTCCATTTTACGTCCTTCTTTTAAAGATCTATGTTCTTCTACTCCCCTTTATGGATAGTTCAAAAAAAGTCCAGATGCAATCAAAATAGTTTTGAGTTGCTTTGGTGATTGATGGTACAGGAGCCAGAATACTCCAAACAAGTTGCTACTAATGAAATTACAGAAAGGTTTCACTAGCTTCATTAATACAGATTTTGCCCTTGTTTTGAGCCCACTCAAAGCCTGTAACCAGAAACTCAGCCTCTCAGTGCAGTGTTTAAGAGAAAAGACAGCCCTGGGAACTCTCAGACTATTTCCTCCCATACAAACTTCAAACCAACCCTCAGTCTTTGCAGATTTAGATCTTACACAGTCAAAGCTGTGGATGCTATGGCTGAGAACAGTGCTAAAAAAGTCTGGCTACAAGAACAGTCCTTTGATCCCAAGGGTAGTAACCCAAGGGTTGAGGTCTCTCCCAGCTGGATCTATTGCTCAGTGACTTCCAGTATTGACTCAAATCTTTTCTGAACCTCAGATAGCACCTAACAAGCCTTATCATTGCCATTTTATAGGGATTTTTTAGTTCAAAGCCTGCACTAATCCTATTAATCATGATGTCTATTCAACACTAAATTAGTTTGTTGGTTATTGCAAGGAAATTGATATAAATTTATATAATTGCAAAGTCTTGGCCAGCTATTTCCAAAAATTAGTGGGTTATGGTGATTTCAATCTACTGCAGGTGATTTCAATCTACTGCAGGTTTTGCCTGTTTCAGTTGTTGTCACCAAACACCTCCAACCAGAACAGAAGCACTGTGCTTCTTAGCTAAAGATCTTGCAGATCATCAATAGTTCCTTGCTATGCTTTTCCAGGATGTTTTACTCCTGGCATCATGGACTGCATTATGCATTTTGTGAGACAACAGAAGCCAAAACCAAGTTTTCTCAGCAATCTGTATTAGTATTTTTATATCATAATCTGGAATCCACATACCACCAAAGGCAACAGAAAACATGAAGGCAATTCTACTGTCTGCCTCTTTGGAATCTAATTTCTTTGTTATGTCATATGTTTTTACTTAAGAACTTACTACAATTTAAAACACTTTTGTTCTCTTTATTTACATTAATAAAGTCTTCTAGCAGTAACAGTGCATTAAAAGTTTTAGATCTGTGATATCCTTATTCTGTTCCTAATTCAGCCTCAGTTATAAGGCATGACCCCCTGGCTATGTTTGAGTCCTTTTCTCACTGCATAACTTTGGATTTAAGGTCACCTTTAGTAATTGGTAATTGGTCTAGGATCAATACTCTAGTCTACTCTAGTCTAAGGAGAAACACTGGAAATTATTTAATTCAGTAATTCACATGCAGCCAGCATTGCTATTTTGTTCTGAATTTGCCTCTTTGGAATATCCACTGGGGCTTCATTGCACTATCCAGAGAAGTCCTTTGACGTTCATCTTTTCATCATTTCAAATACTTCTTTGTGCCTCTTTTGGTTTTTTTTTTTTATGGTCACATTCTCTTTTCTCACTTACAGTAAGGAGAGAGGAATTGTTCTGCAGTTCCCAAGGCATTTAGCAGTATGAATAAGATCAGAATACACACTGTCAGGTTGCAGACACTCTTACAAAGCCCTTTCTCCACCATCAAGCTCATAACATGCAGCTGATACTGGCCGACCTTTTCTACAGTCCTAACTCCACTTGTAAGAGTATCTGAGGGGAACAGGCTGATCAAAGGTAGGTGACACACACTCGAGACATTTGGTTTACTATATGTATGTGCTTAGCTGAAGTCCCAAAGGGAAGCTAGTCTCTTAACTTAGTCACCTCCAATGCTTTTCATTCCTTTTTCCTTCTCTTTTCCCTGTAGTAGTCATTTTAACTCAGGCTGTCAGCAATGAAACACTGCTGTTTCATAACTATTATATTTATGCTAGGTGTAACATCATGAGATGCAGGCCAGGCTTTTGCCCTTGCAGGTGACATTGGGACATCACTGTAGTGACCTCTGACATTCAAAGCACCAAGAGGACTGGTGCACAGAAGATAAGAGTCCAAGTAAACACAATAGACTGAAGCTAGAAAAAGCCCTTTAAGAGCTAGTAGCAGTCTGGGGTGCCCAGATCCTAAGTCATTGAACTCAATCATTTTAACCCCACGTTAAAAAAAAAAATTAAAAAATTTAAAAAATATTTAGATTTTTTTACCAGATTTTCATTTATGCCCTCCATAAATTAGCAGATTTTCATTTATGCCCTCCAACTCCTTGAAAAGAAATACCACAACAGCACAACCAAAGGGCATGCAAAACCATCTTTCAGAAATAGTGACACAAAGAATCACAGAATGGTTTAGGTTGGAAGGGACCTTAAAGATCATCTAGTTCCAACCCCCATGAGAAAGGCAGAGACACCTCCCACTGGACCAGTTTTCTCAATGCCTAATCCAGTCTGGCCTTAAACACCTTCAGGGAGGGAGCAGAAGACCTCAGAATTATGAGACAACCCAGCTCTAGCTTTTCTGACTTCATGCTCCTTCCACAGCTCATGTGCTGTTGGGAAGATGTTAATAATCTCTGGGACAACATTCATAGTTGTCAAGACCAAAAGGGAACATTACACCATCTAGGCTGACTTTCCACAAGTCAGGCTGGATGAGAAGGTTGCAAGCTGTATGTATGTGAAGAACAACACAGGAGTCATCTGAGCTAAAGGGAGAAAAATGAACTCCTAAAGTCAGATCCTGTAAGCAGTGGGAAGAGCAGACAAAAGGAACATCAGCAGAGTAATGATGTGGGCAGCTTCACTACATTACTATCAGTACAACTGATTCTGATGTATCCATTATAATCACCCTCTCTAAAAACCAATGAGGTGGTTTCCTTTTCATCTTCTCCCATAATGACTAGGAATCTAAACTTCATTTGAACATGGATGCACTTGCTGAACCAAATATGTGGTGTTCAGCTTGTCAGCAGCTGTGATGTGATCTTGCATATGAAATTACAGTATCATTTCTAAAGGTTCTTTTTTTCCATTCTTTCTTGTTGTACATCCAAAAGCCAAAATAATTTGTAAGAAACATTATGTCAATTTCTGTTAATTACCAGAAAGAGACTGACAGTTTTATTGGTAATTATAAATTAAGATCACTGTGGTTATCAGTGTCCTACTAGAATTTCAAATGTGTGCTTTTGGCTTTCACTAGAGTCAAATGTAAAATCAAGAATCAAACTGGCCTGGAGTGAAGTTTCATGTTGTCTTGGCCATTGACTGAAAATCAGGAGAGCTATTACAGCAGTTATACAGCTGGAAGTATTTAAAGAAAACAGCAGGAAACACAAAAGATTATCCAGAAGATGCAATTTTATATTAACCCTGCTGATGCATTAAAACAAACTAAACTGCCCTTCTTCTGATTCAGAAGGTTGAACTTGAATTCTTTTTTTAATTAAAACTCTATTTTTCATTAATGCATTTTGTGCAGCTGTGCTGTCACAGAGAACTAGATAGCAAGGGCAAACAGTAACAATAGCCATTTGAAAAAATGTCTGTACCCTTTCTTTCACCTTCTATTTTGAAAATTATATGCTGCCTTACACCACGTTCCTTACATAAATACTTGCTGAGAACATGGTACAATCTACTGCAGACACAAAGCCCTGAAAAAGTAATAACACAGAAATTACTCCAACACAGAGTCCCACTATGAAGTCCCACTTAAGCACTGTAAATAGGGTTTTAATTGTAACATAAGCATTTCTGCTCTGCAGAGAGAGAAATTTCACCTAAGGAGAGCCACAGGTCTGTACAATTAACATCAAAAATGAACCAAGCAGAAGAAAACATCTATATTAGACCCTGCTGCACTTTTTCTGTTTTGCAGCACCCTTGTGGCACACTGCTTGGGAAACACTGATAAAAAGTTCCTGGACCAACTCTGGTTTTTGCATGTCCTGGCAAATGTGTTCAATTTTATTGAAATTACCAAACTTTACAGTGTCCTCTGCTTTATAATTTATTATGTTTTTTTCCTGGTATTTTCAATTGTAATGTAGAATAACTACATGAGGCCCCTTCAGCACTGCTTCACTAAGTATAAGACCATCTTATGGTCACTCCTCTGTATTTTATTTTCTTTATACTTCTACTAATCCAGGAAAGTGGCTTTGTGAATGTATCTTGCTACACAGAGATTTATTCCAGTCATTTCAAGGTTTGTGAGACTGAAGAGATGCTGAGATTTCTGCCCCACCCCTTGAGTTTGTCACAAGAAAAATGGCTTAAATGGCATTTTGCAATTTTTTTCAACATCTGGATTATAAAGCCCAAGGTTCTTTTTTCAAATTGTCTATCAACATTTCACAAGACAGCAATATAAATTAGTTTTATGGTATCAAGTTCCCTGCTGGAAAAATTTCCTCTGACACAGTTTCAACACTTCCTCATTGAATTTTTACAGCTGTAGTGAACAGTGCCAAAGGCTTTACCCAACATAACCTCATAAGCATCTTCCCACTCACAACACTCACATAAAGAATAGGGTTTTCAAAGCACATCAACAACTTAGAAGTTCACATGGATTTTCTGAAGAAAAGAGGTTGGCATAGAAGTTCCATGGAATGACTGGCTTCGAGACTGGTGTTGCAGGCAGGGCTTTGGGTTCTTTGATACCGGCAGGTTTCAGACTGCCTCAGATCCATCTGACCTGTTAGGGACACACAGGAATATCTTGTCTCAGAGGGGCAAAATGGTTTTGGGACAGAAACTAGCAGAGCTCATTAGGAGGCCTTTAAACTAGATTTGAAGGGGAGGGGGTTTTGAACTGGGCTTCTAGAAACAAGGAAGGGCTTTGAGTTGCCAGAAGTCGAGGTGAAGAGGGAGAGTGCCAGTGTTGACGAGGATTCGGACAGCGAGATTTCGAGCAGCCTGGATGTTGCTGGGAGTGGACATAAAAAATACACATGATTTTTCTATATTTTTCTACATTTTAATTTACCCTCACAGGCTGGTGAAGTTTCTTCTTTCAACACAGTTAGCTATAGCTGGGAAGGAGATAACTGATGCTTTGTGAGACTGAAGTTCCCCATGAGATAGGTAAAACTAACAATTCCATTTCCTAAAGGGATTTTCCATGACATCACTCTCAACAGCTCAGCTGAACGTGCAGATATCAGCAGGAACTCAGGCTCAGTTCCTATTACCTAAATACAAATAAATAATTCAGATTTGTTTATGTGGACATGAGTTTAGTTTCATTATGGTATATACGAACTAAATACAGAAGTCAATATCCATTTAAAAAAAATCTATTAGAATCCACTAGAAAATCCATGGATTGGACTAGACTAGTGCTCCCTAGTGCACTCCAAGGTTCTTCCATCTCTTGGTCTTCAGAGAATCTCAAATGTTTGATCAGTTAACAATTTTTCACTAGCTTTCCCTGAATTCTCTGGCATGGAACCAACATGAGCAGTTCTTGACATTTGTTATTAATGGAGTTCAGTGAAATGCAAAAGAGCAAAGTAACTTTCCTCCCATATTATCAACTTAAGGAATCTATTTGTCTGACAGGGAATACCAAATATCTACAAAAAAGGATTTTTTTTAGGAGAATTAATTTCATCATGATTTTTGTGGCAATATTAAAATAAAAGTAAACCAGGCAATGTATGATCTAATGCCATACAGGTTTAGGTTTCTTAAAACCTCTCATTTCCAGTAAAAGTGCAGGTTGGAAGGGATCTTTCAGACTATCAAGTCCAACCATCAACCCAACTCTAACAAAGCCTTGCACCTGGTGTTTTATTTCTGTAGATCTGTGGTTAAGCTCTGTTAATTTGGAGGTAAATCCTAAGGAAAGGATTGCTATGATACATGCATTATTGAGGAATGAATTGGCAGAAAAGGAAGCCATATATCCTCAGCCAGCTTCTGTGTTATTCAGAGCCACTCAAAGCACCTGAAAGCCTTTTTCAGTGTCTGGGTTTTATCTGCCATAAAGAGCTGAATAAAACACAGGTTAGTCCTAACTGTTGCAAATCAAAGCCTCTTAACTGCATACTTCTGTATCACTGCTAAATGCTCAGTCTAATTCCTCTGGCACACTGCAGGAAAATGCTCAGGGATGATCAGCAACAATACTTGGAACCACATTTAGACCCTAGTAGGATCCCTCTCTCACATAAGTAATTGTCATGCTCTTTGTTCAGTAACAAGGATTTGTTTCTAACCTGATACGAACAGCCTTTCTTGCTCACATACTGAAGACTTTCAACCTAACCTGTAGCTGAAAGAGCTTGTTCCTTTTTTGAGCTGAACATTTCCACGTGACTGATTAAAGCAGAATTCTCCTGTCCTCCCTCTGTAGTGAAAATTCATTTAGCTGTTACACCTCATCGGTCATGCAGATTTCTCTTCCCTTTTATACGTTTTTTATCCCTGCTGTGGGAATGACACCTGCTGTTCTTCCAGCAGCTGTTTCTTTTTGCAGACCTGAGTTACATGAGGGTGCAGTTACATGCTGTGGCAATGGTTTGAATTGCATGTCAAAAATCTCACAAGGGAGTCATTTGTCAAGACAGTCTCAAAACTAGACTTGCACTTTCTCTTGCTGACTGTCAAGAGATCCCCATATCTCTACTACTCTGTCTGTAAGTACAGGGATAAATCCAATACTGTTGACCAATGTATCTCATTCTTCTCTGGCTTTATACCAGTTATCAAAGCTAAAGGAGAAGAAAAAGGATTTGCAAAAGCCTTTTCTACATAGCTACTGGACAGCTCTGCAAATGTGTCAAAATCTAACCCAGTTATGCCTGTCCCACTGCAAGTTAGCCAAATCCTTGAATTAAAGTGTTTGTTGCAGATATCAGGTTTACTGACTTTATCTAATCATATTAGATTTCTTTGTAGTCACTAAACTTTGTGCAGTGCTTTCTCATGGAAAGTCCGAGAGCCAGAAGTGACTGAACTTAACAGGAATCACAGGCACTTTAGCTCTTGTTGCACAGAGCCCAGCAGAACCCAAAAGGTGGTCCTGCAGGACTATGCAGCCTCCTTTATTTGCACCCTGAGCCTGGGTCACCACAAAGGAGCCATGGTTTCTTTATAGCCACCAATGCTTATATATAGAACTGTGTGGATCTGACCATTACCTGGAGTATTGTGACCAGTTCTGGAGCCCTCAACACAAGAAGGACATTGAGCTGTTGGAGCGGGTCCAGAGGAGGCCACAAAGATGGTCAAAGGGCTGGAGCAACTGCCCTATGAAGACAGGCTGAAGGAGTTGGGGTTGTTCAGCCTGGAGAAGAGAAGGCTCAGGGGGACCTCAGAGTAACTTCTCAGTACCTGAGGGGGTCCTACAGAAAGGCAGGGGAAGGACTTTTTAATATGATATCGGATGGGAGGACTATTGTTTAATGGATGTAAGTTGGAAGGGGGTAGATTTAGACTTGACATAAGAAAAATTCTTTACAGTGAGGGTGGTGAGACACTGGAACAGGTTTCCCAGAGGGGTTGTGGATGCCCCCTCTCTGGAGGTGTTCAAGACCAGGCTGGACAGGGCACTGAGCAGCCTGATGTAGTGGGAGGTGTCCCTGCCTATGGCAGGGGGGTTGGAACTCCATGATCTTTGGGGTCAATTCCAACCCAAACTATTCTATGATTCTATGATTTAGCACTTGGCAGGTCCCTTGACCTGAAGTCAACTGCTCTCAGTATGACCTGTTCTTTATTTGCTATGTAGCACTCCAGCCACAGATTGTATGTACAATCACATCTGCAAATACTGGATTTCCTCTTGAAGCACTGACCGTTCTCAACAGCACCAGAGGGGGCATATTTTTCTCTCTACAAGAGATGGAAAGAAAAAAAAAAAGAAAACTCAAAGTCCTCTTCTCAAATTTGTGAAGAGCTGGTTGTGGGGCAGAGGGTTTCTCTCACGTGAATAAAAATAGAGTGAGTGAGCAGGAACCTTCCATCTGCTTTTGCCGCAGTGGGGAGGTGAGGAGAACACCAACCATCCCCCACATCAGAGCTTCAGCTGCCTGGGCTTGGGGCCAGGTTCCAAACTCCACAGTGGGAGGCCTTAAAGGAGGCTATAATGAGGAAAGCTAGGGCAAGTGCCAGCAAAAGATGTCCCCTTGTTCCTTTCTTGGGGGCTGCTAGTCAGTGAAGGCTTTCCCCCTCAAATCCTCCCTGAGCTATAGCACAGCAGCATCTCAGGTGGGCTGCAGAGCTGTGGTCTGGACCTTGACCTGTAGACAACATTCCCAGCCTATCTTTGTCACTGCAATGTGAGCTCTCAGCTGAGCCTGGTGTCCTCTCCTAGACCTTCAGGACTGAGTCCCTGCCCTGCCAGCTCCCTGAGAGCTTGGCTCCCCACTTCACTCCCCAGTCAAGCTGCTTCCAGATGCCTGTACCCAGCACAGCGATGCAAAAGAGTGCAGCAGAAAAAAGAGTGGAAATTTCAGAAGTTTTATATAATACATATAAAACAAGCAAAGCAATTAACAGGGTGTAATATGCTGAATTCTCTATGGTTGGCCAGAAATAACTGAGACATCTTCTCTCTATTTAGCCTGCAAAGGAATGCTGCATCCTGTTATTTATGGGGCCAGCAAGAACACATTTTATACACATACACTCCTGGTGATAAAAGTCACCCATAAATATACAAGCATAATTCTTGTGAGCATCATTGTAACCCCATATGTTCCCAGGTCTTAAAGACACTGTGTGAATAAACCAAGAAGGTCATAATCTAACACATTCACACACAGAGAGGTTTATTTAAAAAGCTATTAAATCATCTACATCATCTATTCAACTGTGCTGACATAGGACCTGGGCAAAATTCATACATGTAGAGTCCAACATGTGTGTTGTGAACTTTAACCCAGCAGCATTCAGGTGTCCTTTTCCCACAGAGTCATCTCAAACTGGGCTCCATTTCTGGCCATGTGCAGACAGGTCCATCAGACCTCCAATTCTGGCCATGTGCATCCTCTTCTAAAAAGCCTCCAGTTTCTCATCCCTCACAAGCTTAATCAAGATCCAGAACCTAGTTGTTTTTCTGCTTAGTCCCCATGGATCTTGCTCCAGGAGATATTTGAAGATTACTTGGGTGTGTCAGTTGATGACAAACTCAACATGAGCCAGCAGTGTGCACTCGCAGCCAAGAAGGCACCAACCAAATCCTGGGTTGCATCAAGAGGAGTGTGACCAGCAGGTCCAGAGAGGTGATTTTGCCCCTCTACTCAGCTCTGGTGAGACCCCCCTGGAGTTACTGTGTCCAGTTCTGGAGCCCTCAACACAGGAAGGACATTGAGCTGTTGGAGCAGGTCCAGAGGAGGCCACAATGATTGTCAAAGGGCTGGAGCAACTGTCCTATGAAGACAGGCTGAAGGAGTTGGGGTTGTTCAGCCTGGAGAAGAGAAGGCTCAGGCGG
>VZTY01014396.1:0-26313 GCA_013400935.1 Turnix velox | reverse complement strand
AACCCAAACTATTCTATGATTCTATGTCAGTTTATGCCATCATAATCCCCGTAAAGATAGAGGTAATATTAATCTAGTAAAATATACCTTGGCTCTAATTTCTTATCACTCTAGCTTTTATTAAAAAAGCTTACACTTTTTGAGCACTGGGCAGAAGCAGGAAGGTGGATAGACATGATAGTGGTGTGCAAACCTATCACTGTGTGAGTGACCTGAAGTCTGAACACTGGACTTGGGCTGTATGGGAAGTGCCTCATTAAACACTGTTTTCAACCCTGCCATCCCTTCTGCTATAGGTCCTTTTTGTTCAGTTCTCAATCATATTGACAGGGTCAAAATGCTTTCCATTCTCTGTAAATTTCACTAAGTACTGGGTACCTTTCTCTGCTTTTCATATTTTAATTGCTTTGTCAAAAAGACAAATTCAGAGTCTTTTAGCAAACTCCCAGGGTGGTTTGACCAAAGTCCCAAACATGACCTCTTCTCCTCTCATGGAGCTACAAGACTGATTTTTATCCTACATCACTGAAGCACTTGCATGCTTCACCTTTTTTTTTTCCCTTGTGTCTCTGGATGATTGCATGGACATTGCCTGTGTTCTGTTTCACTTAAGGAGGAGAAGGAAAGGTCAGTGTCTCAGTCTGTGTGTCTCAACCTTCTACAAGCATTCAAATTTGAACCAAAGTACATTTTTAAAAGGCTATATTACTGTGGGGGTGAATGAGAGCCAGCTAGTGCACTGATCTTTTTCCTCCAGTTTTGAGGATTTTAATTAAAATTATTAATTCTGCCCCTGCTGTATCTAGATCTTGTCTAGATTAATGAAGTTGAATAAAGAAAACTTTAAGAGATTTGTAACTCTGTACTGGGTATGGATCAAGTCTATAGTATAGTCTCACACCCTATCTTGCCTTCTGCAGTAATGATAGAGATTTATCTCCAGTCCTTCATTGTTTAAAGACAGATAGTTTGTCACACAAACACATGATAGTGAATTTGACTGCAAGACTTGACTCTGTAAGATGGCATATACAACTAGCAGTGCTTCAAGGGAATAAAAAGTAACTTTCTCAGAAGATAATTTTTCTTAAGGTATTTTGTTCTAGTCATCTAGAACAGAGCAGCAGCTGATGCTTCCCAGGATAATTGTTTCAATACATGTTTTTAATTCTGCAAGTGTTTCTTACTTGATATATACAGCAGGCAATTAGGAAAGATTGTTCAAAATCTGATTATCTCTAACCTGTAGAGCCAAGCAAAATGTTTTTTCAGGTTCAACCTCCTCTTTTCTTCCAAGTCAAAGCAATAGACCATTGCTATTTCCCAGTATTTCTTGAAAGTAGATTTTGTGCTTATTCTTTGCTTCCCCTACCATCCAACAAATTAATTCTTTTTTTGCCACCTCTTGATTTAGTTCACAAGTAATGCCACTAAGCCTGTTAGGGTTGCCTTAATGTGTGCTGGGAAAGCTGGGAATGAAATCTTGACCCTTGTGTATTATGTGATCATTCCATTCCTAGATCAGACTGTAAAACTCAGCTTCCTATACTGTTTTTCATTAACCAGGCTTGAAGGCTCATAGTATGCTCCTTCCCTGGGAAGCAAATGCAAAATGGTTGATCAAGACACCTTTGTGATTATTACACCTTCTAAAATTGGAAGATGTCCAGTGAGGTTTATTATTCAAAGAGATAAACCACAATTTGTGTGGCTGGTATACTAGTGGCTGCTCAATAGCATGACAGGAAAGCAATTCTCCCTAAGAAATATCTCACACCTACACCAAATTCTGCATTTCTCTCATGCAGAAGCACAGAAGCCCTGTGTTGCCTAAATAACTAACCTGAGTGGGTGCTGGTTGTTTCAGGAGTACTTCACCTGAGACTCTTTTGACTCAAAGGCTATGAGTCTGCTGGGGAATTTTCCATTTTAGTGTAGCTGCACCTTTTAAAGGTTTAGCTTGAAATATGTAAAGCCATATTTATCTTTCTCAATGTTAATGTTCTCTATGAGAAATTACCTCTCCTTTAAGAGCCATTTGCCCTTCTGTCTCTTCTCTTTCATCTTTTAGCTACTCCCAGCTCCAGTCTGGGACAAGTAAACATCCACCAATGAGTAAGGATGGTCTGCTACTACCAGTCACAGCTTCCCTACTGTTTCCCACAGACTCCTGCCAGTCTCTAATATCACTTTAGCATCACTATTGTGTTATTCCCTGTGGCTTTCCTACCTCCGATTTAATTTCAAGTAGCCTTGACAGCATAGCATGGTACAGGAGATAGAAAGACTCTTGGTGCCCATTGTGGAAGTATGAAAATTTACAAAAAACCATCCAGTTTAGGCTGTTTATGTTTATATTTTTTAATTCCTCTTTGATTGGCTTGTGTATCTGAGAGAACAGTTAATCTCTATCAGAGTGAACCTCCTTCCCAAACCCAACTCTCTTGACCCTCAAGTCATTTCTGTGACAGCAGCTGCCATGAAAGCAATTTCTTGTTGATTTGAATTCAATAAATAAACACATTGAGTTCCATGTATGCATATTCTGAGCTATACTTCAAATGTCACATAATTTTAACTTTGTATATAACTGGAATATTTCTCCCTACAGCTTATACTTTTGCATAATGCATTTATGTAAAATGCATTTAGCCAGGAGAAATCTTTTGAAATTCTCATCTTTATTCCACAGGGGAAAATTATGGACTGGCTTCTACTTATACAAATCCAGAAATAGTTGTCTGAGTTTCTATATAATTTGATTCCTTAATTTGAATCTAAACTTAGTGCTGCTTTCTTCCTTTGTCTGAAGTTGATTGCCTGGCACAAAATCATCCTGTAAGAATTGTCTTCAGTTAATACTGTCAGAGAATGTATTTCCATTTTGTCTTTTCATAATTGTTTTCTGAACACATTGTTGGTGATAATTTTAATCCTGGTTACTTTCTACAAGATACTACAGAATTTTTTTTTGTTCACAGTATCGTTCACTTTCTAATTTCTAATTAGAATTCACATTTCTAAATTCTTAAGCATCCAACTGCTGTATTTGTTGCAACAATTTCTCATTTATGATGATGAATTTTCCTCTGCAGCAAATACTTTAACTCTTATTTCATCTGTAAATCATGCAGCACATTTTCTCCTTTGCATACTTTACTAACTAGCACACCAAACAGGTAAGTGTGACTGTACTCTAACTTTCAGACTGATAGAATGCTTCATAAATAATCCCATCATACATTTAAATTTTCAGTCTTTGAAAATGTGGCAAAACAAAATTAAGGTTTCATGGTTGTATATGATGGTAAAATAATTATTGCTATACCAACTTCACAAAGCACTTTTCTATGCAAACATTTTTCAGGAGGTTTACAGTTGTTGATGGAAGTATGTTAGAAAGAGAACACATGAAGCTTTTTTTCAATTATTTCCTGTAAAGCTTCGAGGACTTTTGTGAAACAAGCCCCAGGTATTCACATCAAGCCTGTGGGAAATAAGGGCCACAGACAGGATAAATGAAAATTTTACTTTATTACATATTTTGGCAAGGTAGAGCTGGAGTGCAGAACATGAATTGAATTAGTCTGGTTTTCCACATACCATTCCTATCTTACCTTTTTCTTTCAATTTTCTTGTTCTTACCCACTTCATTCACTGCTTATCCAGTTATCTCCTGTTATCCATACATACTGCCCCACTCATACAGGAGATCTGCAGGGTCCTAGCAAATCTTATGCAGACTTTATTTAACCCTTTCATACACACACAAAATACTTTTGTACAAAAGCAATTTTTAGACAGAGAAAGTTAAAAATCCTTTCAGCAGATCTAAACACATTTCCCATGGTTTCAGGGATTTTAAAATAAGAGGGACACTCAAACCATC
The DNA here is from genome assembly GCA_013400935.1 of Turnix velox. NCBI lineage: Eukaryota > Metazoa > Chordata > Aves > Charadriiformes > Turnicidae > Turnix > Turnix velox. The sequence goes on along the minus strand of VZTY01014396.1, from coordinate 22,424 downwards.
TTGTGTGACCTTCCCATTGCAGGTATTGAGCTACTCAGCTCATACTACTCAGCTAATATGTTTTTGAAGGTTATTGGTGTCAACTTACACCCATGTTTGCTTTCATTTCAGCCTCACTGATGTGAGGAATTAAGAAGAGCCCTTTTATGTTGTACACAAAGACAGCAGCGTGGGATGTTCTGGTCTTAGTGACAGCACACATGCATCTGTTCTACATAAGGTGTGAGGAGCTAATGTTACAGCAAAGGCAGACTGACTATCACTGAGAGCAAAACTAAGTAGTGAAAAAAGCCCTCTATCTAACAAATCATCACAGTAGCAATGCTCCACAATATTATCTCCTCAAGTTCCTGGCCTTTTCTCCCATCTCTTCAACTCTGTCAGCTGCAGGCATGTCCTGCTCAGCTCCTCGTCTCCTCCAGGACCCAGCTAAGCATGCCATCCCAGCCTACCATGCCCATTTACAGTCAGTCTAAGCAGTATGTAGGTGGCAGCAGCATTTGATTTATTTTCCAGCTGCCCTGCAGATATTTTGGTGGGCTTAGAGCAGAAGGTTACAAACATGGGAAAGGTTGGGGGATGTGGTACAGCTAAATAAACCAAACCATCCAGAGTATGACAGGCTCAGAACAGGACAGAAAAGAATAACAGAGAATATTCACCACTAATTTAAAAAAATAGTGATTCTTCTGCCCAAAGGTCAGTTCCTTGAACAAATGCCCTCTAGAGCTACAGACAGGCCCTGATTTTCCCTTACACAATTCCTAACAGCATTTATTGAGGCTTCAAAAGGTCCTATCCCCTGAGGATCTCCTTTTGCTTTCAACAAAAAATAAACTATTTGATTTTCTCTCATGACATCAGCATAATCTGCTTGAGAGGTGGGGTGAGTGACCTGTTTTATCCAAGTCTCCATCCCAAATCAATTTCACTGGTCTGCTTTAATTCACAGTTCTTTCTACAGAGGTTTCCAACAGCAGCTCTGTATTAGAGCCTTTGTATCAAACTGCAGAGACAATTCAGAGTAATAAAAAAGATTTAAATATCCCATTTTGAAAAAACTCCTTCAGATGCCAAGGTCTGCACCCATGCAGTCTTGTAAACAAAGTAGAAAAGGAGGCTTTCTACAAACTCATAAAATTCAGCACTTCATACAAAAAGTACACAAAACCTCCAACAAATTACATCCCACTGTACCTTCCATCTGTGTGAGCCACAAAACAATGCTCATTTCCATTGTCTAAATGAATATGGCTATGTGAATTCTTTTTGAAATGGTACATGCTTTATTTTTGTTATCAACATGAGAAGTAAGTGTAATTTAATTGAAACTAAAACAGCAGTGATTTGCTATCTAGCAAAACGAATTGTGCAGCCCATTGCTTGCATACTGCTTATTAGTCTCCTTGGTAACTTGTAATCATTTGCCTTCCTCAAACAGATGAGATGCCAACAGATATGTATTGTGGTGGTGGCTTGATATATCAAAAAGCACTGTAATGACAGCATAATAAATCTTAACATGAAAACTTAATGGCCACATTAGTGACATACTGACTGGAGTCTCAGATTCATGCTTCTCACTATTATGTGCTTTTATTTCATAGCATGGCTGTGGCATACTGTGTGAAGCATCTTCCAGCACCCTCTGTGAAATCATCTCCAGACTAAATCCTTACAAGAAATCATTTTATATACTAATAAAATCTCACCAGTAATGATAGAAGCTTATTCTGAAATGATGCTATTAATTAGAGAAATCTTACTCTGATTCATTTCAGTTAGATATATTATGCCAACAGACAAAAATCTTTCTGTGCTGACATATATGTGTTCCTGAAGTCTGGCAACAATTTCAGAAGTGTATACAATTTTCTTACATGGCTTCTTTTCAAGGAAGTAAAACTGAAAAAAACCCAAAACAAAACAAAAAAAAAATCCAAAAAACTCCCCAAAACTAAATAAGCAAACAAGCACACCAGAGTTTCTAAAGTCTTTCTAATCTCCACCCAGGGATTTCACTAGGTACAGCAGTGCTGATCTGTTTTGAGCAATGGGCCAATTCTATTCTGCAGAAATAAGTGGAACTAGGCAGGTGTCTGCCAGTGCAGCTAATCCAAGGAACATTCAATAAACAGTGAAAAATAAAGAATGAGGAAACTAAGGAAATTTATTGCTTCCGGGCTGACCACCACCAAGATCTGGTGTACTGACAGGTATTAGGCAGAAACATATTCTTAAAATAAATAGTGAAAAAGCTAGGTGGACTTTAGCATACATGCATTTCCTTGACTTTGTTTCATTTGTATTAAATAATTTGTCATGCTTATCTTTGTTTTAAACCTGCTTGTTGCTAACAGTTAAAATTTGTGAGTCAAATGGGATAAAAGCAAGAAATGTCCAATTTTTTCCTACACACAGTTGCAGTGGCAGAAGTGAATATCACATCCACAGATGCCAGTCCCACCGGGCACACTTTTGAAAACCCTCTTGAGAAGATGTTCTGTGATCTCCTACATTGGTGTTCACCCCCTCTGCTCTCTGATAAGACATCAAGAGCACAATCTGTACCATTCTTGAATTCACCAACAGCACTGGAGCTGAAACAAAAAGCTCCCACCTTCCTGCTAAACCTTCATCTGACCTCAAGCCTTTCTCCTCCCATCGTGTCCCCTTGGAAAATGCAACTCACCAGTGATGCCCTGCAGCAGAGACACCAGAAAGAGCATCCCACAGGGGGGCAAATGATGACTGCTGGTCTTCCCCACTGCTGTTAAATATGAGAGAGGGTGGAATGGGCTGATTTGGAACAGCTGGGGAGGGGAAGAGTCTCCAGTAGAGCCCAGGGGTGCGGGATTTGGGGGAAAATAGGCTGGAAAGGGTTGGTGTGGGGCAGAGGCAGGAGATGGGGAAAAATAGGGATATGTGGACCCTGCCCAGAGGCAAAATGGGAAGAAAAATGGAAGGACTTAAATAGGTGGAACAGGTTGCCCTGAGAGGTGGTGGAAGCCCCATCCCTGGAGACATCCAAGGCCAGGCTTGCTGAGGCTCTGAGTGGCCTGATCTAGTGCAGGAAGTCCCTGCACATAGCAGGGGGTTGGAACTAGATGATCTTTAAGGTCCTTTCCAACCCAAACCATTCTATGATGATCTCATGCTCCAAATACTGGCTTTTCCCTGAAATGCTGCTCAGGAGAATAACTCAGCTGCCTTTGCTCCATCCTTCTTTCTGGCCAAGCATAAGGCTCAATGCCTCTATTCCCTTTCCTGCACTTTGACTCTGCAATTTCTGGACTCAGAACTGTCTCCTCTACTCTTCACAAAGCATTTGGTAACATTGCCAAGGTTCTGGGCACAACCCCAATGTCTGCAGCCTCCTTCCTCCCTTTCCAAGGGTACAGCTGCAAGGCCAGCTTTGACATGGACATATAAACTGGGATCAGAGCAGCTAAAGTGAGAGAAGGAGCTGAGACATCTCATCAGGAGCCCTATCTGTCCATTGGCTTGGGAGCTGCATTTCATCTCAGGCTCTTCCCTTGCAGCTGTGCCATAGATTTTCCTGTCCTGGCATTTCATTTTGCTTATCCTGCCTGCCTTACTGATCTGGGGTCTGCCTCATTGCTACCAGATTCCCCTGGACAGTCCAGACTCTTGCTTTACCTGGTCACTCTTACTGGACCTGCTTTGTTCTCCTGGCCTTTGTTAGTGAGACACTTTTTCAGCCACCTTCCTGCTACCTCTGGCTCCCCTCACCCTGTGGAGCAGCCCACACTTGCTGCTCTCCAAAAAAGATAATAGTTCCCTGGAGGGTTTCCAACATCTTATTTTTTTTTGCTTTAAAAAAAACACATCAAAATTTAAAACAGTAAAAATAAACGACTTGAAATAGTAAAACTTTCACTGCAAAAGATTTTCTTCATTTTTAAGATTGAAACCAAAATTGCTAACAAGGACTATTTTTTATTTGGCTTCACTTTCATGGTCTTACCTAGGCTGTCCCATATTCCAAACTAAACAGCCACTTTAGATCAGATTAATTTTTGACTTTTCCATCAATTTCAGATACGTTTCAACCTCTCATCTATACCCATAGCTTCCTTTGTACTGTGAGGTGAAAAATAAACTCTTCCAAGTCACAAGTTATCTCATCCTACAGTGGACTTCTAACAGAGGGCAGCTGTAACAAGGCCCTAAATCTATGAAAGGCATCTGTTGATGTGCAGACATTTACACAACTGTGGATAGTAATGAAGGAATTAATTAGCTCAAGTGATAAGCAGGGGATGAGCAAATTAGTTTAGTACCTAGGGGCCAAAACTTGAGTCCCCCCTGCAGGGACACCTCCCACTACATCAGGCTGCTCAGTGCCTTGTCCAGCCTGGTCTTGAACACCTCCAGAGAGAGGGCATCCACAGCCTCTCTGGGAGAAATGTCTAAGAAGAAAGATTATACTTGGGAGGCAGGGTGGACATTATCCCCAAAATAAAACATTTTCCAGAAAATCTTCAAATTGGGATTTTTTTCATATTGGCTTCCTCTATGTTATAAATATTACAGAATTACTACATTAGGAACCTGTGGGAATGCTGTACTTCCTCATCAAGCCAACAGGAAGTTCTGGGGGAGTTATATTAGGCTTCTATAAAGGCACAGCTTTGCCCTGATGTACCTTTGCTATCATCTCCCACTTCGTTGTGCCTCAAAAGACTTTCGGCACTTAGCAGACTGTGTTTTGAGCAAACAATTTTCACCTGATACATGTACCAGTGAGAGCTGTACCCACAGCAAATGCCAGTCATCTGCATCAAGCAGAGAGAAGTCTGAAGCTGTTAACAAATACTGCAGACATTTGCTGTGAGAAAATGGTTTATGGTTCTTATCCCTTTTTCTGTTGCCTTTGCACTCAGAAATACATAGCTATTGTTACTGAACATAAGAAATAACATCTGCATTTAATTAAACCTTTGAAGAATCCCCAAAGATGAACATTTTAGAAAGCTGTGGAAGACTGAAGAGTTTTTAGTGTCATAAAACTCTGAGTAGATTAAGTGAAGAGCACAGCAGTGTATACATGCTCTCTATTAATAATATATTCCTATTAATGTGGCACTGCTGCTTTAAATTTTTTATTCAATTTATTGAATAAAATCACATGATCCAACAGAAGTCTTGATTAATACCAACTGCGTACTTAAATATGGATTCTATTTGTTCATACAAATAAAGAAACATAGAAGGAAAACCAAATGATAATTAAAAAAACCACATAGACTAATGAGATGTGGTCTTATCTTGGCTGGTATGAACACACATGAATGCAAGGGTTTCCAGAGAAAATCCTTGTGTCCTCTAATTTGGTGTCCAATACCTATACAATTAATATTCATTTCTACATATGTTTCTAAGTATGGGTATCAAATATGTGACTTCTGTTGTGGACACAACAAAGGCCAGTGTGCTGACAGTGTGACCAGTGTGGAGATCATTGCTTCAAAGTCACTGAAGTACCTAGAGCAAAGCAAGTCTTCTGGGTTCCTTCTCATCTTTTTCATCAAAATTATTATTAAAGTTAAGATCTCATGAACTTCAAGGTCCCTATTTTTTAACCACAAACTTTTGAATGCCACTCTAAAGGTCCATCTAAGAACACTGTCTTGAGGAAAAGGGATCAAATTAGCTTACCAGTTTCTTTACACTGACTATTTTGACTCTTCATCACCCAAGCATCATCTCAGCATGAAGCTGACCACAAGAACAGGCAGCCACTAATCACATTTCAGGCTCAGACAAGTTTCTTTATCAATATATCAATAGTGAATCAGAGATGAATGACACCTAATGGCAGTACACAGCAGGACTGCAAAAAGCCAAAGGCACTCAGCCTCGGGAAAGAAGTGTCTCTGCTGAAGCCAAAGACCTTTGCAACTGCTGTAGGGAGTCCAAGTGCTAAGAGCATTACATTTTTAAAATATTCTTAATTTCAGTTTGGAGCAGGTGCTTTCAGACCCTGACATTTAATATCAGGCTATGTGATAACTATCCTCCAGATAGTTACATTGACTCCTAAATGGTCCTGAGTTTTTATAAACTGGTAAGTGTGAGAGTGCATAAAGCTCTTCTCCTTGGCAAAACCTTTGTGTGTTTGAGATTACAACTAGTTTAGAATCAGTATTGCTGTTTCTTTCAGTCCCCTCGCTGAATCCCAGGGCAGAAACTTCTGTATGATTCCCTACCACTGAAGCAATGGCTCTTACAGATGAGAATAGGGGCAGGTGTGATATATAAATATGTATTTTTCATAGCATAGGCTCATATTTTCACATGCACTTGGGTAAACAGGAAGCCCATGGTTATTTTCTTGTCAAATTTAGATACCAAGTGCCCTGAAACTTGAACTGTGCTGCAGTCTATTTTTAACATGGAAATTCAGGCACTTATGCTAATAAAATGAAATGAAAATATGAAATGGTTTAGATTCCCCACTTCACATGTTGTCAAAGATACCTGTGCAGCCAAAGAGCTTCATATTTATGTTATAATTGTGAAGAAAGCTTTTCAGGTCTCACTTCCCAGTGCTGGTCCTAGTATCTCAATTTTGGAAAAAAAAAAAAAAAAGAAAAAAAAAGGGTCGTTCTGTGAACATGAGATCAAATTTCCCAATATCTTTAAAGAGAGTCTAAAAATGATGTGCTTACTGGGAGAAGAAGGCAGAATCAGGGCCTCCTAAGAAGCATGATTTCAGCTTTCATGGAACATCAGGCCAATATTCTACTGTGTCTTTGGCAATTAGAACAGAAGTAACTATGGGAATGTCCACTCAGCTGTGATATTCCAATTTAACTTGAAGGTAATGAATGTGAGACACTAAATTTACCCATTGCATCCTTTCATTGATTCAGCATCTAAAAACTCTTCATCTTTTAAAATACAGAAGCCAATTGTAAGATTCCAGTAGTAAAATGACAGATGTAGTTCTTAGAGTTATATTTAACTTTATTCAGCTATTATTAATTTTATATAACCTTAATTTATCTTAAAATAAAGATGTATACTTTTCAAATACAATATTCCTTGACATGGCCAGTTAATTTTTTTCCTTCCAGTTCATTTTAGATCATCATATTTGTACCATTTGCTCACATCAGCTTTTACAGCAGCTTTCAAAAAGGTAACCAATTTCATGGTTCAGAGCAAAGATGATACTTCAGAACAAAGGTTTGAAGCCAGAGATAGTTCAAAAAATGCAGATAGCATAAAAATATAAATAGACATATATCCCTCCCACAAAAATACTATCTCTTTGGGTCAGAACAGAATAGTTATTCTTTCACACCTTGTATAGAATTTAAGAAAACATCCCTGAACCTATTTGTTTGCCCGAGTTCATACCCAGCCATTTCCCTGCAGGCTGATTTCACACTGTTATTCCAGTGAGTGACTCTGTCTTTGATGAAATGATGTGTTTCCTTGTGCTTTAGACTTCCTCTTTGGCCATGGAGTGTTATTGTTACATGAAATATGATGACACTTTTTTTTTTTCTTTTATAGTGCTCTCCATATTGGAAGTATTGTCAGGTAGGTGTAAAGTGTCTTCCATTTAGTAGCTCCTTTGTTGGTTTCTGTGGACATACCCTTGGCTGGACAAATTGCTGTGCCAGTATTTTCCTTCATATTTCTATGTAATATAAAATTGTAGTGCTGACAGCCTTGGTATATTGACCAAGACAAGGTGGAATAGCAAGGCACAGAAAATCCACTGTACATTCTAACATTTAGGCTTTATCCTTTATTAGGTAGTGAGTAAGAGACATAAAAAGAGTTGAAATTGTTGTTTACAGCTGAAACTTAAGAGAGACTTCTGTGAACAAAAACTTGTTCCATAGAGCACTGTGACAAAAGAGGTCCAAGAAAACTGAAGGTGTCACTACAAATCAGTTGATTTAAGTAGTTGGAATGACACTCTTTATTTCTAGCAAAATTTGTATTGACTCTGCCCTTAGTACTGTGCCTCCATACATGCCACAGGCCACATTTTGATAAGGATCAGCCTGTTGATTTTGACAGCATCACAACAACATGGCAAGATGTACAGCTGGTGTCCATGCATCAGAAGGCTTCGCTTAAGAGCCTACAGGATATTTGTAGATCTCCCCTTTTCATATCTGTGTGTTTTTCATGGGGAAAAGATCACCTGCTCAGAGCTTCTACTTCCCCTAAACCCCCCTTCCTCCTCCACTTGCTCAGCATGTGCTTATGTATACAAGACATTATAATAAGGGCTCTAGAAATAAATGATGGTTCATGAAGCACAGATCAGAAACTGGTGCTCCATTCAAGGACCAATATAGCTGGTGATGGCACTACAGCTTCTCTAAAGAGATGGAAGCTTGATAATGGGCTTAAAAGTACAAGGCTGAGATTTTGCAAAGAGTATTTGAATCTTACTACTCTATATTTATGTGCTCTAAAAAAGGAAACATTTTTTGAATTGAGTGTTACACGCAGGTTTGAAGTCTGATCTATTTACTGCTTCTTTACTGGAAGCTGTAGAATAGGGAGCCTTTTAGAGGTCAGTCCCTAGTTATCTGGGTACCTAAATGTTGCTTCAGGATCTTACTCATATTCTTCTTGGGTTGCATCACGAAAGTGGAGGCTAGAAGGTGAAGAGATTCTGCCCTCTTGTGAGCCCCAACCTGGAGTTACTGCATCCAGCTATGAAGCTGTCAGCACAAGAAGGACATGGAGCCATTGAAGAGGGTCCAGGGGAAGGCCACAAGGATAATGCAAGGGCTGGAGTCCATCTCCTCTGAGTGCTGGCTGAGATAGCTGAGGTTGGAGAAGAGAAGGCTGTGGGGAGACCTCCCAGCACCTGAAGGGGCTACAGGAAAGCTGGGGAGGGGCTGTTCACCAGGGCATGGAGCCACAGGACAAGGAGCAGTAGTTTGAAACAAAGCAGGGTAGTTTTAGGTTAGGCATTAGGAAAAAGTTCTTCACCATGAGTGTTGTGAGGAATTGGAACAGGTTGCCCAGAGAGGAGGTGGAGGTCCCATCCCTGGAGACACTGAAGGCCAGGCTTGCTGAGGCTCTGAGCAACCTCATCTAGTGCAGGATGTCCCTGCTCACTGCAGGAGGTTGGACTAGGTGGCCTTTGTGTGTTCCTTCCAACCCTATGATTCTTGATTTGGAAACTGAGACAAAGCAATCCAGCTAGTAGCCCTGAAATCTCCATCTCATCTTCTTCATGGCTACATAAGAGTGAATTAAATATAATCAAAAGCCCATTTAATTTCAAGGCACAACCATTTGCAAATAAAGTGGATTAAATACATAATATAGAACTTATTTTAATATCTCTAGATAAATAAATACATCTCTTTGGAAATCTTTGGACACAGACATCCATGGAACATCTTCTTTCTTTCTATTTATATTTCTTTTTATAAAATCTAAACGCAGAGAGATTTAAGAAATGGCAAATTCCAATGTATATGGATGAACTGCAAGTCAAAAGTGCCATCTATTCCCATCCTTTATATATTCCAACTGTCCATGTTAACCACAGGCAATATTATATAGCAACCACATGGTCACTATTTTGCATTACTACCTTTTAATAAAATCTTTCAGATAATTTTCCCATCTAAACTTAATTATGTTTTTAAACTTTATTCATCCTAAATGTGTGGAAGGCATTTCACTTAGCTACACATCAGAGTGGCTGCATGTGACTCAGAGCAGGCTCCATAATAGTAATAGATACTTTTCAGCTCCCTATGGGAAGAAGCAGGCAGCAAGAATCAGATTCAAGAAGTCTATTTTTTTTTTTTTTGCTCTGCTGTTTGTTACTTACCACTTAATGACCACGTGTGAAACTCATGGTTATATAATTCTATAGTAGATTTTCTGTTTATAAGTTATTTTTCTTACTCTAACATATATACATTATATTTATATATACCCCTGATAAATCTTACTTTAAAGGGACACAGTCAACTCCTTTAAGCCTCACAGTAAATATATAAGGCTTTAAGCTATGTGCAGTTATCTTGTAATATGTATCTCATGTGTTGCTCTTTATATTTTATAGGTATTAAAGACATTTTATATCACATCAGTAGGAAACAGAACAAGAGAATAAACCTGTTTCTAAGACTAAGCCTATTGCAAAAAATGTTACCTGTTATCTACAGACAGTCCCACTTGTGTGATATAAAAAGAATATGTGCCATTCTTGGGATGAAATTCTGTCTACATTGCAGTCAGGAGGAACCTGACTTAAACTGACTTCTCTCTTGCTTTTCACTTGCTAGTAATGACTATACATAACCCATTTGTGTCTTCCCTCTGCTCAATTCTGAAGTGTCAGGCTTGTTTCATGACAAGAGTGTATTTTTTGCTGTCCACTGGCAAATAGATATTGATCTATTCTGTATGTTACACATTTTGAATATAGACACATGGTACATATGTTCTCTATGTTTGACCTATTCTGTGTACAGTATCTGGACAATCTTTCATTCCCCAATAAATCATCTTTATCATTTTCCTTGCCCTGACTATAGATTATCTTCATGACCATTCCTCTACAGGTGTGGGAAAAAAAAATTCTCACCAGGAACAATTCCACATTATTGTCATTGTTTCTGATTACTTTCCAAAGTGACATAATTTTTTTTTACTTTATCTTTTTCAACTTAATTCAAAACCTAGTGGCATAGATAGAGACACAATACTACTGTTTTACAAGACATCTATTGTATCTACTTTTGTTCAGATAAATACCCAGTAACTGCTGATTTGGCCAGGAGGATTGGTACTACTACTCACAGTGTTTCTTTTTTTTTTTCTTTCTTCTTTAATCTACAGAGTAAAGTATTTTATGTACATTGGAACCAGTTAATGCCCTTTAGACAAATTTTTAAGTTGTTTCATAAAGCAGGAAAGACAATGCAGGGAAATACGTGCCAAAAAAGCACAGTCAAAAGGCTTCACAAGTCAATGCTGGAGATCAGTTCTAAAACGATCAATACTTGAGAGGAATGTTCTCATCTGGATAAAATACTGCCCATTCCCCCTTTTAGAATTTGTTCAGTTCTCTATCAAAAGTCCTGGCTCTTCATATATACTTTAAACTATAAATAAACACTGCATAGTTCAATGTTCTTGATTTTCTTTTTTTTGTTTGTTTTTGTTTGCTTGTTTGTTTTTGATTTGAGAAATTATTGCAGTACAATGAATTCCTGTTTGGAGTTCAGTAAGGAGCAAAGAGCACAGGGGTATGAGTGGTCCTTATAGGCCCTGGAGCTGGTCGGAGGAGTGCTGGAGGAAGTGCTGACGTCTGGAAAAGGGTGGCTGCTGGGGCTGTGCGAAGACTGAAGGGGGAATTCACAGCCACAGCAGCAGCTGCTGCTGCAGCTGCCAGAGGATTTGGTAGGATTCGTGGAGCCATTGGCTTTGAAGGTTCCTTTGAAAATACTAATTTTACCTGTGGGGAAGAGAGAAAACAAACAAACAGAGACACATAATTTGTTTGTATTAGTTACACAACAGGGAGCTCGACTTAAGAGTATAAGAGAAAAATCAAGTAAAAGTGGACTTGTAGTGGCTACTGACTCTACAAGTTGCAGGCTCTACTCAGTGACATGTAATGATAAGAGAAGGAGCAGTGGGTGCAAACTGGAACACAGGAGGTTCCACAGAAATATAGAATCATAGAATAGTTTGGGTTGGAAGATTATCGAGTTCCAACCCCCCTGCCATAGGCAGGGACACCTCCCACTACATCAGGCTGCTCAGTGCCTTGTCCAGCCTGGTCTTAAACACCTCCAGAGAGGGGGCATCCACAGCCTCTCTGGGCAACCTGTTCCAGTGTTTCACCACCCTCACTGTAAAGAACTTCTTTCTTACCTAACTGAATTTGTACATGAATATTTAAAAAAAAAAAGGATGTTTTATATAGTCCATTTATCACTGTCATCCTTCATGAAACCTGGAAAAATCCTGTTTAACATCCCAACGTTTTTTTTCTTGTGTTGTTCTTTAATGATTTTTTAAACAAGCTACAAAAAATAAGGACCCCCAAGTTGTGTTCTGCACCCATCTAAGTATAGAAAAGTCCCCTGTGGTCTTCCATGGACTNAAGATCTAGTCCATAAAGTCCATTTATCACTGTCATCCTTCATGAAACCTGGAAAAATCCTGTTTAACATCCCAACGTTTTTTTTCTTGTGTTGTTCTTTAATGATTTTTTAAACAAGCTACAAAAAATAAGGACCCCCAAGTTGTGTTCTGCACCCATCTAAGTATAGAAAAGTCCCCTGTGGTCTTCCATGGACTCATCCAGATGTTTGCATACTCCCAGTTTTTACACTATTTCTTTAAATAAAACTTTTTTCCACTTACATTTGCTAAAACCTCTAATGCTTATTAGGGTTGAAATAAAAGGAAAAGGTGAATGACTTACCCCTAGAGGATGTGTTCCCTTTTGGAGTTTGTTGTAAGGGCTGTATTTAGGTTTAGGTGGCTTCCCAGCAGCTCTGTCTTTGTGCCTTCTACTGCTTATGTGCTGTAAAATACATGTGGGGAACAAAAAAAGAAAAGGGATATTTCCTTAACAGATCATTTCAGACTCAGCTTCATACAAGAACTGAAGATTTTGGCTCCCCACAACAGCATTACTTTGACTAATTCAAAAAGAAATGGAACAGAGTCTGTTCCAATTTGAATGATCCTTAGTGTATCACATACTGGGACTGTGATTTTTCAGTTTTCAGTTTAACCCTGCTCCAACTATAGCCAATGATTTTCTTACTTCTGTTAATTGAAACAGGATGTGTATTGGGTCAAAGACAAAAACCTTTGAAAAATTCCTCCCTATGTCTATAAAGCACTCATCAAATTCAGTCAAATCCTGATAGAAAGTTTTGGAAGAATATTAGATAGTAAAGCATCCCCAATTGGGTGAGGGGGGGAAAAAATGGGCACAGAATAGTCTAAATCCCTAGGTAGCCTAGACATCCTTTTAAGATTTCAGCTGAAAGACATTTACATATCAAACTGACAGTGGAAAAAACCTACAAAGTCCATTATCTTTTTTTTAAAATCTATGAGATTTTACAAGAATTCTTCTACATAGACCTAATTGCTGTACTAAATGTAAGGGACCCTTTTTAGAACTGTTTTTACTTTGATTTTCATTCTCAAGAGAGTTCTTACAAAAAAAAAACCAAAAAAAAACCCTCAAAGAACTGGACATTTATGTTTCCTGAAAGCATAATACAAGTATTGTTATTGTCCATTACAGAATTTATCTTCACTTTTGTAACATTTCCTAACAAGTATTTAATTCCAAAAAAGCACAAGGAATTAAATTAAGTCTTCCTCAGAACAAAGATTTTGTTCATCTGAGGAATGACTGAACATAACAGTGTAATTGCAATTTAGAGGTCAAGTTTCTCAATTAGAGACTAACAGGGATTAAAAAGATATTGCAAATCCTCTCCATCATGTATTTCTAAGTAGGTTATTCAGTGACTGGTGAAAATCCTGGCTGTACCCACCTCTACATCTTTGTCAAGGCAAATATCATGCAGTAAGTGGCAGTGTACAGTAGTCTACACACAGTTTTAACACATAGCAACTTGCTGTTTCTATAACTCTCAAAGAATGTCTATAATCAAGAGATTTGAGCAAATAGATTCTGTGCAAGGGAAAATCATACCCAAAACAAAACACACAGCACAAAAGGCAAAATTTATAAGCTCCACTTGGATGTGAACTGTTAGATTGACACGTGTTGATTGTCATGTTGGTACTTTGTCACCATGAAAACAAAGAACAGCCAGGGATTCCCACACTGTACCTGTTTGAGTTGTGTCTCAGAGTTTACGTGCACATCACATATTTCACAGTGAAATGTTTTGTTCTGAAGGCCTGTGTTTCCTTTAGTCACGGGTCCTTTGCCTTTTACGCCTGCCCGGGGAAAGGCTTTTATGGTTCCACTTCCATTCCGAGCTTCCAGCATAGTTTTGTGCTTAGTCCCTGGAGACATTAGAAATGGCAAACAGAAACAACTTTGGCAATTTTTTTTACATTCATTGATTTATTTTCTTTGTAAAAGAAAACCACATGCACCTCAGCTTGGTGCCATGTGCTGTCCTTGGAATATGCTTGTGTTTCTCTGTATTGGATTCATACCAATGTAACAGTATTTTACACCTGAGATTTAATTATTAAATTAGATGTCTGCAGGTAATGCATTAAAACAAAGCAGCCACACCAGTAACTAGTGGCACAATCAGGTATCCTGATGTGAAGTTAAATGGGTGTGACTTTTCTCATTAACTCCTGCTGCTAATAAGTCCTGAATTATAGTTGCAAAGGAAGAGTAATTTATCTATTTGGGTTTGATTTGTAGTCCTCCTGAATGGATTGATAAACAGTATGTATTAGACAACTTACACTTCAATCTTTAATTAACTAATTAGTCTACAAATCTAAAAAGGGCCAGAGGTTTCTGGCAACAATGGATGCTTATAGATCCTCAATGGCTTGGAGAGAAAGCAAAATGTGTGACAAACATACATGTGAGAAAAATGCCCTTGCATTTTAATTAAATTAAATTAAATTAAAATGTCTAGAAAACAATAGTGTCCTCTTGCTTTACCTTTACTCAAATGGAACAACCTCTTACATTGCTGAATCCCATGCATGATATCAAAGACTAATGGACTACTGGCACGTACAGAATAAAAAAACCCTTGGCAATTGTAGAATGCAACCAAATGTGCACTTCTACAAGCACACATGTGTGTGAGCACACACACAGTTTATCAGCATTGACAGCAAAAACTTGGAGGGTTTTATTTAAATACTCAAAATAATGTTCTGGCTCTCATCTTGATGAGAAAAATGGGTTAAATGGGTAAAGAACTTAAATTTTCACCACTTGAAGATCTGGCATACATCTCATGAATACCAAGAAGTTCTAATTTCTTTTTTTAATTTAAGTGGATTATATAGACATGCCAAAGTTATTTCTTTTTTTATTATTGCATCATAAAACCATTGGTCATCTTGCTGCAGGTGTATCATCACTGTCTCTATGTTTGAAACCTAAGGTTCTCTGCCTGTGTCCTAACTCTGTTTACTCTGCTGGTAGGTAACTCCTGACATCCAAAATCAAGAGGTTTTTCTGTAGGACTGTAGGTGGCCATTGACACCATATTAAATCTTGAGATCTTTAATCCTGTTCACTACAAAGCAAATCAGTAAGATGTTTAAAGTAGTGATTGTGTAGTGGAACATTTTGATGCTATTTGCTCTAACAGGAAAAGGTGTCAAAATTAAGAAAGATGGGGGTAAGCAATTGCCTGCTCACATCTCAAGCAGAAGTTGCTATTACTTGATGAAAACAAAGGAAAAATATATAATTTTAACAAGTTATGTATTCTGTTGTGGATGCCCCCTCTCTAGAGGTGTTCAAGACCAGGCTGGACATGGACTGAGCAGCCTGATCTAGTGGGAGATGTCCCTGCCTTTGGCAGGGGGGGTTGGAACTTGATGATCTTTAAGGTCCCTTCCAACCTGAACTATTCTATGATTCTATGATTCTAACTTTTACTATTGAACTCTGAATGATGGTCCTTCTTTCAGCCTCAATTCTTTAGATTTTAAGCCTTCATATTCACTTTGCTAGCTGGCACAAACTAAAGTATGCAAACTCCAAACACCAAAAGTAAATGAAGCGTGAGCTGTCTTAGCTCTATACACTTTGGAAGCTGCAGAAGCTAAAACGTAAGAAAACGGCTAAGATGCATGCAATAAAATTCCTTTCTTTCCCTTTTATGAAAGCCTCTTTGCCTGTCATTTTTATCCTTTAATAGCTAATGAATTCCGTGTAATTGCCAGTTTTCTACCACCTCTTTGTCCCCTGCTGCAAGGGATCTAATCTATTCAGGGGAAGATAATTGCAGAGCTCTTGAGACGGGGGGGGGAAGGAATAAAGCGAGCACTGCTCCATCTCACCACTGTTGTGCGCCTCCAGCTGAGAGGCAGAGTTGACAGCGACTTTGCATAGTGAACAGTAGAGCAGTCTTTTTGCTTTTTCCTCCTCAGTCTCCACGGAAGGACACGAGGTGCTGCTCGCGGCTGTCGTGGGGATTTTCTCCACTTTCGAGGTGATCTCAGTTGTCATAACACTGCTCTTCCGGATTTCCACGGTTGTCGTTGTTGATATTGCTGGTGTCCCTGTGCTAATGTCTGCGGTCAAAGAGGGGACATGGAAAAAAAAAAAATCAGAATAAAAAAAAGGTTGTGACCTTTGGTATTTGCTTCTTTGCACTCTAATGCTGTATCTGCACACGGAGCTGTTTTGGCTAATGGTAATGAACTTGCTCTGACCTTATTCTTTGGATTTTGTGTGGTTAGAAAATACAGGACTCCCAAGCATTGAAACACCCAGTAAATACCAAATTCATAAAGTGAAAAGACATGTCATTAAAACTGCATTGTACCACTGAAAGATAATCCACTAAAAGAGGTTATGGAAATTACCAGCACCAAGGGCAGTTAAAGTTTATACCCAGCACTTCAGATGCATAAACTTCTGCAGCACCACATAATACTTACTCTGATTGAGTAGCCAAGCTAAAGATTTAATATTCTATATTCATAAAACTAACACAAAAATAATTGTATGTTCCTGGTATCTAATGAAATGGAAGGTTAAATTGATGCTCCACTTGATGTTCACCAAAACTAATATTAAAGGGCTTAAAGTAATTATTAATACACAAGGTACATTTATCCATGCATTATTATCTATTATTGCATACTCACAATACATACTAATGATAGTAATTAAATATACAGCACTTAATGAGATTTCTGTTCTGTATCAGTGATATGTTTGGAAAAACTGTGCATCTTGTAACTGAAACCTGTTTTGAACCCTAGTACTTACATTTAAAAACTGATGATTTTTCTGTAATTTCTAATGCAAGAGAGAGAAAATATCATAGAATCATAGAATAGTTTGGGTTGGAAGGGACCTTAAAGATCATCGAGTTCCAACCCCCCTGTCATAGGCAGGGACACCTCCCACTACATCAGGCTGCTCAGTGCCTCGTCCCTGGCCTTAAACACCTCCAGAGAGGGGGCATCCACAGCCTCTCTGGGCAACCTGTTCCAGTGTTTCACCACCCTCACTGTAAAGAATTTCTTTCTTATGTCAAGTCTAAATCTACCCCCTTCCAATTTACATCCATTGTTTCTGGTCCTCCCATCTGTTATCATATTAAAAATTCCTTCCCCTGCCTTTCTGTAGGACCCCCTCAGGTACTGAGAAGTTACTGTACAGTATTTCTCATTGTTTCTCATGAATACCAACAAATTGGTTGTTCTGGTTCTGGTGGGGATAAGGCAGTGACACAGGTATCCCATTCCCACTTCAGCCATGCCCACTGGTAGCCAGGAGCTGGACAGAAGCACATGGTGCAGGGTTGGTTGGGAAACAGGAGTGGTGGCAGTAGTGTGTCCAGGACAGTCAGCAGCCTTGTGTGGTGGTGCAATGGTGTCTGGGCTTTCCCCACCTGTGCTATCATTTCCCTTTTCTTGTTGCTCTTGTTGTTTCTGTTAAACTTTGGTTTTTGCCCTTGTCTCAACTGATGAGTGTTGTTTTGTTCACTTCCCCCCAACACACACATAAAGGGGACAACTGGAGCAAGAGAGATGTGGTGCCTTCTTCTCTCTGAGGTCAAACCAGGACACTGATATTCACTGTGGTTTGAAAATATATCCATGATGCTTGGAAATGGCAGAATCATTTGATAGTTCAGAGGACAGTAAGAGCCAGCACTGAGCCAGTGGAGAAGGTGGCAAGTAAGGGACTAGAGAAGAGGACAGGAGCTGTTCTGCCTTTGCAGTGTTGTATTTTATCATATCAACCCAACTATGTGCAGCTTCCCCTGTAAGAAATCTTAGCTACTGAGATACTCCTAGAATTGGATACTTTTGAACAGAGACAACTCATTTTGGTTCTCTGTGCATCCCTTGATGTCAGTGATGCTCTCTATCTGTACAAATATTGTACTTTGTTCATCTCCATCTGCTAGAGCAGGTAAAATAAAATTTTTTCTAGAGTGATAGAGTGATCTTCAAAGATCATCTTGTCCAACTCCCCCTGCAGTAAACAGGGACATCAAAGCCTCATCAAGCCTGGCATTGAATGGGTCCAAGGATGGGACCTTTGCAATCTCTCTGGGAAATCTCCTTGTGTGCTGTGATGGAGGGGATGGACACAGCTAACTTATGCAGCACAGATTTCAGACTAGTACTGTTCAGCAACATCATTAATAAGAAACAGATTTATCAGATCAGAAGAGGAGCAAGCTTGGAGCAAGTGGAAACACACTGGGAAACATGATTCAAAACACTCTTAACACATTGGAGAAACAGTTTAGAAAATGATGTTTTTCAGTAAAGGCAGCTGCAGGAATCCACACTCAGTAGGAGTCCTCTGGAAGAATAGCCCCAGTACTGCTTTTGGGATTTTTGTTTGATTGATAGATTGACTATGGGTGGGTTGATTGATTTTTTCAGTAGTCAATGATTAAGGCAGACCTTCACATCATCGTGTTATGAAAAAGTCCCCACCAAAGTGAAAGAGTGAGGAAGTATTTTTTTCTCCTCTAATCAGCATTAGAGGTCCTATGTCCAGTGTGGAGACTGCAATGCCAGAAATTAGCAATTGCTTGCTTTGTTGTTAATGCGCCAGCAATGGAAATACAAACCAAAAAGAGAAGAGTTATGAGGGAGAAAGCCAAACATGGGCTGTGAATGTGGAAGGTGAAGGACCAAGACTCTTTTCCTATGTGTAGAAAGCAGCTTAAAGGAAATATTGAACTCTTCTCCCTGATCCCTCCTACAGCCCCTGCAGACAAGGACTGCAGAACTACATTCAGAGAGATTTAGATTAGACCTCAACATTTTTTTCCTAATATTAAAGCTTGTAAAGACTGATAATAGCCTACCTATGGCAAATAGCTCACCTACATTGCTTAGTGCAGGACTTAAAACTGGCTGAAGAAATATCTGCAGAGGCAACCCAGGTATGATCCTCTCCCAGCCAGTAAGATAGGACCCTTCAAGTTCTATTAATTTCAATATACTGTGTATTTTGTAATATTTCTGCATATTCTGCCAGAGGGCTTTTTTATTCAGAAAACCAAGAAAATAGAATTTGGCATGTGAATATTCTATATTTTGCCAGCCTTTAATGCTTTTATCAAAAATAAGGTCACACTCAATGTCTAATCAAAGTTGTTTGGGGATTTTTTTGCCCCTGAGACTGAGTCTGGAGGTAGTTAGATCCTGAAACTACTGGTGCAGAAGGAATGGAGTCACCTTGCTGAACATTTTGTTCTTATTTATTATTTTCTAGAGACCAACAAAAAGGTTTCAAAATAAAAAAACTATTTTGAAATGTGAAGCCTGTTGGTGGAAAACATATGAGCAAATTAAGCCTTTGTAGACTCTTCCACAAAATGACACATTTAACTATTCACTTGTTTCCCATCCCAGAGTCCATATTGCCTTTTTTTCACATGAAAGTTGATGCACTGATATTAATTTTCCACAAAAACCCACTCCCAGCAGTATACAACATTGCTTTTTGAATTATAATTCCTCCATCCCATGACTACCATACAGTAGTAGGTCTAGACAATCTTTCCTATTAAAAAAATGCAGAAGGCAGAGAGCATCAGGGAAAGGACTAGGGAAAAGACAGGGAAGACATTAACATTCTCTAAGGACTGATGACAAGGTTGGTGCTTATTCTAATCTTGCAGAGAATTAGATATGCACATCAATCCACATCAGCAGTTTTGCAGTGCAAGCATCAGTACTTTGCCCTAAGCAAAATATAGATTAGAATTTCTTTATTTTCCATAGGAAAACTTCATGCAATAAATAAAAAAAAGCTCAAATAACTGCTTCACCCTGCTTCAAATACCTGACCTCCTGCATCTATGTTGATCTAATATTTCACCATGTAATTATTTTAAAGTGAAAAGAAAATGCAATTGATTATGCTAGTCTTCCAGAGGGTATTTTTATATGCATATGTGAAAGTAACAATAGTAAATATCAACAGAATATTCCTTAACTAGCACAAAGTCCAGCACATATTGTCCCCATGTACCTTTCAAAAGGTGCCCTATATGAATACATTATGCATTCCACTAATGCAAATGCATTAATGACATCAAAATATGCCCAAGTCAGTCATCCAAGTTCACCTCTGAAAAGCACTAACCTGCTTAAAGATGCAAACCTGCTCCTCATTTGAAGAAGCTGCTTCTCCTTCCTATAAACTTTAGAATTATCTACAATAATTTAGGGAAAAACATTCAAAAAGCTTTCAAGTAAGCTTACAAAAAGAGAACTCAAAATCTCTTCTTAGAATATCCAACCTAACCTAAGGCATCTCTCTGAATACAGTGTTGCTGCTTTTTCACAGTTCAGTGCCCAAAACTGAAGGAACAGCCTTAAAGATACAAGGGATTAAAAAAAACACCAAACAAACAAACTAACAAAAAAACCCAAAAAAACTCAACCAACCAGCCAAAAAAAATACAAAACACAAGCTACCAAAGATGAGTAGGAAGGGATCTGTACTGATGCCTTGAAGACTGAATCAGCACTTCTTAACATAATATTATGACAGCAATTTAAGAACTATTTCAATAATAAATGATCTAAAATTGAGCTGAAAATTCAGTCAAGAGTGAAATGGACGAGTTGTTTCTGGTGACGCAGGACTGCAGCACTGAGCTATTTTCATACCAGTGGCCTGCAGCAAATATTCATTACTGCAACTGTCACTGCTTGGATTTGGCATAGAAACTGATTGCTAATAGTTTATAGAACTGGACTCCAGTAATAAAAAAGGGAACACCCCAGGATTCACAAAAAATCACTTGGCCTTAATATAGTAATAGAATAAAACCAGAAAAATATTTTTAAAATTACATTAAAAACTAATCTTGCTCACTGGCAAAATCAAAGGTTTGTTTTAACCAGAAGACAAAACAAGCTGTGACAAACAACTCCTTCAGGTGCTACAGATACCATAGTTCAAATGGAAAAATGTGTGATTAAGGTTCTCCTAAGTAAGTGGGATTAATTTCATATCCCAGCTACAAGACTCAGGAATTTTCTTTAGGATGAAGAAATGGAAAATTACAACTCAAGTTTTTCTTTTTGCATTTGTGAAAATCTCATCAGTTCCTGCTACTAACCATAAATATTTCTTATCCTGAAACTATAAATAGACTCACAGAGAGAAAAGTACTTTGACTTCAAACAAATTCAACTACTTAAAAGTGGGGTTTTTTTCTTCCATAATCTCAAGCAGCAGACATTTAAAAATATCTGATTTAGTGCATGCCTATGCATTCTGGTCTCATTTGAACCAAACTTTGACTTTTGACCAAGGATGAGGTCTCCACAACTTTGCTGGGCAACCTGTTCCAGTCCCCGTCTCACCACCCTCATGGTGAAGAATTTCTGGTTCGTAATTTGTACCTAGTTTCAAACCATTGCCCCTTGTCTTATCACTACGAATACAAACAATCCCTCCTCAGCTTTCCTGTAGCTCTCTGAGCCCATCCTTATAGGTACTCCAGCCCTTTGATCATCCTCACAGTCCTCCTCTGGACCCTCCCCAACATGTCCATGTCCTTCTCATGCTGAGGGCTGGACACAGTAACTGCAGGTGGGGTCTCCTGAGAGCAAAGTAAAGGTGCAGACTCACCTCTCTAGATCTACTGGCCATGACTCTTCTGATGCAGCCCAGGATACAGTTGCCTTCTGGGCTGCCAGTGCACACTGTTGGCTCATGTCCAGCTTTCCAGCTATCATCCCAAATTCTTTCCTGCAGGGCTGCTGTCTATTACTTCATCTCCCAGTCTGTACTGGTAATGAAGATAGGCCTGGCCCAAGGGCAGCACCTGCACTCATCCTTGTTGAACTTCATGAAGTTTTCACAGACACATATCTCCAGGCTGTTCAGGTCCTTTGGACAACATCCCATCCCTCCACTGTGTTGACTGTACCAATCAGCTTGGTGTCCTCTGCAAACCTGCTGAGCATGCATTCAGCTCCACTGTCTGTATGATCTATGAAGAGATTAAGCAGCACCAGTCCCAGCACAGAGCCCTGAGGGACATCACTTGTCACTGCTCTCCACCTGGACATCAAACCATTGACAACTACCCATCTAGCAAGTTCCTTATCCAACAAAGAGTCCACCTATCAAATCCATTTGTCTCCAACTTAGAGAGATGTTGTAGGGGACTGTGTCAAAAGCCTTGGAGAAGTACATCTAGAGAATATCTAATGTCCACTAATGTAGTCACTCC